>JBBYHQ010000013.1:3469189-3515259 GCA_038382645.1 Spergularia azorica
TGCTCTCATTGGATTTTATATTGTTCCTCCATTTTTTGTTTAATCGGATTATAAGCGGTATCTATTTGTTTACTTTTAAATTCTACTTGCAGATCGATCGATGTGATTGCCGTTAACTCTTAACATGGTTTTTTCTGGACCCAAGTTGTGGAAACGGAGAATCGGGAAATTGCTCCCCCGAATGATTACAGGCTCCTTATGTGCAGTAACTTAGATAGAAAGGTTATGTGGTTACAGCTCTGGTGGCAACAAAAAGTATGCACAAGCACTCTAGGAAGTTAATATAAGATTGTCCATGGGTAATCCTAGGGGCTGATGTCTCAAAGGAAAGGTTGGGCATTATCCTCCTAGAAGACAATTTTGTTGAGGTGGTAAGAGTCTAACGAAAGATCATAGAAATTAAAAGAACCGGTGGACATAGAGCCAGTTGGAGGGGAAGCTAAAGGCTCAAGCTGTATGCGAGATAACCTTCCACCTTACAGTTACAATTTAAGGGGAAATCAATCTTTACTCATCGTTTATGTGCTACTTCATGTAATCAAGGAAACCTTAATGTTAAAAGATGCAATGCACCGACAAATCAACATCTTTGCCAAGATGTCGCAGAATCTGATGCATGCAAAGATGCAGGGTGTTCACATACAAGTACCTTTTTTTGGTACGTTTGTTTGCAAGAAAAGAGAGTATAATGCAAAATCATTAACTTTTAACAACCCCGTGGGTGACTTGATCTATGTTTATTGTTGTTCTCTATGATTTATCATTAAGATAGATGAGTAGTACCTTAATTAATTGTTTGATTTATGATTGTTGAAATTTGTTGATTTCATCTGTATTTCCTTTTTTTTTTTTGAATCGATTGTTTAGCAAGTCAGGCCTAACAAAGTTTAATGTATCTGCCAGGAAATCAATTGATCGAATTGACGGCTTATGCTGGAATCTATTGAGTTTTTGTTATCGTCTTCGACTTGATGCACTTAATCTTCTGTGTACATAACTAAATTTTTTTTTATTTTAGTTTCACTTTGAGCTGGTCGTTGCAACAAAAGGGTGCCCCCAATACTCGAGACTGGTCTTCAAGGGATATCACCCAAAAAATACCCAACAAAACAAACAGCAGAATTTCCTGTCAACTATAAATCAGACCTGCTTTCGGAAGCTGAAGATTGGGGAGACGAAATGGACTCTGACGGTCCATTAGTTTGGCCATCTGATCAGAAACATGATTGGAATGTCACCTGTGATTTCCTGAACACTTCACCTAGGAAGAATGTTGTGAACCATACGAATTTCGGGTCTCCAAAGGGTGGTTTAATTTTACAGTTTCGAGTTCTATAAGACTGAAGTTTCAGTTTCGTGCTGATAAGAAGGCGAAAACTAAACCAGGTTCCAGCATTTTAGGTCTTGGTGCATCCAAAAGCCTGAGGTTTAAACCAGGTTCTCATCACAAGACTTATGCTGTTTCTCGAAGAAGGCTGGTGTTGAAAGCTACACCATTGAAGCTCAGTCCATCCTTCAAAAGTATGGTGGTTATAGTCCCTTCTAAGAGGGCAACCATGGTTAAACCTGCTGAAATAAGCATTCAATTACCCGGATTAATGCTAATCATGGGAAGAGGATCAGAGCAATGCCTCTTAAAATTGGTAAATCTATTGAACAGTTTTTTAGGTTGGTGTCTGTTAATGCTGTCAACAAGAAGTTTCCTGAGGGTGAGCTGACCTCAGGACATCTCCCAATGGAAACTGTTATGGGCCTCAGTGAGTTCGATGGACACGAGGGTGTCGATATGGATTTCGAGGAGGCGCAATTTTCATTTGAGGAATGCATGAGAGATTGATGAAGAATTCCTGCTAATTGATTTGCTGCCCTATCTTTGTTCCTGTTGTCCTTGCTTTTTGAAATGTTGTGTGTTCCTTACAGTTTAAAATGAAAAAAAAAAAAGGTAAAAAGTATGTGGAAAGCAACCAAAAAAGAGTGGGTGAAGATTTTCTGATACTGATGTACTCATTCTGTTGTTTTCTTTGAGCTAATAATATGAAGATGGAGGGAAAAAAAAAGGATACCATACATTGTGTTTTTCTGTGTGAGATTCCCGCAAATGCAATACGATTTAGTATAGGGAAATGGGCATTTCAGGCAGGAGACTTTAGATGTAAGATATCAAAGAGCATCATAAATATGGTTTATCATATCTGCAAACATTGGTACGTTCATGGTGTAACACAACCAAAGCGTTGCATTATTTCGATATTTTTGATCTTCCAAACACTCTAAAATTTGTTCTATCGCCAGATTCAGAGTCCGCCTGTATTCTAAACTTTTTGTGTTATATTTTGTATATTACTTTATTTTTGCTTGCTACAAACTCGAACCAGGTTTCTTGGACAATTGTAATCCATGGTGAGTTCACTGTCTTCAAAATGAATTTCTTCCCCCTTAGTTTTTATTTATTGTGCATTTGTGCCGTATAACGTGTCCTTTACACAGCTTTCGTCAAATAATTAACCCAAACACATGTTTAAAAATCTTAAAACATTCAACTTACTAGAAGACTAGAAATATATTGATTGATTTTCCACAATCAACAAAACAACCCTTTTTTTTTACCCTTAATCTTGCCATAAACCTCTCGTCATTTCGGCGCAACCCAAATGATCATTCCCACTCTCTCGAGGTTTGAAACCCCTGCTCTCCCTAGCTTAATTCTTTGTTGGCGTGAAATGTTTCATCGTTGAATTTTTGCTTTTGTTTTCATGTTGAGGTTTGCCTGTTCTTATACAACACTCTAACTTGCGAACCAAGTGCAGGTACCCTCCCCTTAAATTTTCTGTCATTCTGATTATTGGGTTCATCAAGTTTTGCTGTAATTTGATTGTTAATTGAATGACAAGATACATAATATTTGTGGGCTTGTTTTTGTTGATTACCCTTTTCATGGGGTAATTTTTTATAATGGGGTAATTTCGGTTGATATGTGTTGGGTGATTTCAATGATAGTTAATACTATAGAATAGACGCGTTTGATTTCATCCAATTGTTGATTGTTATGTTTGATTTAGAGGAGTTGTATTGTCTGTGTGATGAACGAATTCGAAAGGCGAAGAATTTGTGCTTGTTTATTGGGTTGCTGTTTCTACTGATGCTGCTTGTATAAGTAGGGAATGTTTGGAGAAGTACAAGATATAAAGTTTGCATCTTTTTTCGATTCATTGGTTAAGATGCTGAAGGTTGTAGTTGATCCGTTTTTAAGGTTGAAATGCGTGTATTGGCAATTTTGATACCTTGTGTGTCAAACGCGACTCAAGGAAATGTTTTGTAAGCCACGGATAGTATGTAAATGTAGCTGTGTGATTGAAGTTCATGAATATGTTACTTTTTCATTGGGTAATTTCAGTTAAGGGTTGGTTTGGTAAATGAGCGTCACTGATTATTTGATGAGCGAAGGTTATTAGTCTTTCGACTTTGACTTTGAGCAATAATATTTTCAGGGATACCAATGCTACCATGGCATGAACCTTAATAGTAAAGAAGGGTGGTTTTGGTCCAATGGATTCGAATAGAAAGAGAAAGACGGGCACTCCTGTTTGGCGACCAATTAGTACTCAGTCTGGTTCAGACAAAGGTTGGTACTGCCAGAATTTATGTGTTGCCGTTGTTTCTGATACCTAATGTTGATATAAACCACACAGTGATTCACACTTTTAACCAAGTAGGAATATCATTTTTTTTTAGGGTAGGGATATCATCTATTAATTAAGCATAATAGTAAATTGCTGAATCATTAGTTACTGATCCTGCAAATATTGCTGGCACTGTACAAGTCGAGTATGATAGTACCACTGTGCAGTCTGTACCTACTATAAGGGCTGTAGCTGATACAAATTTCTTTACTTCCGTATTACAAGGTAAAAATGAGATTGATGAAGCTGAAGCTGTGGTAATAACCCCTAGTTCTACTTATCAGATCGGTATACAAAAGGATTCTGAAGATGTATTGGGCGATTCCTCAATGGCTTCCGTTGGACAGCGTAGTTGTGTAGATGATGATGCAGGAAAAGTAACAATAGTATCTAAGGCAAAGCATGCTGTTTCTGTTGAGGTATGCTTGAATTGCCTTTAAGTTTTGGTGTAACATCTGTGTTAGAAGTTCACCAGGAAGCGGAAACTAACAAAGGAGGAAACATCCTGCTAAGCCTATCGTGATTATAATATAGTTGCAGTTGTCATATTTGCAATTGTATCCTTTGAACTCTACAGTTGTACTCGGATCAGAATAGAACGAAGGGAATATGGAAATAGGTTTCCCCCCCTGCTGGTTACAATTAACACAAAACATAAAAGTTTTATAAAAGTCAATGTCATTGATATTTGATTTATGCATGGTTGATGAGAAGGGGGAATTATGCTTTTTTTATAGTTCTGGTCAGCTTGTTTTGTCGGAGTTGTCTTTTTTTGATAAATGCTCTTTTACAGGTAGGTTCTTTAGTCATGCGTTTCATCAAGGGGAAAGAGTAATGAATTTAGCATTTTATTGCTTTGTTTTCTGATTTGGAATTTTATGAACCTTTGGACTCTTGTGCTATCTGCTAGTCTCTAATTGAGTCCTGTTAATTTCAGTGGAGCTACACAGAAAGGCATCGAGGACACGGGGGTGAAGATTATATTTCCGCGATATAAGGAGGACTCGATTGGTATGTTTTTGCTACATGATTTCTACTTAATTCACTATCTGCGATCACTTAAGCACACTTTCAGCTCATTTTGAGGATCTTTCTTTATTTGTTTGCTACTTTGCTTTATAAGCTTGTGTGAGGCGTGGTGATCATTGTTGGGAATCAATTCTCAAGTGGCTGTCTAATAATCTTGTCTAAGGTCCCTGTATATCTGTGTGTCTAACTGATGCTCAGAGTTTGCATTTTGTGGCCTATGATTCTCTTTGATAGCTACCACCAATTTCCGAAATGAAAATAATTACAAAAAGATGGGTCAAGTTGTTGGACTGGAGTAGTAGGTGTTCTTCTTCTGCAAAATGTGCTTTAAGTCTTAAAGAACACTGGTACTTGCCATGGCACTGTAAACATTCCAACTAGCCTATCTACTCCATCAGGCGTGCTTACAAATGTCTTTTCTATGATCTTTCTTGATATCTTTCTTCTCTTTAACTGATGATAAAGTTCCCTGCTAAAATGTGACAAGTGGAGATTTGTATATCATGTCTCCTTATTGATGACTGTTTGTTGTTTCAGTTATAGAAGGTGATTCTATGGATAACATCGCCATAGCTTCTCAGAAAATTCAATTTATAATCAACGAGGTTAGCTGCTTTTTGTCCTGTATTTTATTTTATTTTCACTTATGGGGATATTGGTTTTCTTTTTTTGATTTGTTGCCCAAGATAGCTAAAAAGTCAGAGACTATAAGCTACATTGTCCTTCCTTGACTTACTGATATCGGCCATCATGATGTCCTGTCATAATAGTTTCAACTGAATTGATAGCTAACTATCAGGATGTTTTGTCTTGCTCTTTATCCTACGTTGCACGCTCTTAAAATCTACAAGAATGGAGGTTTACTTATCCTTTGTGGAGTTTCAGATCTATTCTGTGTTGAGTTTCTCTCATCTACTAGAAAGATTGTGAACAATAGTTGGTGCATGTTGTAATAACCGCTGTTCCAATTGAACTTTTTGGGCTGTTATTGCAATAGTTGATGATTTGAATTGTGTGTGTGTGTGTGTGTGTGTTTGAACATCTGCAACTGAATCCCTTCTTCTCTGGCAGTGGTAAAGTATTCATATTGCCGATAAAGCAGCCCGAGATGAAGTTTCATACTGACTTATGACTTAGAACTTACTATGGAATTTAATAACTTAAGTCGCTGTGTCAGCCAACTTTAATACCTGCGATGTTCTGTTGTAGAATATTCTTCTTGTGTATGTCCAGATGCGTATAAGGATAATTTTGTGGTGTGGGGCTCTCTTTTTCCTTGCGTGAATGAAACCTGTTGGTACTTGTCCTCTGTAATTTAACTCCTCCAACGTGACATGTAAATTGTGACGATCTATGATGAATCTATCCTTTTATCCTTCATGACAGGCTGCTAAGGGTCCAGGTCTTGCCTACTCTCACTTCATCTCATTTCCATTGGCGATACACCCTGAACTTGTTGATAAGGCCGCCAGATTTCAGTCCATTATACTGGGTCGTGATGATCCTAAAGTTGTAAATGTCTATATGGATGAGTGTACAAGTACAAATGCTTCAAGAGATGCCGGCAAAGTTGATCTCCCTGGAATAGATCGTGCTGGTGCTGGTAAACTTAAAGTTGAAGATAACAAGAATCGTGTTGAATTGGATATAAAGAATATACCAAGTGTTAGCTATGCACCTAAAACAACAAAGTCTGCGGCTGGTACACACATTTCTATATCCTCAGTTCTATTCCAGTCAAATTAATGTTTAATGCTAAGTTTCACTCTGCATATCTCTCATTTTGATGTTTTTTTTAACTTTGTTCTGTTGGTGTAAGTTCATTGAAATGGCATTGTGTTGTTTCTTCCTAGCTGCTTTAGAAATGTAAATTAAGTAAAATAATAATGTAATAAGCCTTCTCTTGGGAAGGTCCTTGCAGTTGCGGCCATTCATGTACACACACCAACATCAAATTTATATGCTGAGGTTGACTCAACAAGCCTCCCCTCCCATAATAAGAAAGAATTTGTTTATGCCCTGTAATAGACTAATCCAAGGCAACACAGCCCAATATACCAGCTATCTAATCTAATACACTTGTGCTAGAAAGAAAGGGGAGGGCAAGACTGTGACTTCAATGAGGAAATTCATTTAGGACTGCACTGATTCGTGGAAAGGGGGGGTATCAATGTAAATGGAGAGCATTTAGGAAGGTTCATTATCGTCATCATATATTATTTTCAGTTCTTGTGTAGTCTTACACTTTGGGAGTCCAAGACCACTCGAAAGTCCACAATTTACTTTGTGATTTGATAGCCATTAAAATGGTAGAATTGTTATTTAGTTCCATTGTTTTTCTCCTATTTCTGCTTCACCCCTGACATGCCATGTGAGTTCATCACAAGTCCTAGGCCACTCGGAGGTCCTCAATTATCTGTGCTTGTTTCCCTTAGTAAATTTCTTATTCAACATGGGTTGACTTTTTTCACTTTGGCAGACCTAAGAATCGATGAATCTTTATTCCTTAAGCCGCAAAGATTACACTTGACCATTTTAATGCTGAAATTGTGGAACAAAGAGCGAATTCATGCAGCTGCAGACGTCTTGCAGGTACATTGTGTCGAATGTGCGATTGTTGTTCACTCTTAGCTCTATGACCTAACACAAATCATTTATGTTCTTTTACAGGGTATCCACTCTCAAGTAAATGAAGTTTTGGACAATCGGCCATTGTTTTTGAGGTTGAAAGGACTGGTAAGGCAGTTTCTACTTTCCATGCTTGAATATTTGGGTCAAAAGCCAGATGAACATATCAGTATGTGTTCTTTGTAAGTTCTAGGCTGTTAAAGGGGGAAGATATCACCTTGTGCTATATTCATTTGCTTCCTCATTTATGTACATCTTGGTTTTAGTGCTATGGTTAGTTTGAGTATGTTATCAGTAAAGCCATGATGGTATGTTTTCAGGATTTAATGAGAGGATCCAAGGCTAACGCTCAAGTTCTTTATGCTCCAATTGAAGAAATAGGCGACGAGGGCCGACTTACACGTGCATGTCGTATCCAATTACTGATCAGTTTCTTTTATTTTCATTTAATAGTTATTTATGAGGAAACTTATTCTGAGTTCCTCTTCGTGAAAAGTCTGATTCAGCAGTAAAGTAGCTTTTGGAATTCCTGAGCTTTCTAAGAAATTATCAGAGATGCATATGTGAATGCTGGGTTGGTCATTGAGAAAGATGCACTGCAGAAATTGAAGGTACACCGTACATCATCTCATGCTGGCGTTTGCTGCACTATTTCTACTATACAACGTGCCCTTGTTCTTCTTTTTATTTTGGTTTTATTGAGGTCGGTGCCTTTTATTCGGTATATGTCGCTGCCTAGCTTTCTTTTTTGGGTTCTTGTTTAGTTTGATACTTTTTTTATGACAAGGTAATGTGTAGCTTATGCTTGTTCAATGAATGGTGTTCTTTGCTTTTTCTTCCAAGGGTTAAGGATCTGTGTCTAGCCTTTTGAGACTTACCAGTGCTGTTTGTTTGTCAAACCGAACCTTTTGATGTTCAAAGTGCAGACACTTGACTTTATCTGATGATAGTGAAAGCAAGATCGAGTTAGAAGAGTTCATTTACATCTTATCCCTATACGAATTTGAAATTTTTTTTGGCTAAGAGCTAAGTTATGACTTATGCGTGTCCACTTAGTTTTTTGCTAGACAATCCAAAACTATTTGCCATGTAAGCATTATGGTTCATAGAATCGTTGGAGAAGATCTATGTGATAACTGATATAACAGGCTGATAATGGTCGGTTTGGGGGACGGAGGGGTGAGCTAGCCTTAGTGCCTTCACACCCTTTTAACAACATGCACAGTTGAGTTGAGGTCTTGATTTGCTAAACCATGAATATATGTGTTAAAAAGTTACATTGATGCAACTTTGCATGGGATGGGAATAGCAAAAAGGGATGTAGTAGCCTATCACCCTGCCAGTTGCCACACTTCAATAACATGCAGAGGAGTTGATGTCTGAGTTTTTTGGACACGATGCATTTCATCTTTCCCTCGCCCCTCAACCCCCCTAAAATGTGGTTTGTTGGACCTGGAAATGAGGTTTCGTTCTTTTGGATCTGCAGTTGCATGCTACTCTTATGAATACAACATTTAGGCGCAGCAGGAGGTTTGAACTCTAGATCCTTTCTTTTGTATTTCAAAGTTGGTTACTATTCGATTGAATTTCCGAGTATCCTGCAGAAATTTCTGTAGATAAATTAGAGAATTTTCTGCCTGATAACTCTTCTGCAATCACAAATGAACTAATTCCTAATCTGGAATGTCTTATAGCAAGAATAGGCACGACAGCTTTGATGCCAGGGGCATCTTCGAGCAATTTGGATCTGAAGAATGGGGCGAATATCAAATCCGGGAAGCTCATCTTTCACAAAGGTTTGTGTACGATGATAATGGCTTCTACCACTGTTGTGGCTCTATACCCTTTCCCGAGGACAATCAAGTTCACTGATCAAGTACTGCCTCCGCACAGGCCGAGTTAGAGGAATTACAGGTAGCAGAGAGTGCATAATCTCAATGAAGCGGCTTCACCCTGGCCAGTGCTGCATTTCTAGTTGACAGGAGTGACTTACTCATTAGTTAGGATACGTGACTGAAAACCGCAGAATTTAACCTCAGAACTTCCGTTTAGTCTCTCATAGTTGTGGTATAGCAATAAGAGACTTGTGTAAAGTTGTCTCAAAATACCATCCTCCTGACCTTCAAATCTTTAGCTTGGGTGTTATTATTGGTACTCCACTTTTTACTACTTTCGTTTTGCGACAAATGACGAGGATTTCTACATGTAGCACAATGTTTTTTTTTTTTTAAAGAGGTAAGAACAAGTATGGAAAGCGTACCAGATACATGTAGCACAATGTTATACATGTAAGAAAAGCGTACTTTTGGTCCATATTTCACCATTACACTTTGAGGGGAAAAGGTAAAATGACTTTCCAGCCCTTGAGGTTTTGTGCATGACTCATCTTGTACTTTTCAGAAAATCTAGGACTAATGGTCCGGGATAAAGTTGAAATTATCATTGCACTGTTGGCTTTCCGACAGACGAATAAGTTGAACTCTACAGTCTACATAAGCAACTGAGTGTGATTACGATAATTTTAAAGTTGGTATTACCAAGAGATATGAAAATGTTATTTTTGTTTGTGTTAATCTTGTATCGAGTTCATTCCAATATCTTATTCACGTGTTTAGTGTAAAGCATCGGTCGATGTCGTGTCTTTACTATGTTTGCTTAGAGTTGTTGCTATGATATTCATTTCGGAAGTCCCTATTTCCACGCTCAGAGGTGAGGCTTTCGAAGAGAAGTTGTTTGTAGTGTGGCCGCTGTGGGGGTTAAATCATAACTAACCCGGTTAATCGTGGACTGATTATGTAAATCGTCCAAGCTTAGTAACTCAATGCATAGAATCAAGATCATTTTAGCTAGCAAATTGCTAGAGGTCTATAGTGTAGACACAATTAATTTGTCTACAATGTAAAATTGAGTTACTAGTAGTAAAATTGAGATTGGAGTAGTAAAATTGATTGTAATGAAAAATTCAAGTAGTAAAATTAATTGTGTGAGTAGTAAAATTTTGACGGTGTAGTAAAATTATTGCTGATTGTAGACACTTTTGGGTGTCTACGCTGTAGACCTCTAGCATTGTCCTTTTAGCTATACTCCGTAAAGGGTAAAGTCAACATTAGACGGAAGTCATCGAATGACAACATTACAACAACATAATTAAAATGTATATAATTAATCGATTAGTTCCTTAAGTAGTGATTAACGATAAGACGCTTGAATTAGAATAAGTTATCTTGTTAAGCTGTACTCGAACAAATAATACAATTAACAAAATGCACTCATCGTAACTACCTTCACTTGATCCCAGAAGACGAATGTATGTGCCACCTTTTTATGGAAATAACATGCATGCATTTTCATTAAGTCTAATTTGGCCCCAAATGCTTAATTAACTAAACCCATTTTGTTAATACTTATAATGACATAACAACATACAAATGGCTCCAAAGATGGTCCTCGAGATCCCTCCCTTATCTAATGGTTAATGCCCTACAACGTCAGCCCACGTATTGTATACCCCTGATTGATTTATCGGTTAGACGACAATTCATGTTAGCTGATCTCAAAGAATTATTGGTATCTCGCGAGTAAGACACTGTTACTGTAGCAGTACGTAGATCTTGTTTGACCCGATCCATTTCACATCATGTATAGCAAATTTAGCATTCAATTGTTAAACCGTTGTAGATAAGCGTGAATTTGCATAATTATACGCAGTAACTATTAACTAATTAACATTTAACAAAGAGACGAAGAGTTAATAACAAATTTTTAAATTACAAAATGAACATCCAACTAAATGATCGACACAATTAGTGTATTTTCTTTTCAATTAGGCCTTACCAATAACACCTTAATCAACTACTCCGTATTATGATGAAATTAAAGTATTAAACATAATCACATCCCATGATGGTAGCTTTTATAGTACAATGTTGCCTCCAAACAAATCACATCCATTCATTTTTCATAGATTAAGGTATCCCACTTCAATATTTATGATCATGGTCGGTCCATTTTGTGGCCTTAAATGCCTAATCTAAGTCGTGCCCTCACATCTTATTATAAACTTTACCACAATGTTTTGTGTACACAAGAGAAGTTGTAGGGCATCCCTCTCATTTTGAAATTCCTTTAAAATTTGGGGTCATTGTCCATGTTTTTGTGCCCGGAAAAACGATTTGTCACATGCTAATTGATCAACTTCTGGTCGTTCTGGACAAATCCACTGAAGCTTATTATGTATACAGGTTGGAATTGCCAGTAAAAAATAATGTGATTGGTTGTTTCATGCAAAATGTATCGTATCTTTGCTCGATATTCCTCTTTTCTAGTCGTTATCCATAAGCCACATACACAAGTACACAACAACATACAAAACCATACTTCTCGATTACTATTATTGCTTGAATGTGATGCTTGTGACATGTTTTAAAGGCCATACTACTATACTATGAGCTTCAGCCGTAAGTATTACTTGCCGAATATCGAGCAAACTACATACTAATGTGAAAAAAATGGCGGTTATACGTATTTATAGCCTTTAGGTAAACTACGCACGTAACACAAAAATTTTAGGTTTGGCGTACTCAATCGGAACATATATAATCGACTTCTCAACGTACTAGTGTTAATAATAATTGTAATTTTTTTTTGATGTCATTGTATTGAATGGATTAAGTGATTGTTTGGTTGATGACGAAAATCATATGAATTTAGCATTTGTGATATGTGGATGGTATATCATATCCCCGAAGTATTATAATTGGTTTTACCTATTTCTTTGTCATGGAATCTTAATGTCCTAGAAAATGGTGGATGTTTACCATCAAAATCAGTATGACATAGTCTTTTACTCCTCTTGGCCTTTGGACATAAGTGTAACCTTCGAAATGTCTAGGAGACTAGGAGAATATGCTCTGGAATGACATGGAACAATAAGAATGGTGATAAGACTACCTACTAAGCTTCTTCTAGGAGTTTCTATATATAAACTTAGAAAGAATCTTTATTAAATAAACATACATAGCATATAATGTCACATCAATAAGTTAGACTTTAATTTAATACCCCCAAAAATAGTAGAGAAAAAAAATGGATAAGAAAAAATTAGATTGAGATCCCTGAAGTTGAAAAATAACTCTATACGGTAGAGTTTACTTAAAATGGAAAATTAACTCTACCATGTACATTTATCTCTTATTTTCATAAATACATTTTAAATTATATTTCCCGATTATAGTAAACTCTACCAACTCTATGAAAAAATAACTCCAGGGGATCTGAATCCGAAAAAATTACAATTTGTTTAAAATTTAGTATTTTATAAAGTTGATCTTTTTGGAATTATTGTATAATTTTTTTTTTGAAGAAATACTTCACAATTCTCTCTTACTCTCTATATAAAGGAGTGATGTGGAAAGGCCTCTATGCTATCTGAAAACACCAAATAATTATAGTTTCCACTCTTCTTCTTTATTTCTTCATCATTTTAAAGCTAATTAAGCTAATTAATTAGGTTAAAGAGTGAGAAACATGGCAATTGCATTTGGAAGATTTGATGATTCATTCAGTTTGGCCTCTTTTAAGGCTTACATTGCTGAGTTCATCTCTACTTTGCTCTTTGTTTTTGCTGGAGTTGGCTCTTGCATTGCTTACAGTTAGTTTTTCTTCCTTTTCACCCTTATTTTCATTCCCTAAAATCATTTTATTATTTCAAGTTCATGCATTTAATTAGCGCGTATATATTATCAACTTTGTCGCATTTCCTTGATCCCGTGAGTAGATCATACTTAATTCACATACTCATAAAAGGCTATTCAGGGGTCACACTATTCCGATATAAAGACATACGATTATTTGAGACAAGATCATGAGTCACAAATCGTAAAATAATTAACTAATGCTTATCATTAGGTCTTAAATGAAGCCAAGTACGTACTAATACTAGCTTATGTGACCCAACAACAACATCCCGCTATATATGTACGTATGTGATGTACGCAACCTTACCTCTGCGTATTATGACTGCGGTGAATCATTTTAGGGAAATGCAAAAGGTCTTCCAATCTTGAATTTTTCATGCATGTAATTCATTATTCATGCATTATGTTTAATTACGGTTTATATGTAATTAATCATTGCAAATGATATTATACTAAGTTCTACCTTGGCATTTTGTTATTTTCAGACAAGTTGACAGCAGATGCAGCCCTTAGTCCAGCAGGCCTAGTAGCAGTAGCTGTGTGCCATGCCTTTGCTTTGTTCGTCGCAGTCGCCATCGGCGCAAACATCTCCGGCGGCCATGTCAACCCAGCTGTCACCTTCGGATTGGCCCTCGGCGGTCAGATCACCATCCTCACCGGTCTTTTCTACTGGGTTGCTCAGCTTCTTGGTGCTGTTGCTGGAGCCTTCCTCGTCAAGATTGGAACTGGAGGCATGGTTAGTACATACTCATCATTTCATTATTTCTTATGGTAACAACACATACATCGTCAATAATTCCTCAGCTATATTATGTTATTGCTATGCATACTTCTAATACGGCGCAAAGGTTCGTATAATTGAGCTCATCTGATATCTAGTCTGATTTGGATTGTCTAGCTAGTGCCTTCAATTATACACTTTACTAGGAAAGGTATATAGGTAACATGTGGTCTACCAATCGTGATCGATAACATATGGTCTACCAAGTACCAATCGACATATATATAACAACCATGTTATCTGATGTTCCATATATATGTGACGGTATATATGACTGCTTCATTAACATAATACGCCCTTTAATTGGTCCAAATATATAGTGTATACATGTGCAACTATTGATATGGTCACTTGTGGATATGTTTTGGGGTCAAAAGACTTTGGCCATGCTCGTCATATGTATTGCTACAAATATTAAAGGATCACATCCATCGACATCTATCTGATTTTATGAGTATCATATTTGCACATTATCAGGTCAACTTTAATCTTACATGTCGTTTAGGACAAGTACACAATTATATAAAGATGACAGAGTAAAATGTATTATTAATATATATACTAGACCACACGTAGGGTATAATTTGTCGAAGTGTCGTAATATAATTAACGGATTTTAAATTTATTCCATTACTATTTACTAAATACTAGTGATGTTTGTATGTTACTATGTTATGTAGACAACTCCAATCCACAGCGTTGCAGCTGGAGTAGGATCCCTTGAGGCCGTCGTAATGGAGATCATCATCACATTCGGCTTGGTGTACACCGTCTATGCAACCGCGGTCGACCCAAAAAAGGGCTCAATTGGAACCAATGCACCCATTGCTATTGGGTTCATTGTTGGAGCCAACATATTGGCAGCAGGTGCATTCTCTGGTGGATCCATGAACCCAGCCCGCTCATTCGGACCCGCTGTCGCAAGTGGTGACTTCCAGGACCACTGGGTCTACTGGGTCGGCCCACTCATTGGTGGTGGGTTAGCCGGACTCATCTATGGCAATGTCTTCATGCAACACGAGCATGCCCCCCTTGCCAGTGATTACTAAGTTTATTTTTTTCTAGATTTATTTCAACTTTTAAAAAAAAAATTATTATTGTGTGCTTCTTCATTATTTATCCTGGTGTAGTGTAAAGGCTAGAAATTGCAACATTTTGGTAATTTTGCCTTTTAATCTCTATGTGAATTTGGTTTAGTGAGACTTTGTTTGTTCATGTTCAATTGTTCATGCATGAATCTTATTTTTTCAGACTTGTCGAAAAATAACATTATATCTCTTGGTTTATAATAATCCTCTCATTTACGAGCATCACGTACACCTTTAAAGGTGACTATATAAATTTGATCAAATGTCTCATATCTAGATATATATAGTAATACCTTGCACCTTGGAGAGTTGTGGACGTCATTAATTCTCATTTTCTTGAAATCTCAACTTCTCTTTTTGACATACATGTATGTACGGGGTACTCCGTATTATATATGAGTGAGTGTATTTGTTCAAAATCATAATCACTGCCAAATGTCACAATGTTACATTGTGTCTACAGATTCTATATATGTGCGGGTATACGACCTCTTCTAATTCAATCACCAGGTTATTAAAGCTATTAAAGTATCGAAAACCACTTTAAAATTCGATCAACGATAAAAAGAACTCTGCTTGATTTCGTTTTTTCTAATTTACTATTTATACAAAATCATTGATCACAATAATATAATGTTACAGTTATTATGTAATCTACGATTCAGATACAGTAGGGACTCCTTTTTCATACGACCATTCATGTGCTTTCCATTCTGGAAGTTGCTGGATAACAACCTGCGTCAAAATTAGTAACAAAGTCAATTAATCAATGTTGTAACAGAACAATTAGTGAGCTTCATTAATCATAATTAACTAAGCTAAGAAATTTGTACATACCACGCCTCTTGAATCTTTTGTTCCTACTGTAGTTTGACAAGCAAGTCTCCAATTTTTGGGTTTCTGTTCAAATGTTTGTTTCATATGTCAGGGCTCATAAGTTCAAACTATAACTAATCCAAAGATCGGAAAATTATATCGTATCAGTCGATCCAAGTGCTCATAGATGAGTGCGTTTTATGAAGTTAGTAATAAGAAGATAAGATTACCCTGTTTAGAAGTTCTTTCTCTTTGTCAGTCCTTCTGCTTAAAAGCTCCTTGCCCTCAATCACCTAGCAAACAGAGAAAGACCACCAAATTTTACTATCGCAACTTAATTATACTGTCGATATTATCCTAAGTAGACATCCGAATTAGCAGAGTCACATTATTAGTAGTGTTAATGGAATAATGGTACTATTAATGGTACCTCGACCATGCATGATCCACATGTTCCTGAACCCGCACAATTCAACAGTGGCCTTCCCTGAAATGTAGAGTATGTAATTTCAGATTCATCTAAATCATCTGAAAATTTCTCAATCCAATCAAAGGAATATTTGATAAAAAAAAAAAATTCGCGAAAGAGTACAGTAAAAATAATATAGTTATCCAACATTATTAAGTTTCAGAGTGTATGTACAACTTACATAAGGTCCATAAAGATCGATATTATTATCCAACATTACATCCCTAAGCTTCTGTCCACCAGTTGCTGATCTCATATGCATATCAGGTGTTTTATCAGGGAGTAACACTGGCTGATCAATCCAAAATCATAAGTGTATAACATGTTAGCATCTACTGTATGTATGAGTGTATGTATGACATATGAACATATGTGATAATGTAACAAATACGCAACTCTCTTCTTAGAGGTTATTTTCGATAGACCCTTAAAATTGCGCATTTGTCAATAGTCGCACTCAAAATGAGCAAATGCGCAATATTAACCTGCACATTTGCATGGCTTGACCTTGGTAGAATTACAAATGCTTGGAATGCATGCATTGTTACTTGATGTTACTTACACTGACGAAGGCGAAGCCGATATAGGGTGGTCCTTCATCCTCTTCAGCCGCGGCCGGTTCATTAGCTTGGTCTGTATCAGGAACAGTTCCTACAGCTCTGATTTTTCTTGTGTTAATGAAGCTAAGGTTTCTGTTGGAAGTGGTTTTAGAAGAAGTGTACAGGTTGAAGTTGTGAGAAGTTGAGCATTTTGAAGATAATCTAGTATAATAAGGAGCATTCAAGTAAAGAGTTGCCAGCATTTTTGTTTCTGCTGATAATTTTGGTGATGATGTTCAGGGTGGTAATTGCATGAATCTGTCATTGGGTTTGTTTAGGCCTTAGTGTGTGTGGTTCATGTTATCTTATCTATTCTATGGCATATACGATACTCCATATGTCATGATCTATAAATTGTACTCTAATTTTCTGCTCTTGGAGATTATATTCATATTAACGTCTTTCCGGACTTTGTCACATTGTTCTCATATTACCACCTATTGAGACTGACATGCATCTAGGCCGTTTACATTAAATTACTATGTCATGAAGTTGTTCGTAGTAAAGACAAATCAACGCTCTTTAAAAAAAGTCAAAGAAATTCAATTTAAATGCAAGAGATCGTAATCAAAGAATCAAATTACTCATAACATTGCAAATGAAGGATAAATTGACAACCGGAGAAGAACGAAAGTCCACAATGAGGCGACCACAACCACGAACTTGACCATGACATTCCCACCCCAAATCAAAGCAACCTTTGGCTCGGCCACCACCGATTCACGAAACTTACCACCGGTCCTCCAACTCCCCCCCTCTCACCAAAAGTCCAAAACCAATCCCCCCTATCTCCCATATCAAACACTCACACACCTTTCCGCTCCCGTGCCTCCCAAACACATTCACGACTAGGTCAAAAGGGCAATATTCTTCACATTGACTACCAAAAATCGATTTTCGTGAATCCCGTCATTATACACTTAATACGTGGGAGTGGGGTAAAGATTTATCACCGCCCGATCTCGAGCATTCTACCCATATACCCTCAACTAGCCTCAATAGCAAGTAGAAACAAAACAGTAGTGAAAATAGCGTAAAATCGAATTGGGTTTTAGCAGCTATGAAGAACGACCCAACCTTCAAGCATTCCTTAAACCCTTGTAGCACAAGCTATTATACCCAAAAACAATGTCACAAATAACAAGTCTACGCCTACTAATCAACAATTCTCCACCAATTTTCTTGTTCAAACCCAGAAACTTTGTACCAATCAAACCATTCTCTCTCCTCAAAGTCTTCTCTTCCCTCTCTAAACCCAGAAGAACCTTGCATTCTTCTTCTTCTTCTCCCGCAAAACCCTTGACCAGTAAAAGTGAGAAAAACCCAGAAAAAGAAGCGTCGAAAATGGCGGATTCTGGGTTTAATAAGAGGAGAGCTGAGGGTAGAGATAAGTCTGATAAACCTAAGAATCTTCAGTTGAAGACTAGAAAGCTTAATCCTGTTAATACCATTTCTTATGTTCAGGTATTTGTGTATTCATCTTTGCTGTTGTTTCTTTTTTGGAATCTTGTTGTTGAAGTTATTGATGTTTTTTCAATGTTTAATCATCTGGGTGTTGGTGTGTTTTTTAATGTTGTGTGTTGGATAAGCTTTTGATAATAAATGTTGGAACTTTATTATTGAATGATACAGTATTGTTTTAGTTTGTATGGCATACACGAGACGGTTACATATGACGATTCATGTTAGCCGACTTCAAATCATTTTGCGAATACGGCGTTGTTGTTGTTGTTGTTGTTGTACAGTATTGTTTGAACCCCATTTTTATTGATTTTTTTGTAGTTGGGATGTATTAATCTGACTAAAGTTTGGAACTTTTTGGTTAATATTTGTGAAGTTGTTCATGATAAGTAATTTTGTGTTTGGGATGCAGCGACAGGTTTGAGTAGAATGTGCCAAATTTTGTTTTTGGGGGTGAATGCTGCATTTTGGTGTTCAGTGAAGCATTAGAGCTTAGAAGTGTTGTATTCGAAATTTTCGAGTTTGATTCGGAATGTGCTTTGTAAACTCTGTTTAATATCAAGTTGTTAAATTTGAGTACTGTCAATGTACAGATTCTGGGAACTGGAATGGATACACAAGATACGTGCCCTTCCGTCTTGCTTTTCTTCGACAAGCAACGGTTCATTTTTAATGCTGGAGAGGTAAGGTTTGGCAGACTCATCACTTATGCAAGATATGTTTTTATTCAATTTGAACTTTGACTCCGATGTTGTAGTGGATTGGAATCATTAGTCAAGATTTGTGAGTTGGTTTGTTCTCATGAATGTTTTAGTCTGTGATTGAACCGATAAGCCAACACCCTCCGTTAGGTTGCTGTGAGTCGATGATGGAAGCTAATATGGGTACAGGGGAAATGTGAATATGTCATGTAATAGCACCACAATGCTTTCTAGTACATGGATGACATGATCTAGGAGTTTCCGTGCTTCATAGGCCTTTCTATTTGAATACTATTGAATATTCTGGTTGCATTGGCGCCTAGATACTCCTTATTCCCGAATTACTTTATGAACTCTTGCTCTTCATGCTTAATCTTTGGAAAATCATTTTGCTCTCTGTCCCTCTTTGCTTATCCAAACTTGAAAGAGCTACTTTGTTGCCATTTCTTTTCTCTGTTACCAAAGTTCAATTCGTCTTCTGTACTTTTAGTCAGTTGCCATTTGTGTGTACGCGCACATGTTCTCAAATCAAATTTTGAGTTACATATCCACCATTGCTGAATTTATTAGCATATATGGTGGAAGAATTTATGAGAGAAGAGAATATTAGGTAGAGCTGTTCTTGTTGCCAGAAACAAACTGTAAGGTTTTCAACTGTGTTGTAATAGGACTATTGACAAAGCTGTATGGCAATGGCAACCAGAAGCTTCCTCTATTTTCTTAGAGTATTGACTAGGATAATTTGACTTGTAAAAGGCGAGGCTTACTTTACTCACCTAAAGACTGCCTGGAAGTAAAACATTTAGTGCTCTGGCTTAATATATAGAATTCAGAAGTGAGTGTAAGGTGGTTTACTATGGTGGTTTAATCAAGGACATGATGGACTTGGATAACATGTTTCACCTTTTTGGTTCAACTCCTGGAAACTTTTGAGTGAAGGTAGTATGTTTTCTTTGTTGTGGTAGAAAAAGAAGCAATCAAGTTCATGTTTGCCAGTTTTCTCAATTGTTGTTTTCAAGTCCCCCAGGTATAACCTGGTGGCTGGTTGAGGTGCCCTTTTGTGGGAAATATCATGCTTCTCTATGGATCTCGTAAAGCAAACACTATTCAGTATTTTAGTAGTCAATGCTTGTATAGGTCAAATAATCTTAGAGTTGAAATAGTTCAAGATTATGAACTCTTGGTGTATGGATTATTGGTTTGCTTGTATGAGTAAGGAATTTAATGGCACTTGTTGACCAGGCTTGTAAGAATGATTGTTGAAATTACTATCTCAGGCTTTATTCATACGACAGAGTGAGTGATCATTGCTTTTGCATTGCTCACTGGAACTAGCCCTTTTACTGTTAAGACAGTGATAACGTAGTTGGAATTCGATGTGAAAGGCCGGTGATGAAATCACTGTATAACTCCAGATTTGAAAGAGGAATAATTTGTCGTCTTTTCTTCCATATATCAGATATAGTATCTATGAATGGTTAGAGCCCTAGAGGTAGTAATTTGGTTTGGGGCTGATAAATCCTGCACAAAGTAAAAGTTGATTGTGATTTTGATTATTTGCGCTGTTGCAGGGTTTGCAACGCTATTGCACGGAGCATAAGATTAAGCTATCAAAGGTACTGGCAGTCATCACCTCCTCATTAGTCTTTGCAGTTGTGAAAGCAAAATCCTAGTTAGTCTTGACTAGAGGATTGGCTTTTGGCTATAACTGTTATCATAATTCTATAGTAATTTTTATGTCTCTCATGTCCTTGTGCTACCGTCAACATCTGGATGGTTTCTGAAAGGATGGTTTTGGAGTAAGGCATTCGCAAAGAACAGGAATCATGGTTTCTGTTTTCATGCAGTAGGTTATGGAGTTTAATTCTGTGTATTGATTTCAGATAGATCACATATTTCTTTCTCGAGTCTGCTCAGAAACTGCAGGAGGGTTGCCAGGTATTGATTTTTACTGTTATTCACAATGCACCAATGTTACATAAAAGCTATTTGACTTTGATATAACAGTGGAAGTCTAGAGAAGCCTCACAAGATGGTTACTGTTTATATTATTCGCAGGCCTGTTGCTGACTATGGCTGGAATAGGGGATGAAGGACTGTGTGTAAGTATTATTTCGTGCATATAGACTTGGTTTTTCATTTGCCTCTTTGGAAACCTAAATATATAGATGCTGTGATGACAATTAGGTAAACATGTGGGGACCCTCAGACCTCAACTACTTGGTTAACGCGATGAAGGCCTTCATTCCAAATGCTGCCATGGTCCACACAAAAAGTTTCGGTCCCCCGTCACAGCCTGATGGGATAGAAATACCGGATTCTAAGAAGTTTTCAGATCCCCATGACCTTATTAACGATGAGGTAGTAAAAATATCAGCGATTCTCTTGCGCCCAAACCAGAGTAATGGACCAACATCTCATATTGCTAATGATGGGCTTGGGACAAGTATAAAGGCCGGTGATGTTTCGGTCATCTATGTGTGTGAGTTACCTAAAATTCAAGGAAAGTTCTATCCTGAAAAGGCTAAGGCCCTTGGACTTAGAGCTGGTCCGAAGTATAGGGATTTGCAGAACAATAAATCAGTGAAGTCGGACAATCTTGATATTATGGTACAGTTTGTAGTTGGATATGCTCCCCATTAAATTTGTTGTGTATGTGTATCGTGATATTGTCTCTTATAAACTCATTTTCTCGCAGGTACATCCTGGGGATGTGATGGACCCTCCTATTCCAGGACCTATAGTTCTGCTTGTTGATTGTCCTACGATATCCCATTTGCAAAGTTTATTGTCTGTGGATTCGCTCGATGTATACTACCCAGATTGCTCAGGCAATATGTCAGAAACTGCTAAGGCAGTGAATTGTGTAATTCATTTAACTCCGTCAACTGTTTCAAATAGCCCTGATTATCGGAAATGGATGGCTAGATTTGGGAGTGCACAGCACATCATGGCTGGACATGAACAGTAAGTTACAATGTGTCTGTCCTTTCCTCGATTTTTTTTCCTGCTGTATGTTTTGCTGTGATATAATGGAATAAAGCAAAATGGCTTAGAAAACTGTCTGTGCTTCTTATATTATGAAGTAAGTGACGGTCAATGCAGTTCTCGAAGCAATTTCATTTTGGGTCATCCGTGAGCAGCCTCTCTATGTTTCAATAGGGGTAAGGCTTGCGTATATTCGACCCCTCCTTACCCCACCTTATGGTGGCAGGCTTTAAGGCACTGGGGTAAAGATGTTGTTGTATGTTTTGCTGTGAACAACTCTTTTAAAATACTCAAGAAATCAATGTTCGTTTCGTTCTGCAGGAAAAATGTTGAAATTCCTGTTCTAAAAGCAAGTGCCAGAGTTGCTGCAAGGCTTAATTACGTGTGTCCTCAATTCTTCCCTGCTTCAGGGTTCTGGTCCCATCATGTTGACAATAATTCATTACAATCCAGTCCTTTTAAGGTTTGTGCTGCCTTAGCAATTTGATTTGCCACTTGGACTTGTCAGTCTTCTTGTTGACATGATAGATGGCAATGCTCAAGAGCTTTAAGACTAAGTGAAGTGTTTTTCTTTCAGGGACCTGAAGGGGCCATTTCTGCTGAGAATCTCCTCAAGGTCAGATTCTTTTGGTTTTTTTTCTCCTCCAGTAGTAAGATTTTGCAACATCGTCCATGCTAATTCAGTATCTTGCTTTTTATATCATCTCTCCTAAGATGATTAGTTGATTAAACAAGCTTGTAATTTTGTATTTATTAGACTGAAGGATGGAAGTTTAACCCCCCCCCCTTCTTCCTGCAGATCCAAAAAGTGGAATTTTTGATTTGGCTAGTTATGTTATGTTACCAGTTTATTCTAGACTTCCTTTAATCTTGATGTCATTGCCATGTGGTGAAGTCTCTCCGTCCACTTTTTTTTTCCCTGCAGTACAAGGATAAACCTATACAAGTTCTACTGGCCTAACCACCTTATGACCTCTATAGTAAACCGCACTCCCGATCCCACTGATACATCACCAGATCAGTCAAGATAGCCTAGCTAAATCGAAGCAGTTGTCCTCACCGTTCTGAGTGTTGATGTATTGACATTGTTTTGGGTTTAGGCTTGTACATATGGGTAGCTCAATTGCGCTTGTCTTGACTAATGTCTTCTGGACCTAAACACATAGAATGTTATCAGTATCAGGAGTTATGAATTTCTCTTTATAAATTGCACTGGCTTGTTGAGGTTCTATTTTTGCTTTCTAAGATTAATTCTTATGATATTTGATGTGGTACAGTTCAATTTGCGTCCATATGCAAACCTTGGTTTGGACAGATCATCTATTCCCATTGCAACTGGACCTGCTGAAATTGTAAAGGAGTTGCAAGCAGAAATTCCAGAAATTGTTGATGCTGTGCAGCAAGTTAGACAGTTGTGGGATAATGCTGATAAAGTCAAGAATGATGTGTCATCAAAGAACATCATTGAAGAGCCATGGTTCGATGAGATAGGGCTTCCGAGTTGTTTTGAAAACATAACTAGAGAAGATATGGAGATTGTGCTACTAGGTACTGGCTCCTCCCAGCCATCCAAGTATCGAAATGTGAGCTCTATATTCATCAATCTTTTCTCGAAGGGAAGTTTGCTTTTTGATTGTGGTGAAGGCACACTTGGTCAGCTGAAAAGACGGTAATGCTGTTCTTGCTCTTTATATTTTCTATACCAAGATTAACACCATTGTGTGTATCGTCCTGAATTGTTATCTTCTTCCCCTCTTGAGCAGATTTGGTGTAGAAGGTGCTGATGATGCTGTGAGAAAGTTAAGGTGTATATGGATTTCCCATATTCATGCTGACCATCATACAGGTCTAGCAAGAATTCTTGCTCTGCGACGTGATTTACTGAAGGATATTCCTCACGAACCTTTGTTAGTAGTTGGTCCTGGGCAGCTAATGAGGTTTCTTAATGCATACCAGAGACTAGAGGAGCTAGACATGCAGTTTTTGGATTGCAAATTCACAACCCGTGCTTCTTGGGATTCTTTTGAAAAATCTAACTCAAAATCTGATCAAATGTCAAACTCCGAGAGTCCTATTGATTCCACACTCTTTGCTAAAGGAAGCCCTATGCAGAGCTGCTGGGTGAAACCGGGTAGTCCAGTTGGTAATGGCGTCATCTTTCAAACACAAAACAACCTGAGAAAAGTATTGCAAGAAGCTGGTTTAGAGACGCTGATTAGCTTTCCTGTTGTGCACTGTCCACAAGCTTTTGGAGTTTCCTTAAAGGCAGCTCAGAGAACCAATGATTCCGGTGAGATGATACCAGGGTGGAAGATTGTGTATTCTGGAGATACAAGACCATGTCCGCAACTCATAGAGGAATCTCGGGGAGCTACTGTCCTGATCCATGAGGTAAGTTGTAACAGTCATGCTAATTTTTAATCTAGCCATTTTGCTGTTATGGCAGTTTCCTTTTGTCGAGTCATCTTCAATGATTCTAGTCTATTTCAGACAGATCTGTGACGTGATATGAAAATCATGATGTTGCTCAGGGGATCTATCTCTCGTTTATGTACTTTTAGTGTGGATGGAAGTGATGTGTGGTATCCGCGTTAACTAGTATATGTTTATGCAGGCAACTTTCGAGGATGGCCTGGTAGATGAAGCAGTGGCTAGAAATCACAGCACAACACAGGAGGCTATTGAAGTGGGAGAGGCGGCTGGTGTGAATCGCTTAATTCTTACTCATTTCAGCCAACGATACCCCAAGATTCCTGTGTTTGGAGATGCCCACATGCACAACACTTGCATAGGCTTCGACATGATGAGCGTTAACCTAGCAGACTTACCCGTTCTTCCTCAGGTTCTTCCTCATCTTAAACTTCTCTTCAGAAATGAAATGGGAGCTGATGAAGTTGATGATCTTCCTCTTGAGGCAGCCAGTGAGGCTTCATAGTCAATTATAGTCGCAATCATCTTCTTTTGACAAGTATCTTGCTTACGAAGCTGCAATACTGAGTAGGACGAGTGAAATTACCTCATTAGTTACTGATATTACCATTTGTTAGCCTGTACATTGTTCATTAACTAATTGTACAGCTTCTATAGCATGGCAAAGTATTAAAGATTCGGGTATTGAGCTCAAGCTGTCAATGTTGTGCTGAATCTGTATACTTAACGACTTTGTGAGTGTCATTTCTGGATCACTTAAACTCAATTTAACCATTTTCGCCATCTTCTTTTCCTTCAGATTCGTGTTGGTTTTTTTTAGAATGATTCATCTACTGGAATCAATTTGGGCATTTTTTCATCTTTATCAATACTAATCTCACACCCATGATTCTACCAAGGGTGGCTCATAGTAGGAGCAACATAAGGTTGTTATCTGCTTAAGAGTAGAGTACGGGGCAACCTCCGCGATAATTAGTGCTCTCATAATACATACGAGCACACCATACATGATACATCGAAATTTAAATATTTCTTGTTCATCGAAATGCACAAGAGCATGTGTTACTTCATAATACTCGTATTTATTACAACTGGCAATATATGGAATACTCAATTACTCATTAGGAGTCTTCGATGGACAACGGAATATCATACAAGCGACTCCACCATATAGCGATTCTTGGTTAACTTTTCTAGCAACTTTTAGTAGTATCCTGGGACCTCGTGGTTTGGTTCGAACAAGAAACAGGAAACCCAAGTCTGGCAACAAAGACTTCCAAAACGTCAACCATACGCCTCCATTGTGTTACACCCAACACCTCTCTCTCTCTCCTCTCTCTATCTCTCTTCCCCTGCGATTTCCTCCATTAAACTCAACTAATCCACCTTTAAATCAATTAAATAATCGCGCACAAATCCCCTGCAATTAAAACTGCAATCCCTCAATTCCTCCGATTTTAGAACGTGGGTCAATCTTCAATTTTTCTGGGTCTTCACTAATTTTTCCCAATCACAATCACACAATCCCCAGAAATTAAAAGAAAAAAAAAATCCCAATTTTTTCATCGATTTTAACCATTTAATTTTCTGGGTCGGTCGAATTTTGCATGAATTCAACCCTAAATTGTAGTAATTCGGTGGAAATTGTAAAACTTGTGTCAGAAGTTTGGTGGGGTTGATTAATTTGATTGGAAGAAGATGGAGACAAGTAGAAGAGCAGTGGAATCATACTGGAGATCAAGGGTGGTTGATGGGGTAACTAGTGATGAAGATAAAGTGGCAGCTGTTTATAAATTGGAAGAACTTTGTGAGCTTCTTAGAACTTCACCAGCTGGTATTGTTAAAGAAATCTCTGAGTTTTTGTTGAGAAGGCTTGATCATAAGAGCCCTCTTGTTAAACAGAAGGTCTGATTTTATGTCATTCTTATAGATCTACTTACAATTATCATGATTATTATTGTTATGATTATTATTATTGTTGTTGTTGTTGAATTTTGTATGTTGTTATTGTATGTTTGAGCTGGAGCTGGTTTAGATTCAGCTGTATAATCTTGCATCAGATCAGTATTCATGCATATGAAGTTAGATTGAATTAGATAGGATCGGGTAGAAATGTGTGGTGTTGTTGGCAATGGTTGATATTGGAATTCAACTATGTGAGATGAGTATGAGTGTTCATGGATGTGAACTTAGTTGAGTAGATGGGGGTGATTTCGCGTTCGATAGAATTGAGTATCCGTGCAAATGAACTTAGTTGAGTAGATGGTAATGATATCGTGGTCAATGGAATTGAGTATCAATGCATATGAAGATAGATTGAATTAAGATAGAAATATGGAGTACAATCTTGTTGACCATGGTTAGTATAAGAATGAACCTAGGTGAGATGAGTGTCTGTGCATATGAAGTTAGTTGAGTTGTTGATGGTGGTGATTTCATGCGGTCTTGTTGGCCATGGTCAGTATAAGAATCGAACTAGGTGAGATAAGTATGAACTTAGTTGAATAGATGGTGGTGATTTTGTGTTCGATAGAGTTAAGTATCCATGCATATGAATTTGGATTGAATTAAGATAGAAATATACAATCTTGTTGACTATGGTTAGTATGAGAATGAACCTAGGTGAGATGAGTGTTCGTGCATATGAACTTAGTTGAGTTGATGGTAGTGATTTTGTGCGATGGATCGTGTTTTTAGGCGCTAAGGGTTATCAAATATGGAGTTGGGAAGTCGGGTCCAGAGTTTAGGAGGGAAATGCAAAGGCACTCGGTGGCTGTGAAGCAGCTACTTCATTACAAGGGGCAGCCTGATCCTTTAAAGGGGGATGCTTTGAACAAAGCTGTGAGGGAAACAGCTCAAGATGCTCTTTCTGCTATTTTTTCAACAGAAAACAACAAGCCTGTGGCTGCAAACGAGGTAACCCATAAGAGGATGGAAGGTTTTGGAAATACAGATTATGTAATGCCATCATCAGATGATAAGAAGTCTTTTATAAGCGAGGTTGTGGGTATTGGGAGTGCTTCAATTAAACAAGGACTTAGTAATTTTGCTCAAGCGCATTCACATTCCTTTAAGAAGAATGAGACGGGAGGTGGCAGTTATAGGGGCCCTACTCTGCAGAGATCATTGACTAATGAAATGGATCACTCGGACAGATATAAAAAGATGGATTATGGTGGTGATAGTCAAGGAAGTTCAAGTCTATCAAGGACGTCTGGACCTTGGGGACAGGATTCAGGAATGGGTAAAGCAGAAGCAAGCAATGGAGATTCAACTTCAAGTCGTTCTATGAGTAAGACCAGGGAAGAGAGATTTTTGGAGACTATTGTGACTTCTGGTGGTGTACGACTGCAGCCAACTCGAGATGCTTTACAAGCTTTTTTGGTGGAAGCCTCTAAGATGGATGCATTGGCTTTAAGTCACGCGCTTGAGTCAAAGCTTCAGTCTCCTCATTGGCAGGTATGACTTTTTTCTTTTGTTTTTTTGCGTATAGTACTTTTTGGCCTTTCTTTGTAAGGGTAATACTCCCTCCGTTCCTTATGATTCTTTACACTTGCCTTATTTTGCTTGTTTCATTTGATTCTTTACACTTTCATTTTTTGTATGTTTTGGCCCCAATTATTGACTGTTATACCCTTACTTTTTTACAAACCCAATGTTTAACCCACCTAATAACCCACTAACCTATGTACTAATCTACCCAGTTTTATTAATTGGCAACCAACTCACGGCTCTATCATCTCCAACCCCCTACCGGAGCACCCCATCCCTGCCACCTCCGATACGGCGCACCGCCATCAATCTCGTTTCCGGCAAGTCCATGTGTGGCGCATAACACCGGCGACCTCACCATGACAACCCATCCCCTCTCTTCCCCCCCGCACTTGCTTCATTTCCACTAGACACTTTTCTCTCTCTCCTCTCTCCGCCCACATTATGGTCGTGTTAGATCTGATGCCCGATGGTAGTGTAGTGCGTCGAAGAGAGCGCCGACGAGGCGGATTCGAGACAAGAGGTGACAGGAGACCGCCGACGACATGGGAGTGATGTCGACGTCGCCGGTGTGAGGGAGAAGATTGGCGGGTTCGCGAGAGAGGAGATCGGCAGGGGAGGGCCGTCGGGTGAGGAAGATCGACGGCGCGGTTATATCGCCGATGGGGCGACGGCGTGAAAATGTCGCCGGTCGGGGTAACGCCGTCGGCGGGGTGAGGGGTTGAGGCTGAGGTAGGTGGTGAGGGGAAGGTAGATGGTGGATGGATTAGTGGGTTGATTGATTTATTAATTACACTCTCTCTCCTCTAATACCCACACCACCTCCCTTCCTTGGTTCTTGTGCCCAAAAAAAGTGTAAAGAACCATGTGGAACGGAGGGAGTATTAATATTGGTTTTGAATGAGCATGTGCGTTGTAGTTTCAAGTCACAATTTTAACCACGCCATCATTAAAAAGCTGCTTTTGATAGTTATAATATATGGACAGCCTTAGCTAAAAATCATGGGCAGCCTTATCTTAAGGCTTTTTATTAAACCTAATCATCTGTAGTGCTCATATCTAGTTGGTGATGTTGTACTTTTACTCTATCTAAGATTCCTAATAGTCTTTGTAGCACATTACTCCTTATATAAACAACCCCTCTTGTTCTTTTAACTGCAGCAATTGTTAAGCTAGTTCAATAAAGTTTGATTTTGGTGGTGTGTATGTTACAAGATTTATGTGTTTAGTCCCTTGGATACACTTTGATGGTTTTACCATGCCTTTCAGGTTCGCATGAGAGCAGTTTGTGTCCTTGAAGCAGTCTTGAGAAGGCAGGATGATGAGCACTTTGTTATAATGGCTTCTTACTTTGAGGACCATGTGGATCTTGTGATCAAGTGTTCAGAGTCACCTCAAGCTTCTCTCAGAGAGAAAGCAAACAGAGTAAGTTACTCGTTTAAGCATTTTGCTCGATCAAGTCGTAACTTCAGTCCGTTATTTTATATGACAAGCCAAAGCATTCTGTTTATAAATCTGAGAATGTCAAGCGCAAGTATCCCCTTATAGGAACTATTTACACAAGTCAAAATAGACGTTTTAAGATATATGTGCGTATGACGTCAGCAATAGTTTATTTGTGTGTTACATGAGCTCTTATTTTACTTTGTCTTTTCCTTCTCTTATACACCCAATAAAATAAGATAAAACATATGCCAAGCTTGTGAAGAACATACATATTAGCCTCGAGAGCTACTAGATGATATCTTTTATGGCGATGTCATTATACGTAGTTGGTGACCAGAGGAAGGGTGGGTTAATTGAGGTCATCAGGTGATGGTGTTACATATTGAGAATTGACATTCTTATTATTTTACTTTGGTGTTGATCCTCGTGTGTGTCGTGCATATCATTTCCAATGGTTATATAGAACCCATAATGTTTAGGCTTCATTGGTATCACACCTTTTCTCCAAAACGGCAACTGATTATCATGCTTTTCCTCTTCTTGTTTTCCGAAGAAGAGCGGTTGAAATATCAGTGTTTTATCGATAATCTTTCCTTCTAGTAGTGATCACAATTAATAGTGGAAAATATGTCTCCAGTGCTGTATATGGGACTTGATGTTTATTGGACTTTTGGCTGACAGGTCTTAAGTCTCTTGGGTGGAGGTCAGTCTGGAAATGTATCAGAGAAGGCCATAAAAGTTGAGCAAAATGTGGTCGAGATGCCTGATTTAATAGATACTGGAGATCATGATTTACTTGGAGCAGAAGATCTAATGGGAAGCCAGAATGACCAAAAGCCATCATCATCCTCCCCCTTAGTAGATGATTTATTCAGTGATGGTATCAGTGGTGGTCTGAGTACAAGTGAACAAAAGGCTGATGATGATCCGTTTGCTGATGTCTCTTTCCACACCGGTGAGGATAAAGATCAAGGAACTGATCTCTTTGCTGGGATGAATGTTGGAGATAACACTACTGCCATTCCTACACATGTGCCAAGCAGTGGTATTTCAGATCCATTTGATTTTTTAGGGTCTTCAGAACCTTTAGAGACGCAAGGAGATTCTGCTAACTCTGTCAACAATCTAATGGCTGGTTTATCTGTGAGTGAAAAGAGCTCTACGATTAATCAGAAAGAGCCTTCCCCTGGAGTACTGCCTGAATCATTATTTATGGATTCTAACTCAAAACCTGCTTCACAAGTTCCAAATCAGTTTTTGAGCAGTGGATTTAATCCCAATCAAGGTGCCCATACTGCCAATCCCATGTTTCCTATGGGTGCTGTTCCATACAATATGCCACTGGGAATGACGTATAATCAGTTCTATCCTCCCCAGCCAGTTAATTATGGGGCCATGGGTGGACTACTTTCTCAACAACAGTTGATGGCAGCAATGGCTAATCTACAATCCCTAAACAATTTGAATGCCCAAAATGCAGCTGCTGGTAATGCACTCGGCGCATTAGGGGGAAATTCTTCTTTTCCTGATATATTTAATGCAAATTTGTCAACTCAAACACCAACAGTTACGATGAACACTTCTAAGGAGGAGACCAAAGCTTTTGATTTTATCTCGGTAAGTAATTTGTCTTTATGGTATTATTAAGTCAACTATTCTGTTGGTTTTGATGTTTTGTTGGACATAAATTGTCGGGCACATCTTGCTGAACATTAAGGCCATTAACTCTTAGAAAATGAAGCGAAAAAGGTTGAATGATTCTTTACGTTTTCCTTTTTGTTTGTTTTTCACAAAATATTTTAACGTGTTTCACTACTTTCGTAAAACTCTCTATTTAACCTTTTTACAAAGATGTTTATTTCCGCTTGATTTTTTTCTCTCATTCCTTGCGCGTTTTAGTATTCTTCTACCTTGTTTAAACTTTTTTCTTATTGTTTCACACTTTTCACTACCTGTACTAGTTCGCTCCCTACTTTCAACCCGTTGCTTACATATGACGGTTCTTGTTCGTGAACCATATTGGGAATAAGGTATTGTGAACTCTCTTGTTGTGCTAATTGAAAAAAGGGATTTTAGAGGGAAAATACTGGAAAGCTATGGGAAACGAGGGGAATTTGGAGAACTCTAGTGAAATGAACACTCTGTATCTCTCAGCTAATAAAGTTATTATTCTATCAAACTTCTGAAACAAAAACTGAAATTTCCTCCGGATTATTTTTTATTTTTTATTTTTTACTGAACTAGAGCTGAATGAAATGTTGTGTTTCAATATTCTGAGATGCTTATTAAACTTCTCGAAAAATCATTAGTTTGACATATGATTTGTCTTTGGATATTGAACCTGGAACCTTACAAATTGATTAAATTGATAACAGGAAATGGTACTCATTGACCTCCAAAAAAAACAAAGATAAATATATACTTATCTGCTATCAGTTCCTCACACCAATGTGTCTAAATGAAGATCTTAATTATTTGCAGGATCATCTGGCATCAGCTCGTGATCCTAAGAGGGTGATTTAATTTGATCATCTGAAGGGAAGTATCTACCTATATCATAAGTTCATAACAAGTCGGCTGAGGAAGTAAAGAATCGGTCCAGTTTTGGTAATAAAGACGCAATGAGACAACTTGGACAGTCGAAATTTTTTCTATGAGATTGTTGTTGTGTAGTCACAAGAACTCAACAACAGGGCTAAATGTTTCCTCGTCTTGTGCAGCATTTGTAAGTTTTAGTAGGGATGACAATATGTTGTGCAGTTAGTGTTTTATCATAGATGCAATATTGTCGAAAAATAGCTTCACAGATGATATATTTCTTTGCCATGGAAGTGATGGAACTGAACATAGCCTTTTTCTTCACGTTTCTGTCTAAATTTGTGAATTCCTTGTAGAACGGAATGCAGAATGTTTGCACCGAAATATATCAGGGAAAGTAGTACATTGATTCATCAATTTTTCGGTTGAATTTTGCAATAAAAGTTTCACTCTTTCCATACTGTCTCACTTTCTTGCCTTTGGTGGATGTAATGTTTTGCTGTAAATCTGTGCTATTGTTCCAATTGAAAGACTTGAAACTCCATGTCCTTTAAATTTCACAGGTGATTGCCATCTGACTTCGGTACCAGTTGTCAGTAGCGTTATAGCACTGGAAGTTATTCACTGTTTGCAAATCAGTCCTGACCCTGCCACCGGCATCTCAGTGCTGATTGAAGTGAGGGTTTATAGAATTGTGAGACACGGTGGTGAAGTACACTCGACGACCGACTTTGGTTCACGCAATGCAAAATCTGTCAATTGCTGGGAATTGCTATTGCAATAAAGTGATACACTTTCTGACCAAACCAAATTTCTTACATTTTTCTTTTAGATGATCAAAGAATACTCGTACATTCTGATAGAAAGACTTCTTGATTACTGACAGACGTATTTGAAACAAATGAACTGTCCAAGAGTAGGAAAAATGATGTTCTGCTGTATGTAATCTTGTAGTAAGTTCAACAAATCAGCTATTCAGCTGAAACTCCATTCTCAAAAACCGAATGCAACTCATCTCAAGAAAGGTTTCACCAGGAGTCCTGCATCTGTAAGATAGGAAACGAATTCACCAGTAATATTAACTAGTAATACGGTAATACCAAAACCGTTCATGGCATAGGTTCCTCTATCATCAGGCCGAAGAGATGCTCCAGCATGGATAGGCTCACTTATTTAGTCGATTGCTGTTGTCCTCGCCTTCAGAAGCTTCCTTTACGGTATTATTGCCAAAACCAAGCTCTGCCATATCTTGTTTGGCCATTAAGTTCCTGCAAAATCTCGATTTTATTCCATAGAACCCTTTTGCCACCAAAAGAAACAAGTGAAGGGGATACAGAGCCAACAAACTCACTTCTCCATACGGCATTGTAAATATTTCTTTGAGAAGTCTCTACATTTTTGAGATTGGTGACCTGAAGTTTTTAGACAGTCAAGGTACACTTTCTTCTCCTGCATTGAAACACCAGACGAAACATATCACAAACAAGAGCTGGCAAATGTAACCAAACACACTCCCCCATCAGGAGGAAGTTAAAAGAGAGTATTACAGAACTACCAGGTCACATTCATGCGCATGATCCAAAGGGAAGACTCCTTTCTCTGGCGGCACTGGTCTTGCGCCCTTGACCCACCAAATGAACCACCTGTAGAAGAATGATTTTGCTGTTAGAAGAACAGAATTGGAAAAATGGTTACGCCCTCTGATTCACCACTTGTACCCCAAATTACCCACGTCAAAGATAAGAATCTCTTCGTTCACTCTGAATCCTGCACAGGCATACATACACGAGCTCCAACTGCCAAGTATACTTCTCTTACATTTAGTGTGCAATCCACTAAGTAACTCAATGCACTTGAGCGCAATACTTTACACAACATTAAGTTATTAACATCACAATTGGCGAAAGGCCTCTTGGAGGCTGCACATAACTCATTTGGGATGGTGAGGAGCAAAGGGGCGAGATCTACTAATTCTTAACCCTGATAGAAGACAGGTTGTGAATTGTACCCACTCTGACACAGTGCATCAAAAGTTCAAAATGTATTGATTTACACAGATAGCAAATCAACGACAATGAAATTCAAAAGGCACAAATTTTTTAGTAAACAGATGCAATTAACACAAAGGTTCCATTTTAAAAAATAAGTTCATAGCTCCTTTAGTTAGGAAGTTAGAAAGCCACCTAGCCCAAGCTGAAAACTCAAGCTGGAGTCCTACAACCAACTAGGTGAAGCATTTCTCCAAGCTATGTTCGATATACCTTGTCTTCACATCAATTGACTACACATGATATGAGAGAATCTCCTAGCATAACCATGAAATTCAACAGAATTCAGTTTCAACCGTAAGAGCATCAAAAACCTTCAGAGTTATCCCCTTTTCTCTCGTTTTCCATTCTGCTAAAAGCATAAGGCTTAGGCTCTATCAATAAAAGCCAACCAAAAAGGTGAGAATAGTGAAAGAAATAGCAGAAGCGAGGTGGAGCAATTGGAAGCTTTTAATTGTTATCATTATAAGAAAACGAACCAGGCGCTACCAAATCACAAAGTCAATGCCAATATTTCTTTGCTTCTCCGATTCTGTCCGATACATAAGGCTACGCCTTTCATCAATAAAACTCAACCAAACCAGATGTTTTAGTTATAATTTTCAAAAGAAAAAAAAAAAAAAAAATAGCAGCAGACTGACAGTTCTCCTGCTGATCAAATTACCCTGTAAAGGTTCCATCTTTCAGGTTCCAGAACTCTGGATAATCACTCAATCAGTATAACATACGCGTTATGAATGTAATCAGAAGAGCTTTTTCCCATCTTAAAGTTAAATAACAAGCCTTAATCCCAAAATGTTTTGGGGTCGGCTAACATGAATCGTCATCTGTAACCGTCTAAGTGCGGGCCATAAAGTTAATAGACTGCAAACAGAACATGCTTCTAAAGCAATGATCTTTCATCAATATCGCTAATCGTTCGCCTACTGCGAAAGAAGTTACAGCTGTTTATAACATATTCCTAATCTCCAATTTCAGTGAGGCATAAGATCATACACCTGGTGGGCACCCCTTAAATGCACCAGAATCTACCAAACTAAACCTTAAACTAAAATACTAATCAATACCCACATCGTACCATCAGTCAATTAACATAATCTGGAAAATTAACCAGCATGAAATCATAATTATTAGAAGGGTGATTAACAGGGCACATTTCAGGGGGTTTATTCTGCCTAATATTTTAGCCTGAAACTAAAAAGCTTCATGTACAAGATAAAAGAAACTTGGGAATTACTACAAGTGGAAAGTTAAATCATGAAAGATAAGATTTGGGGGGGAAAAGAGTGGAATTACCAGCACTCATTTGATCTCCTGCTGAAATACGCCCTCTTTCAGTCTGCTCTTTTACGAATAATGATACTCCGTATTGTTTTTGTTTGAGTTTTGCGAGGGAAATTCAACTAGGGAGGTTCTCTAATAATTAGGGCGTCTTTGGTATCGTTTTTAGTGTCCCGTTTTGAGTCTTTCTGAAAACCAAAATCCGGTTTTTGAAAGCCAGAAAAAAGTAGTTTAGAATTTTGGGTTCTCATCATTCATATGACTATTACAGGTAATTGAAAACGTTAGTGATACTACGTTATGTTACTCCGTATATGATTAACATGAACATGCTTAAATGACTATCAATGAGACGATGAAGCGGGTGTGCGGGGTGCCTAGAGAATTGCTAGCCCCAACACGGGTGAACAGCCCACCATTTTTCCTTTTTTTTTTCCCCTCTAATGTTGTACCCATCGTCTTGTTGGGGATAGCAATACTCGAATGCCTATGATCACCAAAACGACACCAACAATGAAGCGGGTGTAAACGGAGTCTATAAAAATGATCCGAACTGTACATTTTATTTTTGAGGAAGTAAGATAGCAGAAATTATGGGCCGAGATATATCAATGCGGATCACCCGGCACTTTCGTGTCCCACTCCGTGTACCCCTTCAATCACGTGCCACCATTTCGTAAATCTTTCCAAAAAATATAATCTTTAAAAGATAACGTGTACCCCTCCAATCACGTGCCACCATTTCGTAAATCTTTCCAAAAAATATAATCTTTAAAAGATAAAATAATGAAATGGTGGCACGTGATTGGAGGGGTACACGGAGTGGAACACGAAAGTGGGACGGGTGATCCGCACTGGAGAAATATGTACATTTCATTTTCGAATGAGAAGTAAAGTTGTAGTTACATGAACAAACAGCAAGGTATTATTTACCTTAAGTTATCGATAAATTAATCTGCTACGAGCCTATAACTACTCTGTACCTATCTGTATACTGTAATTATAACTGTATATTCCTATACAAAATTTCAGAAAGGGGGAAAAAGAAATTAAAGGGTATGATTCTATTTGTATGATTGTGCGAATGGGCGAATGTTAAAGCTCCCTACAATGATGTTTCTGAATCGCAACTCGTTGCAGAAGGACTCAGCCTTGCTTGCGGAATCCTGGTAAATGTTTGCCTGAAAGAGTTGGGTTGCTGAACTATCACTAGTGCAGAGTTCTTCGAACTTTTTCCATACGCAAGAGGAGTTGGCTACATGAGAGTAAGAGAAGTATTATTAGTCTCACTCGAGTTCATAAAGCATGACACTTCCAGAAAAAGCTGAAACTCTCGCTTGTCAGAGTCCATGTTGAGATTTTTTCAGAGAAACAACAACGAATGACAATGTTCGAACCAGCAAAGAGTTTCCAATAAAGTCGTATGTGTTATACTGATAAGTACTTACCACACCAATCTGCAATTTTTGACAGCTAAATTCTCTGAAAGCAGCGGCATCTATCTCCTGTGAACAAAGCGATTTCAAAGAATGGAAAAGGTAAGGCCTAAAACTTTCAGCTGGAATATCAAACACCAATCAATATCTCTAATTTTGTCACGACACTACGACACCAAATCACAGAGAATCACTGCAGATAATGTAAAGAATTCAGAACCCTTGAGATGAGTGCACTGAATAAGTAAGACTCGCAGGTGATTAAGACATGGTCTAAACTAGCAAGACCTGGTAAATGAAGCATCAAAGGCACATTTTGTATGACCAACATGAGCTCAATTGATTTGGTGATGAAAACTTACGACACTATAGATTGGAGGAACTGAGGACCCGACTGCAGACTTCTCACTCGGCATAAGAGAAAACTGTGGTGCCAAATCTTGTGAACGGAAAGTCCATCTGTTGAAGACATTGAGAATGTTTCAAGAGTCAGCAAATATACAGAGAAATGATTTTCAAACAAAAAAAATACAGAGAAATGTGATTTATATCAACTTTTCCTGTATAAATACGAGTTTAATCCATCAACAATCAAAGAGGCGATCACACAACAAAATCACTCCCATACCCTATGTATAGGAATATGCAGAATTGCGCCCATTCTCGAACCAGCAACCTAACCCAGTAAGTTTGAGGAGAATCATCCACATTGATGTATATCTGAAAGACAGATTGTTAGTTGTCATGGCAAAGGCTCTAAATTCTGTATACTTACAGTCACAAGGATACATACCGCTGCTTCTCCTAGAGCTACTAGCTGCATTGCAATCCGAAATTTCCTGTTAAAATGTTGAAGAAAGTATTAAGTCACTGAAGACCGTTAACCAGCAAAATTGCCTGCAAAGGCTCAAATGATAACAGTCACATACTTGAACATCATGTATTTTGATTGCACAGCATCATGCAGTGCACGCACATCATCGTCTTCTATTACACTCAACTGCTCCCTCAGAGACAACAAGTTTCGAGATATATGATTGAAGATCACAGAGAACGAGATAAAGTAATTGAGCAGCAACAAGGCCTGAATCACACAATGCCAATATGAAATCATCATACTTCAACTGTCAAAACTTAAGTAATCTGAAAGTACAGAAACTTTGCTTGATGTTAGAATAACTTACAGTGAAATAAGGCACTGAAGCTCTGTAACCTACAAGAGTCAGGTAAAATATACACCCGAGTGCAGCTGTTGTGCGTCTTTCATTAATTGACAAATGCTCACACATGATGCAGTAACCATGAGCAATAAGTAGGAAGGACACAAAAGAAGCTGTCTGAAAGAGGACTCCAGTAATGTACACTCCAAAGGACATCCATAGGGAGCATATTTGGGAATATAAGCAGGAATACCTGCAAAGTGCAATAAACAGTGATGCCAATGTTTTTCTTAAACAGTAAACAAACATGACATAATCATGAATAATATAGTATTAAGCCAACAACATTAACCTCTGTGATGAAAGAATTCACATTTTAATCTCACAACAAAAATACGGCTACCTTAATTTAGCCTACAAAGTCGTCACCATGAACCTAGGTACACCTGCCCCCTTAACCAAAGGAAAGCCGGGCAAATTCTATCTCGTACTCACACATCATCAATATTTCACAAGTGCTACATAAGTTCACTTAAAGTAAGTTAGTTCCATCAACCTTAATCATGTGAAAGCTGAATATTATCATCCCCACCAATGTCCATATTTCTTAGTGACAACAAACTATGATCGAAAAATGTTTACATATGAAAACAGGTGATGGTAACAAGCAATACAAAGAAAAAACCGGGTTTTCTAAAATCAACGTCGATTGAAGAAGAAGAAAGCAGAAAATGGCATGAAATAAACTACCAAACAAACAAGCTAAGGGATCAGAACATAACATACCAAAAGAGAAATGATAACATAAGCTGCAATGTCTTTATTAATGGAACTGATGCAAGCGTCCATTGCAAATTATTCGCCTGCTCGAACCACGAATCACAGAACCGAAATCAGAAAGATTAGAAAAACCAATGACACTTCCACAAAAACATGCCATATCACATGACTAATAAGGTTACAACTACTTCACTCAACAGCTCAAATAACCAAAAAAACATGACTTTCATTTCCAATCACGAATCATCCTCCTAATTCCTTAACTAAAATTAGTTCAATTCCTCAATTACACAGACAACCTAATTACTGTTCCATTGAGCAACAATTCGACTCCCATTTTACATTACACCAATTCGTACATAAATATATGTCGTTCTCACTTTTCGAGCAACAATCAGACCAACCCCCTCCCCCAAAACCCCGGACCAAAACCAATTGTATGACCTAATTTCCAAAGTTTAAATTTTTCTGGCTTCACTCATCTTCAAATTAGCTTGCTATTTAAGCTACATAAGTTAAAATGCAACAACAAATAGCACCCCACATTGTAATGAGTCTCAATTACTCCGTATAAACTAAAAACTTGTAAAAACACCATAAAGTTTCAATCTTTTCACATATACCAATCAAAATCCTACCAAAATTAATGAAAAATGATGTGGGTCGGTCCAAATTCAACCCCACATTGTAATAAAGTTTCAATCTTTATACATATACCAATCAAAATCCTACCCAAATCAATGAACAATGAAGTGGGTCGGTCTAAATTCAACCCCACAAACATCATATAAAAAAAACATGGGAAATTAAGAAAAGTAAAAGGACCTGAAAATGGCGGTTGCGCCAGGTGAGCAAAGCCCAGGAAATAGAAGAAATGAACCAAAAACAAGACAAAGTGAGGTATAAACATGGCAATGGTCGATATGCATCATTCACCCATATACCTTGATCACCATGTTCTTGCATTTTTTTTTTATCCTATGGTTCTTTTTTTTGCACTAGAAATGTGTACTGTATGATTTTTTTGAAAAAAAAAAAAAAAAAAGAAGAGAGGGGTTTATTGTGGAATGAAGCGTGATTTATAAGTTTTGGGGGGCAAGGGGAAATGAGAGGGGGAGTTTAGAGTATTAGACTATTAGGTACAAGAAATGTGTGTGAGGGTGGCACGTTTGTTTATAGTAGTAAGAGTAAGAGTTTGGTTTGGAAACTCATCCATCCACTCCACCCCTTCCTCTTAAGTCTCAACTAATTCTAGCTACACCACCATCGTCTTTCTAATATTTGCTATTAGATATAAGTATATAACTCTGTTAGTATAGAAAATCGTTATCGATTATTTACTGAGTGAATTACGAGTATTTAGTACTAGTATGTTTTGGCAAAAACAGAAAGAGAGTCGGGAGTTTTGAGGCTATAAGCCTATAACTAACGGAGTACAGTATATGGGTTGACAATAATCAAAATATATGATTTTACTGGAATACGACTATGTGTATTCAATTTGTAAATGGAATGAATTGAACTAAAGTGTGAACGAACAAAATGTTGTTAATAATGTTTCAAGGAACCGTTCTTATTTAATTAATTACTTACATGTTTTGTGTCAATGGAAATGAAAGTGGGTTTTGTAAACTCACGTGATGAACTTGTTAGTTAGAATCACTGAAAGTTAATGAAGTTATTGTTAGCTCTCGTTTTAGATGTAATTAAAGGGTCACTTAATTAATCTCTTCACTTTGTACAATTAGCTTATCCAATCGTCGAATCTGATTCATGGCTTATCCAAATTTCCAGCATGTAATAAATTAGGAATTTGATGGAGTCCAATTACAGATATCGTACTATTTGGATCAAGGTTGACTCGTATTGGAAATTAACAAGATTATCCCAATTGCAAGGGAAAGAAATATTAATCAAGCAAATAAGAATTACCAATTCAATTACTTCGTTCATAAGCTATAAACAACCAAGCATTACTAATAGTTAAACACAGTTACATTATTCCTTTCATTTCATATTAGCATATTTTAAGTTATGTTTAATTAGCATGGCAAAAGTGTGACAGTGAAACATGAATTACGTTGTTGTAAACAACACAAAACAACTTCCTCATTTTTTAGCTTTGTGCTCGAATTCACCCTGCAGCATGCCCTCTGATCTTTCAGTTCTTTCGAATGGTATGAGGCTATGAGCATGTCTACAGAAATTATAACAATAATTAAAGTACTCCGTAGCAGCTTTTACTCAACCACAGAAAGAGTTTTGATCGATCGATATCACTAATAAATAAAGCACAATATGCTAAGCAAGTCAAAAATCGATTCATGTACTGTGAGGAATTTTTTTCACCTTTTATTTAATTACTATTGATATACGTACTTCAATCCTTCACATTTTGTTTGAATTTGCAAAGCTGGTCGAAATCTCGCAACATAATATATAAGAGGAGCATCTAACAAATCGTAAGAAAGAAGGACGATCTCGAAAATTGATCTCAGCCCGACGTAACATAATATCTTTTTCATCTTAGCCACTCGGCTAAGATCGTCGAATTGTACGTATGATGGCTAATTATGAGATGGACTCGTGAGACAACGTAAGCAACAAAAGGAAGTGGTTGACTTTATTTCAATATGTGGGTTGACCCAATCCTTCACATTCTTGAACTACGTGGCATAAATTGTAATACAAATGTGCTACGTGCGTGTAGGACAACGTACATTGACTTATGCCGTGGGAATTAAGTAATATCATGTCAATTGAGTTGTACGTAGTTGAGCACCAATTGCATTAGACGGAACTAAAGAGTATCATCATTAGGTAAACAAACTCACTACTCTTGTATTATACAACCTTTTGAGCAATCTTATGGATATAATTTAGGTACCATTTGATATTTTGATTCTATATTTATAATTGTACAAAGTTTTGAAGAATTTTATGAATGATAAGGAGCACCAAATAGTTTTGTACGGTTTTGAGAAGCGGCTCTCCACAAAATGATTCATCTCTTGAAGTTTTAGATAATATAATGATTAGATTTTCGATGTGTAGTTCACTTTTGCTAAAAATGACTCGAAACAACCTTGAATTTATGTTTGGTTCCTTTGGCCAAACTTCAAAGGCGTTATTCAAATCAAGCTCTAGCAAAAGTAAAACATCTAGTCCAATTGTGAAAAGATAACTACATAATTCCCTATTTAACACGAGGTGAATGCAAAATATGTACCAATATCTCAGAGAGTAATCAAGTAGATCCATAAGTTGTGACCGCAATCAATTGCATTGAGGTATTAGATACGTATAGACTTGAAAATCTTACAAAAGTAAAATTTGTGTGAAAAGTATAGCATGAACTATATTGAACCCGTGAGTATTCAGATTCAAATTCATCAATCGTATCTTAAGTACTCCAGCTCGATTAGAAAGATGGACACCGAACTAAACTCGAATCAAAACAAAACCGTATAGCTAGATATTGTCTTAATTGAAGGGGGTAGCATACTTTGGGCTTTCGACTATCGGACCAAGGCTTAGGAGTCCAGTAACTATTTGGTTAAGAACAGAAAGTGGGCCTTTAGCTCGATACGGGCTGTTGGCTGCTAATGATTCGGTAAATCCAAACGAACAAAATCGCATCTCATTTAGTCAATTCGCTTCTTATTTCAAGGTCATTTTATCCACCTATCATTTCTACCCATTACCACTCGATCACCACTTATTACCACCAGTCAACCATTATCCAACCCAAACTAAGCTTGTTGTCCCGACGAGTCGACGACTATGAACGAGTCAACAGTTCCGCGTTTTTCCGATGGTTTCACAGTCGGTATTAGTAGACACTTTAATTTGTACAGACGAGACAAATCGTTAAAAAGAAAAGTTTACGAGTTCTTCCATACATAACGTTGTAAGTGTCCTATACACAAAAACCACCAATCCACCATCATGTTTCATGTACCCTTGGTTATACGCCATATTGCAAAAGGACATTGATGTATGGAACAAATAATAGCTATCAAACTACATATAGTCAACTCCATGAGCCCAAGATAAAGACTTATGAACTTCAATTTTTTTAGGTGTTGGGTCACAAGGTTGCAGTAAGTAGGAACGTACGTATGATGCACCAAAAATTCCCAACTTAATTATGTAGGACTTTAGAATTATTGTATGCTTTCTAAGTCTCAACCTATGATAAATTCCCAGGGGACCTAGCTTTATAGATACGGCCCAACATCAAGCTAAGTTAATAACTTAATATGGATCTTATAAATTAATAATTGTACTTAAGTCAAGTTTTGCACAATAATTAAGTATTGTTGCTTGATTGTCGTCTTCATTGCACAACGATTTACGATGGCGTCTGCGATGAAGAAATGTGTTTGGGCTATTTGTGACCGTGGAGGATTCAATCTATTAATCAACAATAAAACGATTACGATTTATGATCTGTAAAAACGACGTATCTTCAGACCTACATCAAATAGCAACATCCGACATTATATATCAAACTCATACGTAACACAAAACGAGGACGCTAAAACGTATCTATTAGCACATTCACGTGTTTAATGTTTATGTAATATGCCTATATTTTTAAACATGATAGTTAGACAATAATGAAACTTCTTCAACAACCCTACTCAACTATAAATCACTGTATATACACTATTTTCGCTGTATAGTGCGTAACTGCGTATGAATGTATGATAGAATCAAGTGGAAGCGAATCGGAATAAGTTATAGGATCTCGATCTAATTAAATTCTAAAGTCTAAGCATATAGTGCATGAATTTGTAACACCCACGAAACTTCACGATGCATGTGTAATCCGTCGTAATCGAAGTGGAAATCCATGATGATTTACCAACCAAGATCAGTTTGGTGGATACATATGTTTATCATTAAACGAGACTCATCAATCATCATATGCCTCGCATATTTTATACTCTCTAACCGTGGTGTAACTATTTCGAATTTTTTATTGGCCCGTTTGTTTGGAGTCACAAAGATTAGATAGCGGAGTCAAATAAGCTAATACAAGTAGAACTTATTTGCGTTCCACCAAGATTTTGATTTGAAACAAGTTTCATATATATCAAATTTATTAAGGTCAAGACAACTCACCAATAAAAAATTAGGGATGGTCTTGAACCCATGAGGGCATGAGCCTATGACCCACCCCAAACCCAGTAGGTCGGACCCACTGGTTGGGTTTGGGTCGGACCTATACAATCGGAAGGACCCGAACCCGACCCATACTCATCCCTAGCTACTCATCAATCATTCATCAGGCTATTGTAGGCAGATCCCGGCCACACATTGACCACAGTTCTTTAAAGCTAAGCAAGGGGCATACAAATCTCTTTTATTAGAGATTGCGAGAACAAGATCTTGGCTCTTTATTAGGACCTTGATTTTTGTGTTGGTGTAAGCTTTCTGCGTTAGCGAATCTAATTATTGGCGACAAAACTTTGCAACTCTTTGCTTTTATCTATTTTATTTGTTGCATTTGGAAAATCATTTGTGAGCATTACTATTCGAGTGTTTGCCTTAAAACCGCATTAAAAACAATGCGTCCCGTGTTATTTGAGAGACGTCTCAAGGGGTCGTTGATACACAATGATTGATCCCATAAACCAGTTACTGAGTCACTCAAATATTCACAACGATTGTATGAATCACGCAAGTATAAGACTACAATGCCGGGGCGAAGATACATTTTGATGTGTTGCACACATCGTGGATGTGCTAATGTGCATAATTAGAATTGGTCTAGCTTAGATAGATTATCATCCATAAGATACATTATGAAACTTTTGTACTATTCTAGTAAACGACGTGTATCACGTATGACTCTATTTTACTATTTACTAGTAGGCCGGCCTAGTTGTTACGGGGTCGTTTTTTGGGCTCTTATAATAAATCCTGGTCAAAGGTAATTTGGCCCAAGTGATGCAGGAAATGAGAGATCAAAATACTCGGATTTTTATACTGTTCCCTCCGTCTTTGTGAATTCTATACATATCTAGTTACAACTTACAATTTGCAAACCGAAAATACTAGGAGTGTATATGTAGACAAGTGAAAAAAGTGTCTATGGCTAATTTGTAGTAAAAATAATTAAAGATGTAGTAAATTTTGTTGTATAATTTGGCAAATGATGGATCATAAGGAAAGTGAGACAATTAAGGGTCCTTGATTTTGAAAATAAATCAATTCAAATTTCTTCCTATTAATAGAGCCGTAACAATGTTGATTTTACTACCAATGTCATAAATTTACTGCAAATACGTTAAATTTACTACACAATCATATTTTTTACTGCATGTCATTTTTAATTTACCACTTTTGATTATGTTATACACAATTTTACTATTGTCTACATATAGACTCTTAGGTTCATCATTTGCGAACACATCAAAAACTCCACTAAAACTTTATCATGGCAACTTTTCCAATTTCTCATGTTTAACTTTCTTTCATGAAATTTAGTGGTTTATTAGCTTTACTTGTTTATTGAAATGACGTGTCTCACGAACATGCCGTCGTCGTCCATCATCAGAAATTGATCTCCATTTTCTCCTCATGTAAATTAGAGCATGTGGTTTTAATTTATCGTTTATGAATATTTTAGTAATTATGGTTCGTCAATGGAGATTTAAGTCCCTCTCTTACTGTGAATTATATTACTGAGGTCATACACAATACTCCGTATGTATCGTTTTGGCAAAATGCTACAATTTATACATAGCCGCGACTGAACCAAATACTCCGTAGTAAATAACTCAGTTTTGTTTAAGGAGATCTCGAACTCTAGGTCAATACTCAATAGTAGTATACGCACGATTATTGGACTACGCAACATGTGTAATGTGTGTAAACCTATAGCTAGGGATGGCAATGGACCCAGGACCCGACCCAGACCCGGCGGACCCGACCCACTTGGGTCGGATTTGGGTCCACTTTTTGGAGACCCAATGGATATGGGTCGGGTCCAAACCCGGTGATAAATGTGTGGGTCGGATATGGGTCTTTGATCTGAGACCCAGACCCGACCCATGGACCCGGCCAAAAATATAGAAAAAAAAAATTAAAACCTAATTTATCACGATCCTAGCCTTCCGCTTTCATTTTCATTTCTTAGTCTTCTCATGAGTCACGCACTCACGCCCAATCTTTCTCCGCGGCCTCAAAAGCCTTCGTCGCTGCCTCAAATCCTTCGATGCCGCTCTCCCTTAGTCTTATGATGTTCTAAGTAAAACAAGATGGATGAGGAATGTCCACCATATGACGATCGCAAAGCACATCGACGCATTAACGATCGTAAACAACATCGAGACGAAAATATCATAAGTTCTGCAAGTAATAAACATGAAAAACTTGATTTTATAAAAGACTCATCTTGGACCCAGACCCGGTCCAGACCCACTGGATTCTGGAGGGTCTGGGTCTGGATCTGTAAATTTTGGACCCGATGGATCCGGGTCGGATCTGGGTCTGCTTGTAAAGACATGGAT
>JBBYHQ010000013.1:3519171-3529539 GCA_038382645.1 Spergularia azorica
ACTACAAGGAGAGGTTCCCTGATAAGCACTTTGATCTTGACACTGTCCTTGAGGCTAAAATTCGTCCCCTTGTTGTTTTCCCTGAGAGATCTTTCATTGGTTTCTTTCACCCTGAAGGACTGGAAGAGGAGTGTTTCCATTTCCTAAAGGATTCGATGTCGTTTGATGACATATGGGTTGAAATTTGCAAGGCCGCGTCAAAACTGAACCGTAATAGCGAACCTTTGGTATATGTGGTTAGCTGGAATGATCACTTCTTTCTCCTGAGGGTTGATTGGGATGCCTTTTATATCATTGATACATTAGGCGAAAGACTTTTTGAGGGTTGCAACCAGGCCTTTGTTTTAAAGTTTGACAAGGACACAACTATTGAAAAAGTGCCCACTAAGACTCCAACAAAGGACGAGAAAGACTCGGGGAGAACTTCTCCGAGAGTGGAATCTTCATCATCGAAAGAAAATCAGGTGAACAGGGAACCTCTGGAAGAAAAGTCAGGATCAAACGCAACGTCAGAGATTATTAGTGCGCAACGGGCTGTGGAGGAGGAAGATGTGGTGGTTTTTCGTGGTAAAGAGTCTTGCAAGGAGTACATAAAGATTTTCTTGGCCGCTATTCCTATAAGGGAGTTGCAGGTCGACATGAAGAAGGGTCTGAGGTCTTCAACTCCACTCCACCACCGGTTGCAGGTAGAGTTTAACTATACTGCACAGATTTTGTCAGATAACGAGAATTCAGCTGCAGTGATGGAAGGTAATGTACCACCACTGGCGGCAGCTAATGTGCAGGCATCAACTGTGGTTGATGTACCAGCAGATCCAGCACAAATTACGGAGGTTGAAACGCAACTCTGTTTTTTTGCTGATGTAGAGGGTCTAATGACCAATGACATACCGGCATCAATGATGGCGGTTGTTACTGCATAGAATAAACTTTTTTGAAGGCATATACATATTGTTCATGCTAACTGTTTTTTTCTTCTTTGAGTACAGTCATATCTGATCAGGGTGGCTATATTTTATGTACCCCTTGCTCAGTTGAAGAAATTCTAATTTCTAAGTGTACTGGCCAGAGGGTTTTATTTTGGATTTGTAAGTAATAAAAACTATAGAGCTCAACTTCCCAACTTCTTGTGATCTAGCACATGATAATGATAAGTGTTGCCAACAGTTTGTGCAGGTGTTTTTGTTTTTTTTTGGCATTACAACACCCATGATATTTGGGACTGCTGTGTTTCCTATCTGTGCATAGACATCGACCAAGCATCTTATGCACACATTAACGAAGTGTCTTATGCACATGTATTGGATAGAGACGGCAATTTCACCCAAAACCGCAAGCCTCCCGCCCACCCGGTGTAAATAAACGGGTAAAGAGTGGGTGTCCGGTGATAGACCAGGGTCAGGCATATGCGTAGGTGATTTAATTCAAGCATTTCAGTAGGTCAGTAGGTCAGTAGGATCCATGGTGCGTATTTTGTGGAATACATCAATACATGTCATATTTGTTCTTATGTCCCATCTAGTCCGTAATTTACAAGCTAAGCAAAAATACAAGTTGTGGATTCAGTCGTCCCTTTGAGAAGTATCATAATAGCACATAGACACTAGAACTAGGTCAACATTGAAAGTGTGTCACAACTCACTAGTGCTTCAATGACGCACCACCTTAAAATTGGAAGGTCAGGTGATGTGTCTGCCACTGGCAAACTTATTGTTTATGGATTTTCCTTGTCCACAGAATTTGCCAGTTTCAGACTTTATTTCATGACAAAATGTTTGGCACCAGATTAAAGTAGAGTCTGAAGTTGAAAAACCCACCACCCAAAAAGGCTATGAAAACCTCATTTTGCATCAATTATTCAGTTGCTTGTCAGCCACTTGTTTACGAGTCGAACTTAAAAGTTGAATTGCTACTCATCTACATTTGTCACACGGATCAACCGTCAATGGTCGACCGTGGCAAACCACCTCTGTGCTCTCTATAATGCTATTGTCTTCTGCTTGTGTTGTTGATCGACTGCCTAGCACCCTGTAATAAAGTTACTGCGGCGTCCAGAGAGGCATAGATAAAAGAAGAAAAGGGGGTAATCGACTCGAGAGAGGAGAAAGGTCTGTGATTGGACAATGGTACTTATTTCAAATAATGGGTCAATATGATGATGACCATCGTTTCCAAAGCTCTTAGTACACTGAGCAAAATTACGGCTCAAAAATACATAAAAATCGACTTCTTCAAAGGATTAAAAGCTTTGCTAGGATGCCCCAGTTAGCTTAAGAGTTGAGGCCACGGAACTGATGACAGAAGAATCGAAGTCACTTAGGCTACTCGTCTTGAATCAACTGAGAGACCAGATTTACTACTCCCGACATTGGTGCATCATTCTGTCAGACATAAAGGGACAGTCAATTCCTGATCAGAGTTTGAACAAAAACATCTCTGGTTCAAAGGAACTTCCAAATTTCAAAGTTTCACCCCTGGAAATATTTGCAATATAACACAACAGCTTTCGTTACCAAATTCACTAATAGCATAAGGCCATTCCTAAGAGTTTCTGCTTGAGGAATATAGAGGATCAAAAGGCCGAGCAGCTTCAGGAAGGGTGACTCAAGGCCAAAACTTTGATAAATGGAGATTAAAATGATCAAACATGTATTGAGAAGCACAAAAGCCAACACACTTACCAGATATACGACATCAAAGGCTTTTCTATAACTCTCCAAAGACTCGTCAATCTTGTCATTCCTGCAATGTCGACAGCTCATTTACTGACTGTTTTCTGTAAATAAATGGTGTCACACCTTAATATGAACTACAACAGAAGATTAGAGAAAACTGCATCCTGACATTCGGTTGTGTAAGATTATGCTGCACAGTGCAAACTGTAAAACAGTGAATTCTACTTCATTATTGCTGTCAGTTAACTGACAACAATAACCACAGGGTTTTAAATGGCAAGAGATAACAGCCTGACAAGCTCTATCAAAAGTTTATAGTGAAACTGCCGTTAGAAGCATACTACGGAGTAAGATATTTAGAAATTAGGAACATATAACCTATGTGAGCAGTGTTTCGGATTCAAAGGTTGACCTCTAGAAAACAAAAAAAAAAAACAAAAAAAGAAATCTCAAAGGCTCTCCTTAAATTATACAGCAACTTCATTTGATTTCCTGGTTGCTGCAAGATAATTGCAAAAGAATAATCAACTTGAATTTGAGCCCTGAAACTTATTGGATTGCAATCACGATGGATCAAACCTCTTGAGACAAAGATATTTTGACACTTCACTGATGTAAAACTGACCGTTGCAGGAACGCCCACAAAACACTTAAATGATTCTAAAAATTTCATTAAGAGAGCACAAAAGGATACAACACTCACAGACTCGCCTCATGCATCCACCCTTTTTTCAACCACTGTCTTTGTATTATACTCTGTTATGCCCCAATTTAGTGATATAACGGGTCCAACTCGACTTAATTTAATGATTCCTGTTCTACTATATTCCTAAAAAAACCAGATAATTTCTTGTCATTCTTAATCCCAATCAAAGAATACTGGACCGGAGGATGCCGCCCCGAACAAACACTAAGCTAAAAAACTATACCTTCATAATCAGATTAATCACAATTCACTTTTTACAAGCCAACCCACAATCCTAGTACATGACTTCAAAAGTTCAAATCTACCTACAGCCTCAGAATTCCAATGACCCTTCATTCTTAAAGGTAACCTTACGAAAAGCTGCCTTAAGTAACCTCAATGCAATTTCCATGAACCCAAGATGCACCCTATTGATATTGACTCCATCAAGTGTGGTATATATATGTTCAAAGATACTTTTCTTGTTTTCTTTTTTGGATGTTGGAATAGTGCATACTCCGTATAAGTTAAGTGTCAACATAAAAAAACATCAAATCTCCAATTGACGTTAAAAAAACATCAAACCTCCAATACGTATTCAAAGTTGAAAAAAGCTCGGTCTTCTAATGGATGCAGTAAATTCTTTACAAAGCATACCAAATGACAACCAAAACCAACTTGTTACTATATTGCTCGGACTTTGAACTAACGCCCTTGCCCGAACGTACTGAAAGGTAATAGGCATCTTGATCTCCCATCCAGAGTCTAGTGTCTGTATCCTAAATGTGCGAGTGCTTAGTGTCTTCATTTCACACAAAATTGAAGACTCCGAGGTCCAAGCAACATAAGCATCAAAAGTTACAGATAAATAAGACATCAGATCAGTAAAGCTAAGAGAAGCAAAGTGTGAACATTCTCAAAACATGGTACAAGATAATAAGACAAAATACCCATGAGGCTTAAATAGGAGTGTTCCTCTCAAGTCCTCAATTAAAGATAGCGAATAAATCAAACTTACAGAAAGCCCACTGATATTCGTGTTTCATAATTTAGACCATCTGACATTCCCAAGTCTCCAATGTGATCTCCTAGAAGTAGAACGTTGGTCCTCTTTTTCATTGCAGCATGATCAATGACATGTTTATCCTCAGGATCCAGCGTACCACGCAGAGGTGCTGCCATGTCAAGGGCATGCTCATTTTTATTCAATACATGAATGGTTTTTCCTACAAAAGAACATGACAAGCTTTAGAGATGATATTCAGGTACCTGAAGGAAGTATGTAACTGTCAAATTTCTAGACGCAGATTCAAAACACATGCCATCTCTTGATCATGATTCTAGTCACATCAAACACATTATCGTTCAAGTCATTACTTGTTTGAGTGATAATGCATCTGCTTCGACCACATGTATCAACTAAACTCAACAATGTTGTGTCGGGATACATATCTATAATGCGGAAAAAATAATACCTTTGAAACCTAAAAGGTTCTCGCTATCATCAAACACCATCCGGTTTGATACAATCTCGATATTGTTGAAAGATTTGCTAAATCTCTGTCTGAGGACCTTCAAATATGACGGAAGAATAAGAGTGTGAAGAAACAAAACCTCATCGTCATAAACTCTGAGAAATATATTCTTACTTACCTCTTCGATGATATCTGCAAGCCCAGCTGAAAATATGAGAACAGGAACATCTTTCTCCTGCAACAACAATAAGAAAGGACAACGAGTTCTTTTTAACAAAGTTTCAAAGCTAACATTTTCATTGAATATTATTCTATATGGATTCATCAATTTGTTTTCTCCTTTAAGACAACAAGACCTAACAGCTGTGACTGGACAATCTTCAAGAAACTTCCACAATATTAAATGGACAACAGAAAAACAGGCAGACATATGATACATCACAATCCAAGCACATTTCCTGCTTTTCTGAATCTTGAATCCATAAAGGTATATGCAGATTGGAACTGCAGTTGGAGCATGCTCTGACAACAAAGACCATTGGGGGTCTGATTGGTGTTTTTTTTTTTTTTTTTTTTTTTTTTTTTTTTTTTTTTATTGAGATCGTCTGATTGGTTAATCTAGATGTTCACTTTCACTTGAAAGGCGGTTCTTGATCTATTGCATATAGGCATAGCAAATTTTGCAGGACTATTATTTAGTGTACATCAATAGTAGCTTCTCGCCGAAATTACACGTACTCGTTATGTACTCATAGAAGCAAATAAAAAACAAGAGAATAACAAACCGTACCAAAATACGATAGTACATGAAAAGCAATGATTAACGAAGAACATTAGCAGTCACCTCTAGAAATTCAAGGAGATCCAGAACACCCTCTCTAAATCCAATTCTGGCATTAGTGACAGACTTTCTTATGTCATCATATGTAAGACCTCCTTCAACAAGAAGAACATGTGTCTTCTCCCACCTCCATTTAGTAAATAGAGGATTATATTAGGTAAAATTCAGGAATCATGGTTAAGCAAATATCTATCAGATAGGACACATACACTTCAATAGAGCGATACAGGAAACATCTCAATCCTTGTTTAAACAACCAGATCACTTCGAAGATTAAGAGTCATAAAGAGCATGAATCCCTACCCTATTATGTCTGTATATTTCCCTGATCTCTTCCTGATATCATTCAGTAAAGTTTTATTTCCTGGCTAGTCAAAGTATATAAACTTCCGAATTTTTGAAGATATCCAAGTCTAACAGTTGATCAAACGACTTAATTTAGTTCATCTGTTCAACGACCCAAGCCTACAAGCTAGATATATATCTAAGAACTTCAGCACATGTGTTAATAGTTACACAACCATAGGACTAAATGAACGAAAGGACGCATCATTGACAACAAAAAGAAGTTATCTACATAGATACTATTGGCCTTGTGCGATGTAAATAGATTATCTATCAATGAGAAAGGGTTAATTCTCAGAGAACTCAGTTCCACCAGTGGCCATATCAAATGCATAATAAAAATGCAAGGAAACCAGAATATTCAGCATTTCAGCTAGGGCATCCTGAGATCACTAAGTTATGGAAACACACCATTCCTCCATGAGTTTTGTTTTCTCCTCCACTGGAATTGTTGGACAAATTTCCAATGGATGATAATGATCATACAATTTCTGCCTCTTGACATCATAGACGGCATTTCCCTGCTGTAGAAGTGCATGACTGGCTAAAGTATTTATTAGAGAACATTGAATGAAAGCAACCTGTAGTATCACCACAAAATTTTAAATGAAAACTTACTGTGCCCCCTTTGACCATCAATGTTGTATTTTGTTAGTGTGCCATCAAAATCGACGATAACCTGACATCAAAACTATGGTAAGCCTCTTTGAAGGATCAATTTTGTCTTGAGTTAGCTGCCATGTTTCGTAAGGTCATTTCAGTCATCATTGCAATGTACCTAACTTTCTCAGAGCTCTTAAATGTATTGCTGGAAGAGAGCAATATGTATGTGACAAGAATATATTTACTAGTTAGTCTTCCTCAAGACAACTACTTTACTGAAAACATCGACAAAAATTATCTTGTCTGATTCTGGTTGAAAGAGATCAATATCATGATTCAGGACTCATCTTAACAAGCACTTCAGCCAAGATTGCTCAGCTAATATATGTATATTAAAAAGTCGTGTCAGTTAATCAAGTAATTAGACTAATGTTAACTTTTCAGATAGTTACAAAGCACAAAAGTTATGTACATGGTGAAGCTCACAACCTAGAAAGGATTGTCATAGACAGCTGTCTGTTACTGTTAGGAATCCAACCCAATATGGTATATGAGCCGAAATACAACTGTACAAGGAGTAATGAACACAACAGATTTCATAATTTGGTAGGTGATTACATGGCTGATCATGTTTTGTCATGAGTTTTGTGGCCAAGAAAAGGACATTGTGTACATGATAAAGCATCTCATAAAACACAATATCCCAAAGTACAATTTTTCTCTTTAATTTCAATTGGCTAGTTGGAACGGTTGGAGAAAATGGAACTTCCAGAGAAGAGAATCCAATTTCCCCAAGAAACAACTTATATGGAACACAACACTCAAATGAATTTGCTTAGCCCAACCAAACAAAGCCTCCAGTGGATGTCGGGAGGTTTAGATATACATTATACGCAACCAGCAACACGTTCTAACTTTGAACTTCAGCCAGTAAGCAAGACTATCAGAAGACATTATCATCCACACATGGCATTGATAAGTGGCATACAATCATGGATTCTTTCCCTTAATAGAAACCCTACGATCATATCATCCAACAACACATATAATTAACCCACCACAATCATACATTCCATATTTCCATACCAAGATGTCATAAAACCAATGTTTGGGAAGCTCAACTATCGGCTTAACCTTTTGGTTGAGATGGTTCATTCACACAAGCACAATGAAAACAATGGAAATTAAAGATGCAAACTTTGATTGAGTACAAAAAGAAGAGTAAACCTGAAGCTTAGAAGGGCCAGCAGCACGAATTGCAGAAATCTTGTGTTGAAGAGAGGCGGCATCACCCACAACCATACTCCCATTATCAATACCCTCCATTGAAATGCCTCTTGTGCTACAAAATACACTCCTGCAATCATCAATACAAAACAATGATAAAGTACCCACATGCATTTTCTTCCTAAATAATAATTACTCCTTCCGTTTGTTCGAAACAAAACGTTAACAATTCAAAAGAACGGAGTCGAGGTTACAAGTAATGAAAGAGATGAGAACCTGGGATTGAGAATGTTGAAGGCAGGCAAACGGACGGGTCTACAAGTTATGTTGTGGAGGCGAAGAGAGTACTTCATAATCATGATTTATGAACACAAATGATGTAGGAAGGAACCTTAGGTCTTAGCCATTGCTGAACTGAAACCAACCAAGAACCAACTTTCGGGTGTTTAACGCTATAACTAAAGCTCCACTAATTCTTGTGAGCCTAAGCTCCTACCTCCGTTTCTTTACTTTCGGGAAACTTCACGCGGTACCCCTTTAAATTTTATCGGTTTACATGTGTATTTTTATTAATTTAAATCGATGTGTAGATCAATCGGTGAATAACAAAAACTAGCTTTTGTGCCCGTGTAATCACGAGTCTATCTTTTGCTTCCTTTTAAGCGAGAATTATAGAGGTTTCCTTTATCACTAACTTTGTGTGTAATATCAATGTATGACCTTCGCTAAAAGCTTGACTTTTGATCTAAGAAATTACCCAAATTGTAACAAAAATCGAACACGTTCTATAGTATGATGCCAACTTCACTCAAACATCAATGAATAAACTGTAAATTGTTCAAGATTTGCCAACTTCACTCGAACATCTAATTATGTTTATGATAGTGATAATTATTTAGTTATCTGGATGTGCTCTATGTTTCGATATTCTGCATACGTTCTCGGACATTCTTATATACAAAATAGTATTTTTCATTAAAGATATGGGTAAAATTCTGAATACAATTAATTGTCCGGCAAACTAAAAAATAAGTGGGCAGTTTTCTAAAGCGATGATTCTACGGTTATTACCGCCTGTGGTAATCACCATAACAAAATAATATTTTAATTGAGTTTGTTATTTTTTTCTATTAATTTATAAGTAGAATGTCTAATATTTGTGGTATAGAAAATTATTAGACTAAGGACATTTTTGGTGTTATTTAAGTTCGACTCCTACAAAAATTAAAATTAGGTCTACATAATCGTAACTATAAGCGTATGTACCCTAGAAACAGGAGACAATCATGTTGATTCCGAATGAAGGTTAATACTAATTAGATGATTAACTTCGTGAAAAGAGATTGACGGAGACGATTTCATGTCATTCATCCGAAACCAAACTTCCAAGAAATTCATCAAAACCCAATACTGCCAATAGATAAAACAAGGCTTGAAACTATACGACTACAACTAGAACTCTTATGGCTAGATCTTCAAGGCAATTGATAATGGTGATTATAATTTATAACATAGCTCTCGTTGATACGTACTTTAAATTAGGGAAAACCAAAGATATGATTATGCTAAGTTAGGATAGGTCACATTGTTTTGTTATATTCCAAACGCAACACAAAAGAATACATATTAAATTGTATTTTGTATTCAGTTAAAATATTTTTCCTCAATTAAAAAATTTATCACAATATTAATCTAATATACAATTATATTAAATATTATTTTTTTTTATGGTGATTACCACAAGCGGTAATGACCGTAAAATTTTCGTTTCTAAAGAATTGGAGGGAGTACCATACATTAGATTGTTTTTTTTTTTTTTGGTACAAAGGAGCAGCTAATGATGCGGGGGTGGGGGTATGAGGATTTGAACCCGGGACAACCCCCGGGCAGGTTGAGTTTCCAACCACTAGGCCAACTAAACATTCTCCCAAAATTAAACTTTGGAGTGATGAAAATAACTGCTAGTGCTGTGTAAATTTTGTGTGAGGACTTTTCTAAATATTCTTATCCAAATCATCTCTCATATTCTCATCTACATCTCAGTACATAAAAAGTCAGAAAGCTGAGAGCCTGAGCCAAGGAGCAGCCATGGCGACACGCAGTATATATGGAGTTTCCATGACCGACATTTCTTCACATGTTTTTCTTCCAAAATTCAACTCAATATACTCACCCTTGTCCCCCTTCTCTCTTACTGCTCACTCACCTCCTCTGCTTTCATCCTCAGAGTTGAAGAACTTTGGCCATATTTTGAGAGTTTCTTCTGAAGGTACATTCAAACGCACTCGATTTTACGTTATCTAGTGGTACTCAATTTCAGTATCGTCCTTTCACATGATTTGTTTTAACCCGACAAATTAAATACTGTATCCGAAATGAAATATTTCCGTATATATTGAAAAGTTTAAGAGACCTTGAGGTTGAGGAAGCCATAGAGTTGTAAAGATTTGTGAATGAAAGTTTGTAGATGAGATTGAGAGGAATTGTGATTATATTTCTTGATGATCTTACTGATGT
>JBBYHQ010000013.1:3543264-3554797 GCA_038382645.1 Spergularia azorica
ATGCACCAAGCTTTTTCTCGGTTTCAGTGTTAAGGTCCCCAAAAGGATCAACTTCGATACCAGCCTCCTGCGAAATTACAAATTACAAAAGAAATATAAATGTGCAGATGTAATATTATACCAATAAAAGAATCTCACTTAAGCAAATATATGAGCTAACAAAATGAATTATACTGCACATTAGAAAAGAAGCCTTTCAGTATAGAGACACCGGCAATGGCTACAGAAGTAAAAGACACAAGCCTAAGAGGAATCTAGGAAAAGTCAAGAGGTGATTAAGTTTTAACTACTAGTAGGAAACAAGACTCAGTAGCTACATATCAAAATCAAATTTGACAGTCAAATGAGAGAACCACTATAGCACTTTATACAAGTATGAACAATGATAATAGGAGACCGTAGAACATATACCATTCATGGTCGTAATGCAAATGAAAATATGGAAAAACTATACTTTAAATGGCCCCAAGAACACCTAAACCTATGGAGATGTACTGAAACACAAAAGAGAAGCGAACAAGCTTCAGCAGACATAACTCAAAGGGGAGAAAGAAAAATTTTAAGCTTGCAGTATTGCAGTAAAAAACAATGATTCTGGGTTAGTTTTAACTAATGGAGAGGCTAACTAAAGACTTCCTTACCTTAAGCATCTCAACTCCTTCCTCGAATGTGAGTTGCAACGTCTTTCGCAAGTACTACACATAAGTAAACCCAAAATAATCAAGAGTCAGCACATGCATTCCATTATCCCTCATACAGAAAACAGATGTTTGAATTCAAATGTAACCAGACATCAAAACCATATAAATACATGAAGAACACTACACAAGATACGAGTTCTAGGTTAGGTAACTTTTGACTGGAAAAAAGAACGATAGAGATAAGAAAGTTAACCTTCAAAGGTTTGAATGGATATTGCCTTGAAATAGCTTCCAACTCTCTCCCGCAGTTCTCACTCAAATGGTCAAAAAGGGCAACAAAAAGTTGATCAACTACATCCATAACCTGAAAAAACTAAGTCAGTAACCCAACTCAAATAACAACAAACTATGCATGAATCAAGAACAGCCAATCTCACCTCTGAATAATGCTTTTTAATCACCATTTCAGCATCAAGACCTGTGAACTCACACAGATGCCTATGAGTGAAGGAGTCCTCTGCTCTAAAAACAGGTCCAATCTCATATACTCTCATAAAATCACCAGAAATGGACATCTGTTTGTGAAGTTGGGGCGATTGAGCAAGACATGCAGGCAGGCCTTTGTAGTTAAGTCGAAAAACAGCTGCTCCACCTTCACTAGTTCCTCCCATCAATTTGGGTGTATGAATACCAATAAAACCCATAGATGACAGAATAAGCTGATATTTCTGCAAAACATACACATGGATATTATCAAGGCCACCAACAGGACTCACAGATGAACTAAAAGAGTCACTGAAAGATTTACTTACAAGATTAATTTCACTTTGTAGACGGAAAATGGCTTGATTGGCTGGTGTCCTGACATCCAAGTACCTATAATTCAAGCGCGTGTCTTGATTAACTTTGACCAGTTGTTTTCCCACCTGAAATCATGCATATTCACCATTTTTTCTTTTTAGGTGGATAGATAAAAACTTGCTAGAACACAAACAAAGTATAACACATCTATGAAGAGAGGCAGAAACAAAAAAAAAAAAACACCATTACATCAAGAACTTACTCACAGGTTGATAACATTACCACCTGTCTCATCCACAAAACGGAAAATTGAAAGATGAGCGTGCTCACAGATAGCACTAAAACATGACTACACGACATGTCAAGATGGGGAAAAAAACTTATCTTGTCAGAAGATCTTGCTGTACATTCTCCCGTAAAATTATAACTACATAAACAAATTTATGAAGAGGCAAAACACTACCCATAAAAACATTATAGACTTTGAATTACATAGTTTTCAGGTACCATACAGTGACAATTATCAATTATCTAACATACATAAACTTTTATGAAAGAAGGAGAATTGAGAAGCTCTAAAAGATCAAGTAATCAAAACAGCAAGTGGGTATCTTCGTCTTCTGTATTTCTGTGTCCAAACAGTTTTATCTGAACTTAGTAACTCCCATGAAGAACTCTCTTATAATAATCTATGGATCCGAAATCTTCACTATAACCAAGATGTTATCTTTGATTCAATTATTCAAACATACATGAGCTTAGCACACAATGTTGTCTCCTTTAATACAAAAGACACGAAATCTAGCTCACAATGTTGTCGCCAACTATCTGAATGCCTAGCATTATTTTGACTCTTTAAAATTGTCAATCTAGCCCTACAGTCCTTGGGAGTGGGTAAGTGTGATGCAACATTCTCCCACAATCTCACCGACTTCATATCCCACACCTCAAACTCACAATTCTACGACAGCTTTTGCCAACTCGTAAAGACACAAACTTTCCCCTCAATTGTGAAAGACAAGTTCCAGAAACCGAAACAAAATTCAAAATCACACCTCAAGCATCATAACAACTAGGTAAAACTGTAAATACTAACAATAAACAAACAAGAATGATTGTTCACCTTCAAAGCTTCCTCTATCTCAACCTCACTGCGAGCAGCATCCTCGATATTTATTGGCAAAGTCGGTAATGCTCTGCTGATACAGTAAAGCTTCCGCACCTGAATTTCAACCTGCACACACCATGTCAAACAATTCAATTACTACACAACTCATCCGTGTTTAGTACGCCCCAATTCCCCTCTATCCACCGCCATCATTTCCTCGATTTTCCCTTCGTCTTACTCTATTATTCCGATCACAATTACCCCCATTCCAAGCGAACCCTAATACCTAAAACATAACCTAACCTACCTTAAACATTGAACCGATCATATACATTCCGTAAATAAGAAGCCAACACAAAACCGAGTAATTACCTGCTGAGACGTGCCCTTAAGCGGCTCATTCGGAACCGAGGCGATTCCGATAACATCGACGACAGACTCCCGACTCAACGAATTGGAAAACTTGACCATCTGCTCACTGACCAACTCAGGCTTAACAGTGAGGACACACTGGACAGTACTCCCGGCCTCGCGGAGCACAAGGAACGCCATCTTCTTCGATACGGCACGGATAGCGTGAACACGGCCGCGGATTAAGACCTCGGCGTCCATGAGTTCCGGCGAGAGGGACTTGACCTCGGTCCATTTGAGAACGTCGATCGCCTTGTAGTGGAGTTGAATGAACGGAATGTCGCCGTAATTGTCGGCGAGAGGATCGGCGATTGAGGCTTCGGCTAAAGCGGCGGCGGCGGCTGCGGTGGCTGCTCCTTGCTTTTTACGGAGCTTTTCGAGCTTGGAGGCTTCTTTTTTGGCGGCTTTTTTGCTTGGCTCGGGATTCTCCGGCGGCGGAATTGAGGTGGGGTCGGACATTGTAGGTTTGGGGAGAGAGTTCGGAGGAGAAGGGGGTTTAGAGGAGGACGACGAAGATTTTGGTTGGCTTTCAGCGGCACAGTCGCACACAGTCTTGTGAGAGCCTTTGGGTTTGGAGATTTTGTTATAAGGTTCGAAACTGTATAAGAAAAAGAATTATATTCCAAAAGAACCCTTAACGAGTTTTAGCGGGTCCAATTGCTTTCGACTTGCCAAAAATACTCCGAGATTGTCGATTTTGATATATTCCCTATTTTCACTCTAATCCCCACTAAAGCTGTTCAATCCGTCATCCCCATGGCGCTACCCAACTCTCATTTTCCGTCATGTTTAACTAGTCATCTTAAACTTTATTTTTGATTTAAGCGGATTAGGATTAAGTAAGATTTTGTGAGTGGTTAACTTACATCCTTGTGGATTCGATTCTTGGAAGTACAACTCACCTGGCTAGCAAATTTATGTTGCTATAAATAATTCGGTTTAAGGACCCAATCAAGGACACGTCACGATAATAGACTTTTTAGAGGAATTCACTGTGACGCGGGTTGGATTGTTAAGGAAATCAAATCTATTATTATTAGTATATAAGAGTGAATAACCTTGTTATATATGGCAATCAAGAGGAGATCTTAGATTTCTCAATGCCTAGTTTGTTAGTGGTTTATTTTTGTAAATGTTCTTGCTTTTCTCTTTCCCCGAGTGGATGAATAAAAGCTCCTAACTTCTGGAAAAAAAAAAAAATTAAGCTCATAAGTGGCCTTTGAAGTTTCAATGATCCCGCCAAGTTATGTACATTTTGAATTTTTTGATTATCGTTGATTGAAGGATACAACCGTAACATGGAATCAAACGTTGGGTTATAGAGTCAAAAGTTGAGTTACTTTGAGAAGAAAGAGCATTTGGGTTATACTCGTATCTATTAACGGTCTGTTCTAGGCTAAGTGGTGTATTAGTGATTCATAGCTCAGTAGATGAGTAGAAAACTCGAGATGTGTTCGGATATTGGATTGCTAGTACAGGACTAACTGATTTTGGTGACGGGCGAGCCAAGTAGGTAAGCAAAACTATAATTAATAAATAACCAATAACATTTCATTATTCATACAGTACTAGTGAATACAGTTTTCCTGGGGCTAGAATTTTGGGCAATAATTTCTTTGTAGATGCAAAATCCACTAAAAATGGAAGTACTTGTGCAGCTTACACTATACCAGGCACAGCCACAAAAGAGAATTTTCCTCGCTATACAAACTCATTTCCCAAAATGGTACTTGAAAGTCCCTAGACATTGACATATTTGCTATTTCAAAAGTCGAAAGAGGGTGTCGACAAGAAAGATGGAAGCAGAACATGATCCTCGAATACAACTAAATTTTTAAGGCTTCCCTCAATCCGAGATTGAAATTGCTCTCTTGGCCTTTCTTACCTCCAGCTGTGATAGCATTTCCACTTTGCATCATTGCAACAAACTCATTGTAGTCGATACGCCCATCCTGCAAGTTGGAATAGATTCAGTAATCACTGTCAGCCATTGATTGCCACAACAAGAGGAACACTTTCCCTGCTGCTTAATGCATTGGTATATTATACTTAGCATGGTTGGTTGGTCACATAGTGGCAGAGGCAGGCACAGAAAGCAATGTGCCCAATCCGGTTGCGAAAATCTTTTTGTGTTAGAGGAAGTAAGCAACTTTTAGCTATGTACAACTTATCAGAGGTTCCCTCTCCCCTTCCGCCCACTTAGGTCGATATTTGTGATCACCAACAATTAGGACATATGTTCAAATGATATGCATGCTCAAGCTAAAAGTCAGCAACAACGGGAGTCTTGGTCATGATTGACATGGTGGTACTAATGTGCTCGTTTAATCCTCATAATGGACTTAATTATTTGGTTGAACTTAACTGGAGATCAGTAACTGATGGTGGCATACTACTAGTCTACTACCCATACATGTTTATTATAGAGACCCTAATATTTGAACCCTCTCACAGCCTCCTAAGTCCTAAATGTAGCCACGAAGTTCCATTCCAAAACCTTATTATATGTTTTCAGCAGCCCTACATTATGAACTATTGCTTCTTATTGGAGTTAGAATAGAACCTAAAACATGAACAGAAGACATTTTTGACTTCCATAAAAGAACCTAAACCATTAGCCGAAGACACTTCTAACTCTCATCGAAAACCTAAAAACTGCTCAACTTACCCTCCACGCATAAATTACCTCTGAACTGAACTATTTGAGGAACTCAAGGTCAAGATTCACAATAAACTAAAGTAAGAAAATGTACACTCCTTCCCACCCCCTCTAATTCTGTTTGCTTAATGAGCTGTGAAATGTAATACCATTATGGACAGTTGCTACAGATTTACTTACATTGTCTTGATCAGCCTCTCGAATCATCTCCTCCAATCGTGCATCTTGAACTCCAAACTCTTCACACGCTTGCTGAAGCTCATCAATCGTGATGTAACCACTTCCGTCCTTGTCAAAATAATTAAACGCTGCGAATAAATTGTCTTCTTTCTCGATTTTGTTTAAATGCAGTGTTGCCGCAACAAACTCTCCGTAATCAATTGTTCCGCTATTGTCAACATCAGCCTACAATTTGAAAGTAAGCAAATGATACATCAAGCAGCAATTGACTTACACCTTTATAATTAATGGCAAAAGAAACAAAAGACCCTTGAAGAGAAATACTACTACTCCTACTACTATGTTGATACACATTGTACTGCGTACAAAATGCCAAGTACACTGAATTCAGACAATAAAACGATAACAAACAAAAGCATTAATGCTTCTAAAAGTGCTCGATACACATATTTCAAGCAAGTAGTCAGAAAGCAAGGAACAAACCTGAGAAATCTACTCACAGAATTGTATTTGTGTCATTAGTCCTCGATGATAGAGATCTACTAATTCTAATTTCGTGTTACTTTAGTTAACAACAACAATGAAGATTTATATTTGAAAAGATTTGGGGTTGACAAACATGAATCATTGTTTGGAACCATCAATACGATAAACCAAACTTTTTAACAAATAGGATAAGTAAGAAAAACAAAGTGTGAAGGGAAGCAAACCAAAAGCCCCAAAAAAGAAGGTTGTAACATAATAAAAGTTATGTTGCTTCATCGAGAACAAATTAATGTAAGATGTCACCATTTACAGTCTGTCCAGCAACTCCTCTGTAACTCAATTAGCCAGCCAGCTACGCTGTGAGATGTCGATTGAATTTCTTTAAAATTCCTTGTTCTCCCTAAAATAATAATCCTGATTCTCCTAAAGTCTTACTAATAGATAGGGTGGATGGACATTTGTACTGGGATAAATGGGCAGTGCCTTTGTAAGCATTACTGTTTGTTATCTAGGATATGCACTCACTCAGAACCTAAGATGCCCTCTCATAACTGGACCCAAGTATTTGGACTTCATGTGAAAATAAAACGTGCAAGTAGAACCATGGATTCGTATCTTGTACCAAACATCGATGGAGAAAGACTGTGATAGATGAACAATTAATAGGTTTGATCATATAGGAATCTGTTCCTTTGAGGCTATAATGATGCCAAACCCGCCTGGACTCCCAAAATTTAGATAATGTTAAAAAAGTAAGCACTAATCACAGAAGTGTTTGTGGCCTTTTGATTATATCCAGCAATTCTAAGATATCCATATGACTTCTCAAATTAAGATCGCTAAAATATACAGTTACTCACAAATAACAAACAGTAGATGAACAAAAGCTCAAGATATTTTATTTATTATTCTTCATTTTTGGTAGCGGGGAAGAGAATTTTTTGGTGCAAGATGCAACAATCCCCGATTTGCTTCCTTCAGTACACAGGTGACTTAGATGCTCCTATAGAATTGTAAGCTTTTCTATTACTGGATTCTGGCTCGATGAAATCTATAGTCGCAGAAATATAGTGAAATGAAGATTGTATATCAAACCCCAACAGTTGGATACAACCCCTAAACACCAAAGAGACTGAGAAGATATGTGAAAGTCCATGTCCATGCGCTTCACCCACCAAAAGATAATTAAATAATAAGAAGAAAACTCTGCATCCAAACTGCTCAAAAAGCGGAAAAGTTCCAGCATATTCTTATTAGCTTACTCTTTTTTTTTAAGACACTTTTTAGCTTTATACTTACTGCTTGCATTAGATCATAGATCTCGGACTCCTTGAGGTTGGCCCCAGCCCTTTTAAGTCCAGATTTTAGTTCTTCATAAGTGATTTGGCCACTGTTGTCTGTGTCTATCATTTTGAACATCTCTTTAAGGCCAGCAATCTCTTCTTCAGACATGCAATCTGCAATTACCTGCAACAAAAGAGAACTTTGTTAATCTTACAGAAAGTAATCAGAAAGTGGCTTTAATCAAAGATATTTTCTGCTGAATTATTGCATAAAGGTAAATAATAGACATAATTTCTTCCGAAATAAACTATTTTAAAGTTCATCCTGATGTCAATTTCTACTTTCCAAGTCAAAAACTTACTCTAAGAGCCATTTTCTTTAGTTTGTTCATGGCCCTGAATTGCGTCAACCGACTCAAAACAGCAGAATCAAGAGGTTTATCAGGTGCGACTCCATCAACTTGTACCCAGGGGTGGCCTGCAAGAAAATTCAGCAATGTATAAGGAAGACAAAAGCGGCAGAAATACGAATACAGACCCTGGACGAAATATGAAAGCATAATGAAGTGTAATCCTATAAACTGCATGTTAAAGAAATGGCCCTGTACTCCAAGAGATTATCTATGTAATTCTGGGTCAGACTTGTTATCACAAGTATATTGCAGTTACTAGCTTCGCTGCACAGAATCTATTATTGATAATTTGTACAAGTGTGTGTTTGTTCTGGTCAATAGATGTGCATTATCAGTCCTTCCACTGCCATTTCTCGTCTGTTGTTTACCAATGTCTTCTAACATATGCAATGTACTCCAAAAGGGATTCAGAGTCCTTAACCCGGATTTAAATGTGTACAGCACACATGGTTGATTTAGCAAAAAGTCTCAGTGTGCAGAAAGAATCTTTATCCTACAAATGCATGATAAATGTATCCTGAAAGGCTGACATGTATAGCCCTTTATCATTTTTAATATAGGACGGACTTAATTACTCGTATATAAGAAACACCAAAGAAAATGTCAGCCACTAATGAAGGAGACAAAACACAATCACAATCATGCCCTCAGTTTATCATGTAGCATCTTACATACAGAATCCAAAAATTGACAAATATTGCCCTAAATATAATCTAGAGAACAACTATATTCAACCTAAAAATCTTGATTGATTTGTTGGCTTGTTGAAGCTTTGGCCTTGAAACAAGCAGGTTCCTCTCCTATAAGACTATATGCTCAAGTACACTTCAAGCCCTGATTAATTCTCTCAGTAACCATTTGAAATAGGTTTCATATTCTCAGTACCATAATTCTTTACATATATGTTGATTCTACAACTAGAAATTCAAAAAGGTCCATACATCAAACATAGCTTTAGCTGGTATTGGTGGAACAACATGCAGGGAGGATAAAAATATTTTTGCTTCATTTTTGAAAGTCATTCTATTCCATTCTCTATGCGTCAGAATTGTTCAGAGATAAATGTGGAATAAGCTCATCAAGGGACTGAACAGGACATACACTCACATAAAATTTGGTTAGTTTGGCTCTCACTACTTCAGCGTTTATGCACACAAAATTGGATTACTGGGTAAGTGGGTATGGGGAAAATCATTGAGAGAACTCACATAGAACTTCATGTGCAGTGAGGCGTTTCTTGGGATCACGAACAAGCATTCCTCTGACCAACTCTTTTGCATCTTCTGAGATGCTCGGCCAAGGGTCTGAAGAGAAGTCAAGATCACCATGCAGGACTTGTTCAAATATCCCTTGCTCAGTTTCTGCACATGTAAAACCAAAAGGTATCAAAGTTTTGAAATAAAGGATATCAATCTCGGTATAGTTCCAGACCCTAAGTCCTACAAATTTCCCATATTTAGCTGGAGTTAGAAATTCTCACCGCCCCAGAATGGAGGTACTCCACTTAGTAAAATATAAATTATCACCCCAGCACTCCACACATCTGCTTCTGGACCATAACGCTTTCGTAAAACTTCAGGTGCAACATAGTATGGGCTCCCAACCACATCAGTGAACTTCTCACCTGCACGCTTAAAGCATAGACTAATAATTAAACCCAACGGAATTCAATTACACCATAAGACGAAACTGAGGTGCACAGAACAAACTTTAACCAACCCATGATCATATAATAAGCAAGGGAAATCTAGGACCAATTTTTCTTCTTTCTGCATGTTATGACGGTGTCTAAAGTACTGAGCAAGCTTAGTAACATAGATGCAAGCAACTGAAGGCCCCGATAATAAGGCAATAGCACAATTAACTGGAAGCATTAACTACCAAATGAAGTGAGCATTTCAGAATGATTAGGATTTTACAGAGACATTATGTATTAGGGAATCTTCAAGCAGACGACCAGCACAAATCAATAGTACGTTTACAAATAACACAATATCAAAACATAGAGAGTTAAACATGTTCTCCTACTACCCCTATTTCATAGTAAATCAGCCTATCGCATGCCCATAAAAACACACTGCAATTTCCTTAGGAGATTAAACAGCTACGCTTTTTAGTTTCAAGGGCTGATCAATGATTAGTAACATCTCCTCTTCCCTGAAGTTGTTTCTGGAATGCCATAAAGAGAGATTACAATGAAGACAGCAATATATACCTGGCTTGAAAAACATTGAGAGTCCAAAATCAATGGTTTTAAGGGGTGAGTCTTCCTCCTGGCCAACAAACAAGAAATTCTCAGGCTTCAGATCCCGATGCATTACCCCCAAAGAATGGCAGGCTTCCACAACACCAACTATTGTCCTGGTAAGGTCAGCTGCCTGCCTTTCGGTATAATGCCCACGCTGGATGATTCTATCAAAAAGCTCGCCCCCTTTGCATACTTCCATCACAAGATGTACTGCGACAGCATCCTCATAAGCCCCTTTAATAGCTATAACATTTGGGTGCCCTGCAAGATGGTGCATGATCTGAATTTCCCTCCTTACATCCTCCACATCCTCATCAGTAAGAAGCTTCCTTTTCGCTATTGATTTACAGGCAAACTCTTTACAAGTAGACTTCTCTATACACATAAATGTTGTTCCGAATTGCCCTTGTCCTAATTTCCTTCCCAAAGAGTAAAACTCCTTAATATTGCCCGTCTTCTTCAGTAAAACAGACTGTACTCTAAGCCCTGCACTTGGCGCTCTCTTAAAGTGAAGAGGTTTCTTAGGTTTCGCTTGTTCCACTGGTTCAGCTTCCGCTTTTGGAATCACCATTTGCGGTACTTCTGGTTGAGGCACAGAAGTTCTCTCGGGTTCTGGTTTCGGCATTGTGACTTGTTTAGGGGGTTCACTTTGGGTGTGCAAAGGCAGCATTTCCGGCTCCTTCGTAGTGACAGGAGATGGGGAAGCTGATTCATGGTGGCTATCACCATTGGAAACAGACGCACCATCGTCTGGCCGGCTTCGCCAAACTACAGCTGACACAGTTTGCAGGAAACCATCCCTAGTAACACTAGGTCCTACACAAGTATTTCCCATTTACTTCCTCCAATTCCAACTACTTGTCAATCAATACACCCTCTATCATTAACATCAAGATCCAATGCCAATCAATCTACTTCGAATTCTATAATTTTACGATCTAAGATCAAGATCAATAATTCATCCAACCCTCCAAAAGTCAAACACTTGCAAAACCCAACTCAAAACTCAGCAGCAATATCACAGCAATTTGATGAAAATCAACAGCAATAACAACCAAATTAATCAAACTAGCTTCACATCGAACAGCTTAAACTACACAATGGTTGAAATCCCACATGCAAATGCACCATAAAAACCTCAACATAAAAGATCAAATTCACCCACAACTCTCAGAATGCTCTATCTTGTTATCTAATCCAACTTACCTGCTAAGAAATTACAGCATTGCAGTAAAAAAAAAAACAATACAATTGGGATAGAAATAAAAAAGCTCAATCCTTTGAATAGAAATGAGCTAAGTCA
>JBBYHQ010000013.1:3606443-3620049 GCA_038382645.1 Spergularia azorica
AGCTTACATTGCACGAAAGGTAAAGGCGATGAGGACACGCATCACTACAACGAGGCTACCATCAACGACATCAACAACTAACGTTCTTTCCGAACTACGTTTGGTTTGATTCCACACGCTAGTGGATACGTAGGCAGTCTTTCGAGACACAACCATACGACAAAAGATTTCATGCAAGTTTTTTTTTTTTTTTTTTTTTTTACCTCCTTTCCATGTCTAGCATAGATACCTCCAACCGATTGAAATGTCTCTTTTTTCGCTGATGGAATAAATGAGCTTTTAGTTTACCATATTTCTCATGAGCATCCAATGACGAATCCTAGTCTGTCTTACGTTGCACGATTAATGACTGGAGGTAAAATTTTGTAACTACATAAATGACTGTGATCCCAAACAATTGATTCCACTTTCTTTGGTAGCCCGCAGAGCCTGCATGCCATTAGCCTTTTCATTTTCATCCTACATATTCCCAACCTGGAGTACAAAGGTTGACTTGACCGAAACGGCAAGACTTAAAAAAGTGGAGCCACTAATAACAAATTTGGCTAAAAAACGGCAAGACTTAAAAAAGTGGAGCCACTAACAATAAATTTGGCTAACAAACAGCAAGACTGAAACAAGTGGAGCCAAAATGAAATATGTCTAACAAAAAAAAAAAAAAACTTTTGAAACTGGAGCCAAACTCTAACAAAAACAAATAACAAGTGCCACGAACAAGGGAAAGCATCCCTCAATAGGGACAGAATTGAAAACATCAAGCAAAATGTGTCTTTCTAACTGCAAACATGGTCAAGTCATCATAATTGGGGGTAAAATGGGTCAGAGCCTTCAAGCAGATCCGTCATTTGTCACCTAAACCAGCTACAAAAGTACAGAAGAAATCCTCCTTGAGATCATGCAAATCACGCCACCGCAATCTGTCGCTCTTCTAATCAAGAACTTGGCATTTTGTTAATTCACCGCGAGAGTTCTTCCGCACGACGGATAATGATCGCGAAGGTAAGACACTAGGAATTTTGAGGATCGCTCATCAAACTCGCCATGCATGATTTTTCTATTTCTTATCCCTTAGTGCTAAAATGACATGGAAATCTGAACCCACGTTATTAACCTACCCCTTTGCAAATTTAGGCCGACGCATAGGTCTGAATTCCCCTTTTCCAGCCACATTACAAGCCATAACCCTTGGCCAGCCGCATCAAACTTGCCTTCAGAATTTATATCCCACTTGGCCCAACATCAAGGATCAAGGCCCCATTGAGCCAGCCACAACTACATAACTGCACATTCCAAATCCTTGGACTCTTCTTTTCCCTTGACCACGCATGGAATCTTTTGTCGACCCAAGACAAGAACGATCATCATCATGAGCAGTACGTCTCGTCCATTTGGAATCTTTAGACATTGCGTTGCCGCAAACACTACGCCTTGAGCCACTTCAAGCACCAAGTCGTGTGCCACCACATGCATATATTTGTGCCACCACAAGTACAAAGCCTTGCTCTCTAGCAAGCCCGAAGATCATCCTCGAGCAGTGGGAAGGTCACTATTCGCCGTCACCATAAGTTGGACAATCACAACTTTTACTCACCTTTTTCATCATTTTTCGTTTGGAGGAAACCTCAAATTTCGTTCATTACACTTTATAATTTTCATCCTTTTTTTTTCTTTTGGGGGAAACCTCAAACTCACTCCTACACATTTCTGTTCTCCTCACCATTTTCTATTTGGCACTCTTAATTTTATTCCATGAAACTTACCATCTCTTTCATCCTTTATCCTTTTGGGGAATGTCGGGGTACCCCCATGCATTTTTTCGCATTTCGTATTTTACATCTGCATGTAGCTCAAATATAGGTTGCATAACTCCAAGTTGCATAACATCATTGCATTATATTTCAAAACATTGCATTACATTGCGTCAGTTACACTTGCACACCACATGCACAACCCTTTACACAAGCACTAGGCATCACTTGTTTTTCATCACATGACATACATTTGCACACTACTTGCATAAACCTTTGCATGAGAACTAGGCAACACTCGCCCACCCTCAGGGTCAGATGCAATCGTCCGCCACCCAACTCTCCAAGCATTGGAACCGCGAGTTCAAAAGCACACACCTCTGCGCCACAATCTCCTTGCTCGCACAAGAGTGAGACAAAGTACAACAAGCCACTAATCTCCAAGCATTGGCGCCGCGAGGTCAACAGAGCATACCTCTGCGCCACGATCTCCTTGCTCGCACAAGAGTGAGACAAAGTACAACAAGAATTTTTCGACATGCATAATCAACTTGGTAAAGGTTCAACCCACATACAATGGATCCATGATTTATCCGTGCAAAAGTGGGGGCTCCTTTCGACAATGTCAATCCATCAAAGATAGAGCAAGATCACACACCTTCAAGTCATGTAACAGTTGCACCGACTTTAAATTCGAGCATAATACCTCACAAAATTCCATTTTCAATAGCAACGGACCTAGCTCCGCTACGATCAAGCAACGTCGGACCCACATTCGACATCTCAAGCGAAATACCATCAACAGCAGTGGACCTAACTCCACTATGATCAAGCAACGTCAGACCCACTTTCAACATCTCAAGCCAAATACCATCGACAGTAGTGGACCTAACTCCACCATTATCAAGCAACATCGGACCCACTTCCGATATAAGTATAAACAATCACTACTAGCAATCAGCGGTCGCACTGACCATAAACATCGACATAAACACCAAATAGCATCAGACCCACTTCCGACATTCAGAAGTCATTACAAGTACAACAAGCAAGTTCCACAATGCTATCCAATGGTCGCACCGACCATAAACATATTCCTTAGTCGCACCGACTATAAACGGCAGGTATGTCCTCTTATTGGTTGGCGAACCACTAAAAACGCACCGGCGGTCTAATGGACCTTAAACGACCCTCAACATGCATTCGCAGTCCGTTTGCACGATTCAATACTTTGACTTTCGCCTTGTCCAAGCCTCAGTCAAAGTGGGGGCTTCTGTAAACACCTGCATTTGTCCCTACCCAAATGTTCGATGATGAAAGGACACTATACTGTGAACTGCGTCTAATTGCTCTACTATGTGAACCACCGTTGTGGTGAATCCGTTAGCAAATATGTCTCAACCCAAAACCATGCCATCAATTGCCCATTTGCAATAAAACAAGACTTTGACCCACTTCAACTCCTCAAGCACAAAACCTCAACTTCAAACAGGAATAACTCCGAAATCATATGAAGTTGTCTTGAAACTAAACTGTCATGAGAAATTTCATTGTCTTAGCTTTCCAACGATAGGTCATACACCTTATTTGAGCCATAGACGAGTGAGATATGACCGTTTCAAAACTGTTGCGCAAGCAAGTCCGAGCGTGCGCCAGGCGCACGCCCAGTGCGCCAAACGCACCACCCGGTGCGCACGACGCACGCAACCCTAGACGACGGCTAACCTAGTTTTCTACCACAAAACCCTAGCCTACTCCCCCCACTATAAATACCGCTCTTCTCCACCCTCATTACACACCTCTCACACGATTTTCTCTGCTACTCCGTCACCTCATCTCTCCAAATCTCCCAATAAAACCCTAGCCACCACAACAACCCTAGCCACCAATAAAACCCTAGCCACCACAACAACCCTAGCCACCACAATACCCTAGCCACCACAAAAAACCTAGCAACCCAAAAACCCTAGCAACCTACACATAAAAACCCTAGCACAACACCAAAACCCTAAGGCACCCTTAAACTTTAGGGCACCCCTAAACACACGACACAACACAAACAAAGCCCCTCTCATACCTACGGCCGAAGAGCAACACATCGCTTCAAGAACACTTCTAGCCTCTACGACGCATACTAAGGATCAACGCAGCGATCTCGAAGCATAGTAGAGCAAGTAGTGGTATCGCAGACACACGTAAGTCCTGAGGGCACCCCCTCTTTTCTAAACTCACCTTTTACTTTATTCTCATCTTCTACCCCTTCTTTACGTGCGCAATTTATTGCTTTCGACCTAGATTTATATTTTGCCTAAATAAGATTAGATCTAAAATGAATTACATGAATCACGCCTAACACACATAGCGCAAAACGCTTGGACAAATTGGTAGCTAGGGACCGTTAATCAATCTAAACGACGTTGCGACCTACGATCTAGTTTATGTGCTAAATAACCGACTTAACTAATTTACTAGGTTGTATATAACCTGTAAATAACTTTAACTTGCATGGCTTAACTTCCTAAGGACTTGTAAACAATAATTCAACTACTAGAGGCCGCTATACGTGGGCGGGGTTGGGTGTCATATGACTTCCCAACACGTACCGTCACCCCCGAACCTAGTCTTGCGGTCCGTAGGCTGCACATTGGCGTGAGGGTACAATGCGCATTTTGTTCCTTACGTCCCTCAGTTTTGTCCCTTTCGGTAAACGACTCGCGAAAGTGTTTTGTACTTGGCATGACTCGCTTCCCCAAGCGTTTATGCTCAATGGGTACAAACTCACCTAGTGTTTACGTAGTTTCTCGGTAACAAGGAACAAGATCGCATTGCACGGTTTCCAAACACCCCACAATTGTTTGGTGGCGACTCCTATCCTAGTGTCGCTATAGAGGCCATCCGTGGAATCTATAGATACCTAAATGCAAGTTCGGGAGTATTCACGTGTGCTATGAAGATCCCGAGGTTGCTAGAGGTCCGAGAACGTGAGAAGATAGCTAGTTGGAGCATTTGAGAGTCGCCCCAGATTAGAAGGGCTTAGGACGACTAGTCCAAAATGAGAGACGAGTCGTCTTAATTCGATTCTGCCTCCGTTCTTTGGAATAGTTTAGTATAAATACCTAGACTTCGTTTATTATTATTCATTCAGTTTTCAAGACCTAATTTGTATTATTCGCAAGACTATGCAAGGTTAAAGACTTTATTTCTCGGATTTATTAATTGAAGCTACAAATTCATCCGGACAATTGTGAGTTCTAACAATTTCAATTATTGTTGAGTATTATCATTCTCTTTGTTTCAATTGCAATTGATTGATTTATCGTTAATTAGGTGTGCAACTAATTAGCCCTAGATTCAATCATATTGCTAGAATCATTAATCAAAGGACTAATTGTTTGTTTAATTGATTCACTAGTAGAAACTAAACCTTAATTCGGTGCTTATCATAGATCTAGGGTTTAGAAGAGAATTGATATATTGATTGAAGATCGAAACCGCGTGTGTCTAGATCTTATCAATCCTAGTTGTTATCGTTCTATTGCTTTATGCTTTCGCTGGATTGAATTTAGGCGCGTGTCTTTGTTATCCACCGATTAGGGCTAGTTGGTAGGGCTGATCTCTCTTGCTAGCTATTAATTAGGAACAATCGGAAACTCCGTTTTCACAACTAGGTACTCGACATAAGTGATTTAAGTTTGGACAATGATCAATTAGTTGAACTGTAGTGGATATTAATCGTCCGAGACTTTTCCCTTAATTGATTTTCAAATTACTTCGTGTCTCTTGATTACTTAATCTTTTACAATCACAAAACCCCCCATTTGGTTACTTTACACACTCAGATAGTTACCGTTCTCTGTGGATATGAACCTTACTTGCCTATTACTACGTTTTAGGTTAGTATTGAGATTTTATATTTGTAGGCATACGACTTTAGCCTGTCACCATCCAAGAGTCACGTCACTTACCCTATTGGGTAAACTCTACATGGTAGAGTTTATTTTTAATTTCATGGGGTCCAAATGCATATAAATCTGTAGGTTTATATATATATATATATATATATATATATATACTTCGTAATAGAAAAATGAAAGTTTTCAATTCTTAAAGCCGATACCCATTTTAGATTTATGGGTAGGTATCAGGTATATAAAGCTTTTTTAACTTCTGTATGCATGGTTGCCAACTATGCATTTTAACAATTTAGAAATCACTAGTTATTGAAAGTAGAAATTAATTTGTTCTATTTATTCTGCAATAACCGAACAATTTCCGTCCATCTATCAACAATAAGCTTGATAAGGAAAAGTTACGATTTGTTAAAGTGGGTAACTTATCTTACGAATTTGAAAGTCCAATTAACTTACGAATTTATGTTTGGTATTCTTTTGGCTCGATGGGTCATCATCGAGATAAAATTGGCTGGTGGGTAATGCTAAATCAAAAAGCTAAGGGTGGGTTCCTGATGATCGTGCTCTTCAACCAGTTGTCAATACTCTTTCATCAGCTGTTGTTATGATCACTATTTGACTGTTGTATTGGCTTTGGTAATGTACATAAAAAGGGCCAAAAGGCCAGGGTGTAAAGACCAAACAACTACTTAATAATGCTATGATCATAACTGTAATTAGAGACATGGAAGAAGATGCATGTACAACCAATGTAATCTTTTACCATTAATTAAAATTGTTTATTTATAAAAATGCCGTTGTTGTTAACATAATCAATATAGTGTACACCCACGTCAAAAAAATAGAGTAGGGTAGACAAGATTTACTACTCAAGAAAATAATAGTTTTGTTACACATACAATAAGTTTTGTGGGATCCCTTAAAAAAAACAAATGTGGGAGCAACTTAAATCTGTTAGGCCTCTACGTACATTCTTTTGCAATTGATTTTGTCTTAATTATGCATCAATTTGGTCACCAAATCAAATTGACACAAAATATTGAGCGTGAAGCAAGTTCATAAATCAAACTGGTTAAAAAAACGGGATCGCCTCTAGCTAGACATATTAAACGGGTCATACGGGCTTAATTAATATCGAATACAAGGCAAAAAAAAAAAAAAAAAATTACACCATCAAGCACTTTAGTACTTCAAACAAATTGAAGATTTTTATTATTATTCACATCTAATAATACATTGAATTAACATTAGAATCATAATTGTGATAATAAATCAAAAGTTGGATTATATTTTTAGTGAAAATACTTTGGAAATATTGTGTCATTTTTTTTTATCCTTATAATTATTATTTGTTGAATCTTATCTTTTAATTTGGTCAAATAGAATCAAGAGGTCGAACTCCTACGAGTCATAATTCAAAAGGTTACCGGTTCATGAACAAGGATCAAACCATCGGTAGCTTTTGATAATTCTAACTAAAGCATTTGCATATTGGAGCCGCACATGACATTTTAAACCTATATTATTAAATTTCCACTTTATAAATAAATAAAGTGAGTAAAACTGTTTCATATTAGAATCAAACAATTTGCACGAGTAAATAACTATTTTAGTTATAACACCTTTTTGAAATAACTATTCTAATTTGGCTTTGTTCCAACTGTAATACGCGTAGGGTGTAATAAAGTGGGTTCATGCTCAGGAGTTAAGAATTCTTTTTTTCTTTTTGACATGTCTATCTTGTGTGTCTTATACTTTTAAATGTAGATCAAGTAATTGTTATTTCTTTTGTTTTGATACACAAAGCTTATATTTGAGTAATAACTAACACACATTATATAAAATAGAGTAATTCACAATAACATACAACAATGATATGAATAAACGACTAGTTGTTAAATAAATTATATGAATATAGTATTACAGAGATGAGGCGCTTGGTATGAATAAACGACTAGGTTTTTGTCTTATTGGGTTTTTTCTAGTAAGATTTTTAACGAGACAATATCATAAGCACACAATTAACTAATTCCATAGTTGTTATACATTTGGTATGATCATGATTCCATAAGCCGTTTTTATTTGTTCATCGTATATCATGGATGAAAGATTTCCAGAAGCATCAAAAGTTGTAATCTAATGATAAGAATCATGGTATGATAAGTTCTCCAAGTTGAAGCAAAATTCTTACAATAATTTCTACCCCAATGATTCAAGTGTTCAAGAAGACAAATCAAGTTGATATGAGTACGCAGCGGAAGTAACGAATAGGTAGTACATAATCAAGTTGTGTTCCCTGTCTTGGGAGACGGTTCTGATAGAAGGATAGTATAGATCGTGGATATGTTCTATATGAACTATTTTTGGTGTTTTTGTGTTTAAAAAACGAAAATTAAATGATATGAACAAATGAATCTCATGCTACTCTCATGCCACTAGTGATCTATGTGTACAAATTCCCCTACTCTCATGCTCTCCAATAAGCATCGTTAAACCTTTGCTCTTCTTTGGTTGCAATATGTTATCAATAGTAGATGTATATGTACTTGAACTTGCCTTGGTGCAATTGTTACTAATTACCTTGTCTTCTTCACGAACTTTGATGCACAAATAGGAATTTCCAAATTTTTTTTTCTTCAAACCTTGACTCAAAAGATTTCACCTTGTCAGTCTCTTCACTCTGAGTCGAAATTTCTTCACTAGTCAAAGATTCAACCTTTGGGGACTTCTTTTCAACCTCTTGAGACAAACAAGATACTAACTTCCTTAATGAGTTCTCGACACTCTGAAATCTATACTACTACTTTAATAGGCTAACATCTACGCCTACGTGACACCTCATGAAGGTATTCTCAAGCAAAAAAAGCCACGTCATGTCTTAGTTGTCGGCGTATCGTGAGTTAGCTCTCTCTCTTCCACGTCACACACTCTTCAATGTCATTATGGGCCAGAGAAAAAAAAAGCCCCCGCTTTGTTAATAGAAACGGATGGTTGTTCGGTTACCTCCACGCTATGGGCCAAAATAAATAAAAAACGAACTCTACATTTTGCTTTCCTCCACGCCTTGGGCCCAAATAAAAAAATAAAAATAAAAATAAAAAAAAAATAAAAATAAAACAAACTCTATCATTATCTAACCGTTTTTGAGCGTGCTCTTCTATTCAATAATAACATAAGACTTCTCATCTTCCATGTCGGTTCGCGACGTATCTCCTTCACCCTTTAATGGCCAAGGCTTGGCGGTTATGAAGCTGGAGAGTCTTCCCGAGCTGCTATCTTGCTCTATATATATGGATGGTTTACCCATGTTCTTGTCTCGGTTAGTATTGTTGTTTTAGTGAGTTTTTGGTTATATAATATAAGGTAGCTGGTTGAATTTAGTTCGTTTAGACGTTTGTGTGATTTTGTCGTTGGGTAGTGATTATTTGCTGACTATATTTTTCAGGGATTTACGGATTTATTTCGAGAAGCTTGGGGTCGGGTGACGCGAAATAAGGTGAGTAAATTGGAATTCGACTTAATTATGGTTTTTGTAAAGCTTACATTCATTAGTCATCTGATAATCAGGACTTCCATTGATTTCATGTATATGTGGTTGTTGTGATTATAATTGATGTAAGTTTATTGGGTTTGAGGTTTTGATTTCCTGTATACTACTATCCATGTGCTTCTGGTAGTTGATCAATCTATGTGATCGTTGACTGTTTGTATTAGATGCCCAAGGTTCTGAATGATGCTTATAAAACCTACACCACCAAGAAAAACCCACAATTTCTAACATCCGTATTAAGTGGTTTATTTAAAGTTGTCATCTTTATGTGATTTTGTGTGTGTGTGTGTTTGAATTTGGTTGTGGTATGTTGGTTTAGTTATGTTTGGGAGCTCCAATGTTGTGATGTTAGTGTTAATGTTATCCTACTTGCGACCAGCATTGTATTGGAATTGGAATTTGATGTTTTGGTTCATTTTCGGAGACGTGTGTTTTGTTTTTGGGAGTGTTTGTGTTATGCTGAGTTGGTTTGTTCAGCTGTTGGTGTATGATTGCTGTTCCAATGCTAGAATGGTAGGTGTTTATAGTTGTAAGTATTTCCAAATCCTAATATCCAACACTATTTATGTATTCTCGTCCAATAGGATTGTGCCAAGTGTTCATCAATGAAGCGATGTACTCGGCTTTTATAATATACATACGAAACCGAAGTCGTGAAAGACAAAAGATGACAAACGAAGAAAGATGAGATTACTTTTGCTTTCAATTACACCACAAAGAAGGGATTGGTTAGGGGCATCATAGGCAAGCTCGCCACAAGGTATGGGGTTAGTAGAGTAACAAAAGTATGATAATTAAAAGCAAATGTGAAACAAGGAAAACCAGCAGATAGCAAGAGAAAGTTTTGTGGTCGTATACCAAAACTTTGCATTGATTTATTTGGAGGTGCTCCGAATTGTGACAAAGATGCAGAGCACCAACATCATAGATCTCGCACTCGCACGTGCACTCAACACATCGGCATCAACAGCATACAGACTCGTGGTGAGAGGCAAAATCATATTGCATTCTTAGTGCTTTGAAATCATATTTGACTGATGAATATAAAGTACGTGGCTAGGATGCAATGGGTATTGGATCACATGAAACAATTAGGGGTGTAAATGATCAGAGCTAGCTCGCCAAGCCCTCGGAATCGGATCGGTCAAAGCTCGACTCGAGATCGGTCAAACCGAGCTCGAACTCGATCCCGAGCTGAGCTCTGACGAATACGAGCCGATCCCGAGCTCTTTAAAGCTCAGATCGGATAGGCTCGTTTGAGCCCGTTTTTATGATTTTAATTAATTTTTAATATTATTTTACTATTTTATTTATATTAAGATTATGTAATTATATTAATTTGTTGAAGATGGTATAAAAATTAGGGAAATTATTATACTAAGTCGATCCCGAGCCGAGCCCGAACCGAGCTTTATATTCCCGAGCTGATCTCGAGCTCAAGTTCTTTAAGCTCGCCGAGCTTCGAGCCGATCCCGAGCTCGATCCTAAACATCCGAGCCGATTCCGAGCCTACCCGAGCTCGGGCTCAGTTCGGCTAGGTTACACCCCTAGAAACAATAAAAAGAGGTGGACCTTTCCTTAATTCATAGTATGGTGTAATTCACATTGATGAGAAATGGTTTTACATGATAAGGGCTGCACAAAAGATCTACCGTCTACCAGATGAAATAGATCCCAATTGAACAATTAAGTCGAAGAGATTCATCACAAATAAAGATCATGTTTATGGCGGCTGTTGCAAGGCCTATGTATGATGATTTTGGTAATGTTGTTTTTATGGTAAGATTGGCATATGGCCATTTACTCCAGCTGAAAAGAGTTCAATTAACAGGCCAAAGGGAACATTGGAGGAAAAACCAATTGAAAGTATCAACATGGAAGTCACAAAGCAATGTTTGATTAACAAGATACTTCCAGCAATCAAAGCCAAGTGGCCACAAGGCTATGGGAAGATCATAACAATTCAACAAGATAATGCTAAGCCACACATAAAAGATTCTGATCCAGATTCTAGAAGCGCTGCCGAGGAGGAGGGATGATAAATAACATTAAAGAACCAGCCATCAAGCACTTCAGACATGAATTGTCTTGACTTGAGATTTTCTAGAGTTATTCAAGGCCTTCAGCATAAGAAGTAAGCTAAAACAGTTACACAACTTGTACTAACAGTCACAAGGTGTTATGATGAAACAAAGGTGACGAGTTTAAAGTATGTTTTCCTAAGTTTTCTGAACTCCATGAAAGAAATTCTAGTAGCAAAGAAAAATAACAATTACAAGCTACCTCACATGTCAAAGAAAAAGCTAGATAAACTTGGCAAACTACCAGAAAAATTCAAAATGGACCAAGCATTGTGTATAGATAGTGTCGAAGAAGTTAAGCGTCAAACAACAGTGAACAAAGCTAAGAATAATACTGCCTTTTATATTGCATTGTCGTTTCAAATCAAACAATCAATTGCATCGCACCTAGAATATGTGAGTACCCATTGCATCCTATATTTTGGTAACCAAAACTTTTGAAAACAATTTGGAAAAGAAATGGCAGCTCTCAGATAATTTGTGAATTAGCCTATCATCACATAGCTGCCTAGGGGTTAATATTTAGGGGTGCACTAGGATTAGAACTCCGACTAAACTGCATGGGTGGCATCTAGGGGTGTGGAAAACCAGTTTCGGTTAACCTACCGCACACATATTTCGGTTAACCGTTTATTTCGGTTAGCTCCAAGTCCGACCCTAAACCGTAACAGTAAGTGAGGTTAACCTAAAATACGGTTCAGTTTCGGTTCGGATAATGATAACCGATATTATTCTACTCCCCTAACAAAAAAAAATTGCTCTTCTCTTGTGTTCTCTTTCTCTCTCCCTCTTCTACTGCATTTGGGTGGCTAAAGGCGAAAAAATTAAGAATTGGTTGAATAAGGAAAAAGGAAGTGGATGGTGTGACAGTGGTACAAGTGGTGGGCTCCATCATATTTTTAATAAGATTAAAGCTAGGCTGATAGTCTGAGTTTGGCGAGAAAAAGGCCTGAGTGAGCATGACTTTGCTATTAAATAGTATTAATTAATCCAGTAAAAGTGGATAAAAGCATGTCTAAAAGTGTTTGTTCGGTCGGGTCAGTTACTCGGCCAACTACATATGAGGAAACCGTACCCGAACCGAAGCCGCGTAAGCCAAAAATCTCGACCCTAACTCGTCTATTTTCGGTTCGGATACCCTATTTTTCGAATCGATTTTCTCGGGTTTCGGTTACGGTTTCGGTTCGACGGTTTTTTTTAACACCCCTAGTGGCATCTATTCATGCAATGCCTCCACAGTTACTTAAGGGTGACATCTAGACCTATAGCATACTAGAAACCCAAATATGAGCCCCTAAGTTAAAAGCAATACTCATCATCACACCCAAAACCTCTTGCATGCAAGCCAGCCTACCACACAACCCATCTAGAACTCAATCAAAAATGAAGTTCATACTCTACATCTAAGAATTAGGTTAAATACCACAACTAAATTAAATGCAAAATCACGCCAATAAGTTTCAATTAGGTTGATATACATCAAATGCATGAATCAAATCACATAATTAATCGCCAATTAGAAATTAGAATTAATCGCCAATTAATAAACATAATTAATCAAATCAATTGCATATTAATCGCCAATTTAATGACTCTTCATTTAGACCCCAATTTAATAGATCCACCCCATTTCACCCCAATTTAATCCTTAATTTAACAACAAAGAAATCCCCAATTTAATAACAAATCGATCAACACAGAATTCCCTATTAATTAGATCATCCCACAAATAAGATGAAAACAAAAATGATATAGAAAAAGATATAGAACAATTTGATTTATTTAATTGCATCGAGGAATAAACGAATGTTGGCCTTCTTCTCAAAAAAGGCGAGGTCCTCTTTTTCTAGTTACGTTTCATGCACAAACGACCACATCGCAAAAATTGTGGAATTAGAGGATGAAGTTGTTATGTGCGAAGAGAGAGAAAGTCTAAAATAGCGGGAGAGGCGGATTAGATCTAGGGTGTGTGGAGTATTAAAGGAGAGAGAAATTGATCTTCTAAGAAGAGAGGAAGAGACGAGAACAAACGAAGAACATGTGAAAGAATTTGGGTGGGGGGGGGGGGAGGGGGTTGAATAGGATTGGTTAAATGTGGGTGATGGTTGGAGAAAATGAAGTGGGTCTGAAATGGTTGGTTGGGTTAAACTATTTGGACTAGTGGATTAAAAAGGAGAGGGAAAGATTATTGGATAAGTGGTTAATATTCCGGGCCATATATTGTGCCATGATGTTCCGTGAGGGGGTTGAATAGGATTGGTTAAATGTGGGTGATGGTTGGAGAAAATGAAGTGGGTCTGAAATGGTTGGTTGGGT
>JBBYHQ010000013.1:3659262-3678681 GCA_038382645.1 Spergularia azorica
ACCACTTTTATCATCACCATATTCATTCTTCTCCACCACCGTCGTCAACATCTTCATCATTTTCCACCGCCACCATCTTTTCCACCCATAATAAATACCATAACCACCATTTTTTCCTTCTCCATTGAAATCAACTTTTAAACAGCGTTAACAGAATTTTGAAGGCAACGGTACCATGTAAAAAGAGTCAAATCTTGAGAATATTTTATACAAATTTGTAACACTGGGTACCACGTGCAAATCGGCAAACACACGAGGGTACCACGTGAATTAACCATCTTGTTTAAAAAAAAAAGTTAACGGTGTTAATAGGAGGGTTAAGTTTAGGGTACCATATGCAAACAGTCAAATCTCGAGGGTATTTTGTACGAAAACCACCAGTCAGCCGCACGCCTAGTGTCTCCACTCCTCAATGCGGGTCATGAGCTGTCCAACCCTCACTGCTTCAGCTCTGATAGCCGAGTGAGCATAAGCGATATCGTCAAAGCTGACGATCCCATACCACTGTCCATGCTTCTACAACAAAAACAAATCAATTTAGAGTCATTTAAATCAAATTATATAAGAATTATTCAAATAACGATGAATGAATTTGGTCCATTATTGATACTATTCGTTGAAATTCAATCAAATTTTCAAGAAATTCAGATCATATCATATTAGTTCACAATGATTTAAATCAGATCAGGTGCAATTAAAACACTAAAAAAGGATGCATTCTTATCAAACGGGTGACAAATAAATAAAAAAAACTAACCGTCGTTGTAATCCTGACATCAGGTCTCATGCGACGAAATTCCTGGAACGCAACGTACAAATCTTGAGGATATTTGATACAAATTTGTAACACTAGGTACCACGTGCAAATCGGCAAAACACGAGGGTACCACGTGAATTAACCCTCTTGTTTAAAAAAAAATTAACGGTGTTAATATGAGGATTAAGTTTAGGGTACCATGTGCAAACAGTCAAATTTCGAGGGTATTTTGTACAAATTTGCAAAACACTGGGTATCACGTGCAAATTGGCAAAACACGGAGGTACCACGTGAATTAACCATATATAGTATGTCGAAATAGTATGTTACAAAAAACTTGGAAAACAAACGGCCAAAAGTCACTACATTGATTATCATCAATAAAAAAAACTTTCAAACTAACCATAAAATTCAATTAAAAAAATTTAGATGTATTGTGGAAGGTGAAAAATTCTTTATTATTTAATTCAATAAATAAGTTGATTAATGTATTCTATTATTATATTTATAATAAAAATATTTTCATTAGTTTTAATATATTTAATTCATATATTTATATATAGTGCGACACGTAGCTCTATGACATGGCATTTGCAGATGACAACTATGCGAAATCAACTATGTCATGCCACGTGGATTAGTATTGTTAGCCTATTAATATTATTATTATATAGATTATACTATTTTCCATAAATTAGCTAATAATTTCTATATTATGTAATTACTTAGCGCTATCTAATCAATGAATGACAAGTGTTCTTTCAGGAAACATTTGGTTTCAGGTTTTAATATATACGAGTTTGCATGCCCGGCCCGCGCCTGGGCTGTATAACTATATTGTTATACTCATTTTATGAAATTATCAGTTTATCTTTGTTATAATATTATTAGCAACATTATTATTTTTCATAAATTAGCTTACCACCATAATCACCATAAAGTATATTATTTTCCATAAATTAGCTAATAATTTCCATATTATGTAATTACTTAGTGCTATCCAATTAATGAATGCCAAGTGTCCTTCTGGGAAAGACTTGGTTTAAGGTTTTAATATATAATAATAACTAGTTAAAAATAATTTGCATGCCCGAGCTATGTATTTATATTGTTTATTGTACTCGTTTTATAAGAAAAATGTTGGTTTATCTTTGTTCTAATAAATTAACATAATGATTATTTTCCATAAATTAGCTAATATTATACTACCTTATGATAATTTATTACCATATCATAACCGATAATTGTATTAAATGCTATTTTTACGTTCTATCCAATTAATGAATGCCAAGTGTCCTCCTAGGAAAGACTTGGTTTCAAGTTTTAATATATAGTATTAGATTAGATATTAGATAAGATAGTATTAGATTAGATAGATAATAAACAAACCACTGATTATCTTCAACAATAAGAAACAAACCACCGATTATCTCCAACAATAAAGAACAAACCACCGATTATCTCCAACAATAATAAACAAGCCATCCATTATTATCAACAATAATAAACAAAACCACTCATTATCATCAACAATTATAAACAATCCAAACTACCTAAATTCTATCAAAATTGGCAATAAGGTGTTTAAAGGGAGACGAAAGGATTATTTCACTAAATCAAATTCATTCTCAGTGGATTATGTGACAAATTGATAACATCATCGGAATGTGAGAATATTTTGCGAGTCCCCTCGTGTGAAACAATGAGGATCATCTGTTCCATTTTGTCTTCCACTCATTGTACCCCTCAAATCATAATCTTTGAAATCCATATTATAAGCTTAACAAATTGATTTTATCTTTTATATTTAATAAATTTCTAATATCTAATTAGAGGGGTATAAAGAGTGAGACACAAAATGAAAAAGAAGATACTCGTTGCGTGTGAAGGGGAGACTTTAGGGGGGAGTGTTCTCAACTCTATAGGTCGTTAAGTCAACCACACATACATGTGAACAGAATTTACTAATGCAGATTCAGCACTCTCTCTTCTTCTCTATTTCCACTTGGAGCTTATCTTTAATCCAATGAATGAGTGAACCCAAAAGTCGCCTTCGAGTTTGACTTGCAACGAAAACAAATAATTTGAGGTCGGCTCGTACTAATTGTTTAGTCGACTGTCCCCTTCCTGTTTCTCAGATATTTCAACTTCCAAGCTAATAAGTCATTTCACTTCTACGGTCCAAGATCAATAACAAAAGCATCATTGGTCATATACTCATAGTCATACTGTCATACACAACTTGAACATTCGTGCAGTTGAAAATTGTGAAGCTACTTAGCTACGTACAAATCGTTCTGCCTGATGTCTTTGTTCAAACGGTTCTGCTTGTGCCGGAAGAAAGGTAACTGATATGCGCACTCGTAAACTCATGTTGATCAACTTGAATAACTTTAAGAAAATCACAGAAGACACCGAAAAAATATCGTTAAATGTTTTGTCGCGCTGTTTCTTCATCCAACGGCTTAGACATTGCGTGTTTGTTTGGTGAACAACAGCTACAAAAGATGCAGAATTTGCTCGATTTGATTTCGGTACCATCAAATATGCAACACAAAACTTCTCGGTGAATAATAAGCTTGGTGAAGGAGGATTTGGTGTCGTTTATAAGGTTGTGTATGTTTATATTAGACCTTCAGTACTCTGCAAAAAGTGTTATAGTTATACTTGATTATTATGCTGCTAATGTAATACATTTCCACAGGGAACACTCAAAACTGGAAAAGAAATTGCAATCAAGGCATTTCATCCCGACACAGACCTTAGCACGGATGTATTCATAATTGAGTCTCGTGTCGTGGCCAGAATTCAGCATGAAAATCTTGTTAAATATCTCGGATTTTGTACAGAGGGAAAGCTGAAAATGTTGGTCTGTGAGTTTTTGCCAAACGCAAGCCTGGACAGATACTTATTTGGTAATATTCACTACCAAACTGCTAATTATAATGTGTAGTTTCTGTAACTCCTGTAAAATTTGATGTCTTACTGCAGATCCCTGTAAACGAGCACTGTTGAACTGGGAGACGCGGTACAAGATCATATTGGGAACCGCGAAAGGACTTGAATATCTTCACGGAGGTTCTATCAAAATATTGCATTATGGTCTTAAAACCACCAATGTTCTACTGGATGAAGAGATGAATCCCAAGATAGCTGACTTCGGAGTCAGAAAGCTTTTCGAAGAAGCAGCACTGCTTAGGAATACATGTACTTCAGTTGGGACTGATAGTGCCACTGGAACTTAGTATGATTTCCAAAAACTCGAAATCTTGTTTTCTCCCTTACCTTTCTCGAAATAATTCCTGATAGTCTCTGAAAATTTCGCAACATTCAGATTGTTGCGTTTGATGTACACATTTCTCCAAAACTTACATCCAACACACGCTTTTTCTTCTAATCTTGCAGCGCATACATACCCCCTGAATATTGTTTTACAGGATGGTACTCTGACAAGTCTGACGTCTATAGTTTTGGTGTCATAGTACTGGAAACTCTGATTGATCCACAGAAAGGGAAATCCAACCAGTCAAGGTTGACAGACTCGCTCCTTATACAAGTAAGAATTAATTTTTGCAACATATACGACATAGTTTAGCATGAAAAACACATGCACAAATGCACAATATAATCTGTACTAGACAGCAAAATTAAACATGTTGTAAATGTGTGTTTTGCAAGGCAAGGAGGCTATGGGATGAGGAGCGGCTATCGGAATTGATTGACCCTGCATTGGGTATGAATGGTTGTAAGAGTGATGTGATAAGGTGCATTCAAGTAGGAATTTTGTGCGTGCAAAGAGATGCAGAACACAGACCAAGTATGCAAAATGCAGTTCTGATGCTTGCTGGTAAGCTCGCCATCCCACAACCCTCAGCACCTGTGATATGATCAACACTTGCTGATGAAGATACGGTAGATTTTGCAAATCAAGAAACACAATAGAAGACTGATTTGTACTCGACTATTTTCTGGCTGCTATACAGTTCCTGGATGACTGAGCAGCGAGAACCAATCCTAGAATAGAGAACCTCTATTTTTCAAAGACTTTGATACACTATCTAGAACGAGTGAGCTAAACTCGACTTCTCAGGACAGTGACAATAGGAGAGAAAGATAGAAAGAGAAATGTATTTTTTGTTTATTTATGAGTAATGACATGAATTCTCAGAATTACAATCTATAGCTTCTTATATAAGAGGATAACTGGATTGTTAACTCTGATCTGACTAACTAACTAATAACTACTTTCTCCTATGTCAAGAGTTAAATCAGATTATCACACTCACGAGGCACAAGCAATATTTGAGCTCTGAATGTGGCCGTTGTTCAATCTTCACTTACACTTACAGGCTACAGCAACAAGCTTCCTTGACAAATCCAACTGAGTATAACAAACTTTGCACGGTCATTTGTTCTACAATTTTACACTTTTTTTACATTTAGCTGCGAATAGAAAGGAGCACAATTTCTGTCAAATATAAAAAGGAAGCACGATAGGTATTTCAACTCATGTAAAACCAAAAATACTAGGGTAATTTCAAAAAAGTTTCTGTAGCAAGCATGCAAAAATGGTTTCAGGGATCAACTTGTGACAGTGATTTCCTACTAGAACTCCGGAAGGATGCAAATATTTATGTCAAAAGCAAACTAAGTAGCTTCAAGGAACCCCGACTGCAAAAAAAAAAAAAAAAAAAAAAAAAATGAAAAGAAAAGAAAGAAGCTACGGTTGTGTTAACTCCCAAGGCTGAAGTATAACCCTGTAAACTTGTAAAGACTTAATCAAGGGCACCGCATGAGTAACTACACTATGTGCAAAAGATATCCATTCCAATTGTGATCACATGCGAGTGATGCGCGCGACCAAACATAAAGCCATGTTAATGTGTCGTTACAAATGTACCCAAATTAACCTAGACAGTGGATGGATCAACTGTCAGACCTGTAACAAGAGAAAAAGGGACAGAGCTGGGCAGTGATCACTTTAAAAAAAGATCCGTGAATCAGAAAACTATCTCTAAGACATCAACTGGCCATGTTGTGACTAGATTGCAGTTATTATGCTTTCAACACTTAAATCTTATACAACAGGAAGTAATGTGGTCCATATGACCTTATTTTTCTTTTATTGTACTGTTTTCTTAAGTACCATATGACCTTATCCCATAAAAGAATAGTGGATGTTTGTTCTTGATATGGAGGGAGGGCATTTAAACAGAGACCTTGAATTGAGATTGAAGAGCTAAAAAAGGGAGCGGGGTGTACCTTCTGTCTCTCTTAGCTGATTGAAATAGACGAGATGGACTGAATTTTGGGCCAGTCTTCCCCATCAGGATTTTGACATCTTTCCTTGAGGATAACAGAACAGCGCCTTATTTCCAATCGCCTGAGAGAGGTAAGCTTGAGCATTTCTTCAGGTAATGATTCCAATTTATCACAGCCAATAAGATGGAGGGACTGCAGACATGTCAGAGAGTCTATCCACTTTGGTAGTGTTTCCAAACTCTCACAAAGCTGAATTTTCAGTGTTTGGAGCGCAGTCAAGTGTTGGATCCCCTGTGGTAGATTTACTACCTGAGGAAGATGACATAAATCCAAGGAACGGAGGCTTTGGCGTACAGAAAGCCATGCCATCTTTGGGTCCTGCTCTCTAGTAAATGTCAAGTTGGGGATGTCATGAATTATTAAAGACTCCAAGGAATTGAGATGCTCTAACCCTCCAGACAGACTCTCCAGTTGGTAGCAATTCTCAATTGTAAGGCTTCGCGGTGAAGAGGAGCAGATCTGGAACAGCTCTCCGACTTCTGATAAACTCTTTAGATTCTCAGCCCCAGTCATGTCGATCTTAGTAAGACAGCCCCTTGCGTAAGAAGTATTAGGATCCTGCGTCTGAGAAGAAGAGGAAGATAGGACAGCCATATGATCTTGGCCCAGTTTTATTAACAGTGATTTACTGAACCAGTAGAGACATAATGTTGCCACAGTTGGGCAGGGAGGAATAGATACCAAGTTCGGACACCTCCCAACAACCAACTTAGAAAGATAGGGAAATGATGGTTGCCTCCTGATGTTGCTATTGCTGCTGCTAGCAACATACCCCACTGTTGTCCACCATCCTTTTAACTTCGGAAGATCCCATAAGACGAGTTCTTCAAGGGAGGAGAAGAATCTAGACTCTGACGTCTGTGATCCTGAATTCAAAGCTACAGCATAACTGCTATCTGTATCCTCAATGTATTCCAAATTCACCAAACTTCTAAGTTTCAGCAATTTCAACTTGTGCAGTTTACCCATTGAAGGAATGGACTGTAAGCCATGACAACCTTCAAGTTCGATCTTGACAAGATATGGAAGAAACGCACCTGTGTTATCTTCATTTACCCACTTTGGAACTGTCATCCCACTGTAACCAGTCAACTTCAGCTCTCGAAGATTACGGTGTGGCTGCAGGTCTTCCAAAAGTGCTTCCTCGTCAGAAACTCTCCGACCAGTCTCCTCTCCTATCCAACTTATACGTACAGACTTGAGACATTCCATCCTCCTCAAATATCCTTCATTTTGGTGAAGTTTTGAGACATAATTTAGGTTTCCTTTAATCCAGATACTAAGGTGGCCTCTCAGTTTTGTAAGGGCTTTAAGATCTTCAAGCTGGCCAACACAATGCTTCTCATCTGCATTAGCCTCCGCCACTGTAAAGCTAGTTAGAACACAAAGACAACGCAACTTATCCATGCTCGAAGGCATATAAGTTAATCCCTTGCAACCATTTATGTCCAGGTGTCTAAGCTTTACCAGGTTGCTCAGATTTTTTGGTAACTCTTGCAAACTGAAGCAATCTTTCAAACACAAGGTCTGAAGATTATGTAGTCTAGTAATTGACTTGGGCAGCGTCTTGAGGTCATGATTCCAGGATAGATCGAGATATCTTAAATGCAGTAGGTTACCAATTGAGTCTGGCAAACTTTTAACATCTAAGTTATGCAAGTCTAGTGACCTCAGGTACATACAGCTAGAAATTAATGTACCCACTAGAAGCAAGCTACTCCAGCCATCTCGGAGATATGAACGAATCTTAGTTTTAGTAAAACAACCTACTATTCCTCTTCCAACAAGATATACATGACGAATCCTGTGATCTGTATCGCTTGTGATACAATTACCAAGACCAATTTCACTTCCTGCTACTTGTACAGCAACGTCATGCATCAAATCATGGATTTTGCATGAGATGATTTCTCCATAACCATTCACTTCAATGTCTTGGAAGAAACATTTCCGTAACAGAATAGAGAAATACTCCTCAGAAGCATCTTCTATACTTTGCCCTTTATCCAATGGCACCACAAATCCTTGCGCAATCCAGAGGCTAATCAACATATCCTTCTTTATGACAAAATCCTTTGGAAACAAAGCACAGTAGGCAAAACAACTTTTTAATGAGGGCTCAAGATATTGATAACTGAGCTTTAATATTTGCAATATCTCATTCTTATCTTTTCTGATATTGGCCAATTCTCGTTCTTGAAACGATAGCCACGTCTCTTCCTCCTCGCCAAAAAGCAGACTCCCGATCACTTTTATTGCAAGAGGAACATTGGCACATTTCTGAACAATCTTCTTCCCGATGTCAAGTAATGCAGGGAAATTCACATGCTTATTTATGTCCCCAAATGCTGTCATCTCAAACAAACGCCAAGAGTTCTCTTCTGATAAACCTTTCAACTCATACGTACGTCCATCTCTGATCACTTCTGCCGTCTTTTTTGATCGAGTGGTTACCAGAACCTTACTATCCCTTCCACCTACCCTTAAAAAGCTTCTCAGCTTTTCCCATTCAAGGTGATCCTCATTCCAGACATCATCTAAAACAAGAAAATAATTGTTTGCTTTCAGTTTCTCGCTAAGTCGGCTTTGTAATGAGTCCAATGAGAAGCCTTCATGCTTGTCACCTGTGGCTGATTCCAGAATCTTAGAAAGAATTGATTTCATATCAAACTGTTTCTCATCATGATCAGAGACACATACCCACATCATCAAGGAAAACGTTTTTCTCACATTTTCATCATTATATACCAGTTTAGCTAGAGTGGTTTTCCCTAACCCTCCAATTCCAACTATAGTAACAAAACCAACATCATAAACACCAGAACCGAATAACAAATCAATGACCACCCTCGCATCATCCTCTCGACCAACTACATCCCTTGCATGTACACTAGAATCTGTCTCTTGCATTCTCCTCATTACAGGGACGTAACCAACAGTGAACCCATATTTACTATGATTACTGGCAATTTTATCCAACCTGGTCCTGATTTTCTTAACCCCTTGGGACATTTTGTATGCTACAACAAGCGGGTTGCAAACAGAAAAGAAGTCACGTACCTGTTCGGATAGTACACGACTCCCCCTGAGTTGCGTCTGCTCAGCCAGAGCGACAAACTCATCGAATATGTCATCAGCATCGTAAACAGCATCCTTCAGCTTTTCAATCCAATCTTGGGCTTCATTGGACAGCTCTTGTTTGGCGTCCGCATCAAGGAGCACTTTCCTGATGGTAGAAACAGTTTCTTTCAGGTCTTCCAGTTCTGATCTGTATCCCCGCAGTGACCAAATCTGTTTAAGCTCTGCGCATTGCAATGCGGCAAACAGTGTCTGAGCAACACTTAGAAGTGTCCCAATATCAGCCATTTGTTCCCAGAGATGAGCAAGTTGTGCAAGATCCACGATGTTAGGATCAAACTCTGCAGTGGAATGTCAATGTTTTCAGCATTCTGATTGTACTGTCAGAGACCAAGCATCCGCTTTTCCAGGAAATGCAATCTTTCGTTGCTGTGAAGTTGATTGGAAGAAAACATCAAGTTGTCCTAAATCAGAATGGAACCAAATTCAGTCAAAAACTTTCCAGGAAACTGCAGGCAAGTTGCATTCTTTGATATTTTTCTAAGAAATGTCATTGTCATAAATTCAACAGAAAAAGTTGACCAAACATTCCCATATATTAGATCTGGTGGCCATAATGTACCTATATAAATGCCCCTCAATTTTCTACTTTTTTACTTACCATCTTGTGAGCCACATATCAACTAAATGAACGAGTCATTTGCTTTTAAACTAAGTGGAATTGGGACAGAGCATTGCAGAATACTCCGTCGAGTATTTGCTAATTTTTACACTAGGTGCACATTATATTTGATCTAGAGGATATGAATGGAGGGAGTAGGCATCTTTTCACTATAAATTATTGCCTCAACAAGAAGTGTTACAATATTTAGACACTCAGTTTATACATGCATCCTTCATTAGTAATCTGGATTGCTGCAATGATAAGAACAATCTAATGATCACTCACTATCAAACAACCAATGACAATAGAACAGAGACACTCCTCATATGAATAATCTGATGATCACCTGAGAACGAAAAGATAAAAAGGCTATAGAGTTTAAAAGAGTTATGTTTCATACTTTCATCAGCAGAGACGACAAAACACTGAAATGAAATTGAAGACCAAACAAAATCTCCATTGCCATCCAAAATCAAGATCTCCACCAACGAAATACTGCTGTACAAACCCCCATTGCAGCCACACTTGGCAGACTGGTTTAATTGTCATCAAATAAGAACATCTTTCAGATTCTACCATGCAACAAGAGCTGATTTTTCACATCTTATGGGTCCATTGACTTGCACATTGTACCCTTTAATAGAAACATAATTGAGCAAACGAACGTTTAAGTACTCAGAGGCCTCCATCAATCGAGTTATAAGTCTTAGAACAGTGAGCTGCGACTAAACAAACTTCAAATAAGCCTGATAATCAATCAACATCTAGTACCATCCAGCAATTATTATAAAACATTATAGGAAGCAAAATGTAAGTTTTTAGCAATAGAAAAACAATAGATCTACATATTGAGAGACCCTTTCCATTAAGAGAACAATTCAATCTCGACCATACAGCAAAATTTTTGCAGAATTGCAGACACATAGTGCTGAAGTATCCTGTTAGGCTGTTATGCATTTGTCTGAGGTAATTTTTTCACTCTGCTCCAATGTCCACACCATTTTCCTTGGATTAAGACACATAGTCACATCAGATAAATCTGCCACAATTCTTTGGAGCAGAGAAAATGGTAAAATCAATATTACCTCAATACCTAAAGAGGATACGCCAAGCCCTAAGGTAAAGGGTCATAAGATTACAGCAATATTACTGGACAAAAAGATATCGACGGTCTTAATCTGAAACCAGAAAAGGTTGAAATTAATATCAAGAATTTACAGCTCTAGGTTTGATGTAGAGTACACGAGGGACAATGACACAGAACAGATTAAATTAAGCTTGATACTAACTAGCATTGGTCAAAATTAATTCCAGAGAAAACCGGCTTTAATAATCAGGAGCTACAAATGGCTCCAAATTCACAGTGAATAATAATTAAGTAAAAGACAAAAAAAAAAAAACAAAAAAAAAGGACTGAGAAGAAATCTGATTGTTTCATGACATAACCTTTATGAGCAGAGAAGTTATCGTATCTTCTACAAAGATCAGAAAACCATAGTCAGCTGACAATTCCCTTGAAAGAACAATTCCTAATGTTAAAATTCCAGTAAAAAGATCCACTGTAAGGTAACCTCTTTCGGCTTTGCCAGGGCTGAGATTACAAGCTAATCTATATCATATCACCAATCCTGTATGGGGGACTAAGAAAAGAAAGAAAATTCTCACATGCCTATACAACATAGCATTGATCTGAAGCATGTGACTAGACTACGTAAACTAATTCATAACAGTTTGAGTAACATTCAAGTTTCTAGCTCATGCAATTGCAAAGAACCACCAACATAGCATCCTCAACTCTGTCAACAACAGCAACATCCAAGCCTTAATCCCAAAATGATTTGGGGTCGGCTAACATGAATCGTTGTCTAGTAACCGTCTTATGCGCGCCATAAAATTTCAAAAACGAGGAGGAAACATAGCATGCTCAAGTGTAAGACTTTGTACACAAATGGTAATTATACTGCTGGATAAACAGTTGTGAGTTGCCAATAACAAAAGAAGAAAAACAATGAAGGAATGCAAACCTTTAGAAGAGGTCATAAGCAAGAGACAAGACGAAACCATAGCCATCTCTAACTATCATAGGTCCTTCTGAGAATGGCAAACGTGACTACTTGACCTTGTTCATGTTACAATTCTGGATCATGCAAAGTAACTTTATTCCGCCATTGGCTAATTTGTGCTATTCCTTCTAGGAGGAGATTAGTGACCTTCACGACATATAACTATATGAATCCCTAAACACTAGAAGTTCTCTGAACTAATCAGATCCATCTAGATTTCAAATTCTTAACCTCGGCTCAGTTTCTTATGAAAAAAGATAATACTCCCAAGGGATGCTCAAAATTTACCAGGACACTAATCAAATGATGACAGAAACTCATGGAAAAGCACGCTAGTACGCTACCACCAACGAGCTAGCAAAGTAAACTGTTACAGTCATGAATCGTCCGAAAATTCAACCGCAACAACAACCACGCCTTAGTCCGAAAATGATTTGGGTTCGTCTAACATGAATCGTCCTCTAATACCGTCATGTATAAGCAATAGAATTATAGAAAGACAGATACTCAATATATATGACTCCATAAACACAAATTAGAATTTACTTAAAAATATTCATCAAGCCACAAGATTATGTGACACTAGACAACCTCAAACAACATCAATTTGGCAGGGACATTGCTAGTCAAAAACAAATTTGACAGAATATAATCAACACAAATCAAAATTAACGGGTTCATCAACAAAATAGCAGAACGAATTACATAAATATATACTGTACAACATAAGTTTAAATTAGCGTTTGATTTGCAGTTTCGCACCTGATTTAACCTCGTTTTGACTATAAATACAAGCTTCGTAGAATGTACGGCGGATATAGATGGCGTCGACGGCGGCGGTAATTGCGGCGGAGATTGTACGGTCAAGTTATTAGAAATGCAAGTTGTTATTAAGTGGCAAAATTCTAAATCAGAAGGTGTTGGATTTAGCAATGCCGAATGCTAAATCAGAAGGTGTTGGATACCAAGGAACTCCACAAAGCCGAAATAAAATCGACGAGAGTAGCTGGAGTGGCGAGAAGATGCATGCTGAAATTGTTGATCGAGAAAAGGAGAATGCTAGCAAGTTTGACCAAGGCTATGGAAACTTGAACCAGAAGAATCTGACAAATGGCCATGTCATAAAGAGATTGGATCAAGATAGAAGACTTCTCATGAATATGGGTGCTGCAATACTAGTGATTATGGCACTTGGAGCTTCAATATCATACACGCTAGGATCTACTGACCAATTTAACTAGTTTATTTATTTATCCTGTTAATTTGGCTTGAGTGTAATTTGTTTTTTTTTTTTACTTAATCCAAGCTTACATACACAAGTGTGTAATTTGATCAAGTATAATCTTACTGTAAATTAATAAAGAAAAATTGAAGCATCCTTTGGCCTACTGTGTTAACGAAGAAAAACAAATGTGAAAAGGGATCTTCCGAAGAAGGCCATGGATACTAAGACTGTAATACCAATACATTATCAAAAATAAAACTAATTCGTTTCTGTAGATTTACATGGAGCCGGGGACTCATTTATATCCATTCCAATCAGAATGATTTGGAATACCAATACATTACCAATAAAAGGCGGCCAAAAATTGTAAAAACTACACTAACTGGTACACGATCAGGTACAGTGATTAACAACCTCACCGTATGAGATGCAACATCCTCAGTACTCGGTTTCCAGAATACCGTCTATAAGACCGAACTCCATAGCCTGCAAAACAAGGGGAATTTCAAAACTGAGGAGACTAGCTCCACAACAAGCCAACAAAAAGAAGAAAAAACACACCATCATTCTGAACTTCCTCCAAGAAACCACAACAACGATTATCAAAGTTTAATTCATCATTCCTAAATCCCCCAAATCAAATAAACATTGTGACCAAAACAAAAGACATAACTCGTGAGTCACAACTGTTGGCCACACAAGATACCAGATCTTATAACCAAAGAATGAGATTAAATGAACGTGAAGAAAGGGTTTAAAGATTAAAGACTGCAAAATAAGTTCAACATTTAAAGTCTTAACAGGGTTATCAGATTGTTCAAAATTTGGACAGGATCCCATGGATAACTCTATATTTCTCTAGGGTAACACATTATTTGCAGAGATCAGGATGCCTGGGATGATCACAAGACCAGTGACACACATTTTGTTGCAATGGAACTTATCAAAGCAATGGCTCACGTAGAAGTTCTACGGTAGAACCAGCTGGTGCTTTTAGTAAGGCCATACATGACTCTGTTCAGTTATTGTATCGTTTAGTGCATTAATCAGAATAATTCTCATCTAAGAACTGCATAGACGTCTCTCTACTAAAGCAACAGGTCAATTGCCGCATATTACCTCTGTAACTGATAGAAACCGATCCCGCTCTGTGTATTGCTGTACTTTCTCAAGCGACTGGCCAGTAAATGCAGCATACATTTGATCAACTTTCTGTGATATCATAAGCAAACAACATATTATTTTATGCTCAATACATCCATAAGTAGCTGTCGCTAAATTCATACTAGCTTGACACGAAAAGTGTCAATTAGAGCTTGTGAGATACATGTCTAACCCCCTCCAGAACTTTACAGTTGACAAGAATGACAGCAAAAGTGTACAAGTTAGGCCTCACTTCTCAGGCACAGAAATTTCAAAGGTAAATGCATGCCGATACTAACTTATATTAAAAGTAAATCATGGATTCATGATAGAAAAAAAAAGGGACTGATACTAACATGCCGAGTCTGGACTGCTTCATTCACTTGACGTCTGACATCTTCAACGTGACCCTACAAGAAAACAAGGTAGAATAAGCTCAGATCTCCCAAGAAATAGAGTCGTACTATTACATCAGCAAGTAAAGAAAGGTCAATCAATCAGAAAACAGTAGAAATGGCATAGTTACAAAAATATAGAGAATTAATAATCTACTCCCTTCATTTTAATGAGTTGTTCCGATTTTACTCGGACCAATTTTTTTGCAATGGCGTAACAAGTGGGGAAGGGTGGGGGTAAGGTATCATTCTGTGACGAAATTTTTAACCCAAATAGGAATGGGAAGAATTGAATGAATCAATGATGTGGGAAACGGGAATAAGTGATAGCAATGGAGGGAGTGTAAACTAGCTAATATCCAGACCTCAAGTACAAAACCTATGACATGTGGCAGGGAGCTCAAAGCACTTTAGATGAAAAGAAAGTTAGTTGAAAGCATTTCACAAAGTAGATTATGCATGCGGCAAAGAACAAGTAGCACAGTAAAGTACATGTTAGTAACCAGGATAAGAAGAATCAGCCTATACCACTATACTACAGACGAGAAGAACTCATACCCCACATCCACTCTGCGGTTGATGGATCATAACGCGAGAATTTGGCATTGCATAGCGCATTCCCTTTTCTCCACCAGCAAGAAGAAGTGCACCTTGGCTGGCAGCTACACCAAAACAAACTGTGCCCACTTTGGGCTTTATCTGAAGACAAAGTGTATTAGCATCAGGTTTACTAAGTTACGGTTTACCTATCACTTAAATCACTCCCAGACTAAACTCCCAAATATGACAAACGGACCTAGTGCACACAAAGACACATAAAATTGAAACATCTGGTTCCTGTTTGACTTTCAGATGTCCCATTCTATGAACCAAATAGACATAGTCCCCATTCATTATGACTACCTACTGTAACAAATGCAAGCAGTTTCAACATTCAACAGCTTACACAAGACATGCAGTCATAAATTGCTAACACGGAATACGTGCTTCCACCAGGGCAGTTCAAATAGACCTGATTGGAGAAAAGAGAAAAAAGCATTAGCCACAAATTTTAGCGGCCTTGGTTCTGACAAAAAAAAAATTTAAGAGCAATATGCAAAGCAAATGAAAGATGAATACCAGTATATCGGACTTGTCATCAATAGTTGCTAGAGTTACAAGCTGGGAGATGACCCGTTGAGCCACCTGAGACTTGAGGGCAAGTCTGTTTTTCAAGGAGGAAGGGATGTTACGGGGCTTATAAGCAAGCAAGTGGAAATTAGCTCAGGGGTCAAGTTATTAGAAATGCAAGTTGTTATTTATAGGAGAGTGTTTGGGTACAAGGATTTGATTCTCAAATTCAAATTTGACACAAATCACATGTTTGGGAACTCAACAATTTGAGAATTTGGATTTGTGTCAAATCCTTTGGAATTTGTATCAAATCCAATTAGGCCAAAAACAAATGACACCTCAAGAAGTGTCATTTTGAAATCTCACCCTCCCGAAACATTGAATTTATATTTGAATTCTACATTCTCAGATGATGGATTTGAAATTATTACAAATTTCCAAATTCATGTTTCCAAACGCTACCGAGAATCTGTTACAGAATTTTGGGTATAAAAACCCAAGTTTGTGTAATAAGAAAAGGACAATGAATAATTACACAATTCTTCTCCTAATTTCCTCTGATTTCTATCTTCTTCTTCACGCTTTTCAGTTGCATTCTTTCATCGTTTTCTTATTGTCCTTCTTAATCTTCTCCTTCACTCTTCTCCTTCAATTCTTCTTCTGTAAATCTTCTGCTATACTCCTCGTTTACAGCCCCAATCTCCATGGCTGTAACATTGGTATCAGTCGACCGATCTTAATACCATAGCTTCCGCAACACGCTGGCTCGAATACGACATCAGGCGTATCAAAGTCAACAGCAACCGCAACAAAACATGAGGGATCAGGACCAAATGGTGCAGCTTCACGCAGAAGTTACCCGATTGGCCGCAGGTCAAGCTCAATTACAAACTCAATTCGCTCAATTTTTGGCACAAATGCAGCAGACTAACAACAATGGCGGGTGGGCTGGTTCCTCTGCTGCTAGTGGAAGTGGCGGTGCCGAAAATCAGGAGAATAGAGCTGGAAACATCGGAATTACGCCTAAGGTTCAGTTTCCCTCCTTCGATGGTTCAGAGGTAACATCGTGGTTACGCAAATGTGAAAAGTATTTCAGTTTATGCAAGGTAGCAGACAATCATAAGGTAGATATGGCTTGTTTGAACATGATAGGGAAAGCTGAAGTGTGGACTTCAAGCTATTTGGCTGTGAATCAAAACAATGTGTCTTGGACTGAATTTGTTGTGGCGTTAACTTCACGTTTTCGCGATGACATGAGCTATAATGTTGTAGAGAAGTTTAAAAAGTTAGCTCAGATAGGGTCCCTGGACAATTACATTGATGAGTTTGAAAAATTGAAAGGTCTAATGCAGCTTAAGAATCCTTTGTTGCCTGATAATTACTTCTTGGATAGTTTTATCAGTGGTCTTAAACCTGCAGTTAAGCCTTTTGTGAGGGCATTCAAACCACAAGGGATGTCTGAGGCTATTGAGTTTGCAAGATGGCAGGAGGAATCGGTGAATGCCACTGCTAGACCTATTCATAGACCTGTCATTCCTGCAAGACCTGTGCACAACTCTAAATCAGGGCATTCTGCCAACTCCACCTGGCCCAACCCTCAAAAATCCTGTCATTAGTAATCCACCAAGGCCAGGACAGAACAATTACATTTCCGCAAGTGTCATGGCTGAAAAAATAGAAAATGGGGAGTGCTATTATTGTAATGAGCCTTATACCAGGGGTCACAGGTGCAAGTTTAGGGAAAAACAAGTGTTTTTGGTGGAAGTTGAGTGTGATGAAAGTGACTCGGAGAGTGGCCTTGATATGACAGAATTGGTAGAAAACATTGTAGAAGAGCCACATATTTCTGTGAATGCTTTGTCAGGAAATCAGGGTTTCCAGACGATGAGAGTGATAGGCTTTGTTAACAGGAAGCCCATTCATATACTCATTGACTCAGGTAGCACCCATAACTTCATGGATGTGAAAATCGCTGAGAAGTTAGGATGTGTCATAGAAAAGATTCAACCTCAAGCAGTATCAGTGGCTGATGGGAATCACTTGCCCTGTCAAAGCATGACAAAAGGTTTTTCTTGGGAAATGAACCATAGGAAATTCACATCAGATGCTCTACTAATTTCCTTGGGAAGTTGTGATATGGTTTTAGGGGTTCAGTGGCTAAGCACATTGGGTTCAATCAGGTGGGATTTTAAGAATTTGGTTATGCAATTTGATATGGGAGCTGGTACTGTAGTCTTAAAGGGGATTCCTGCTCAGAAAATCAAAACGATTAAGGGAAATCAGCTCAAGATTATGTATCCACTGCCAGCCAGTTATGCTTATTGCAACTTGTGCCAGAACCTTCAGTAGATTGCAATGCTATCTCAGCCAATTCAGCTGGATCTGATTTGTCATTGCAACAGCTATTGAGGGATTATAAATCCATTTTTTAGGAACCTAGGACTTTGCCACCTGCAAGAGGAATACATGACCATAAAATTCCTCTGGGAAACAATGCTACACCTGTGAATATAAGACCTTACAGGTACCCGATAGCCAAGAGGGATGTGATTGAGAAACTGATCCAAGAAATGCTGGATAACGGCATAATAAGGGATAGCACCAGTCCATTTGCTTCTCCTGTGGTCTTGGTAGGAAAGAAAGATGGGTCTTGGCGATTATGTGTGGATTATAGGGATTTGAACAGTAAAACTATCAAGGATAAATTCCCCATTCCTGTGGTAGATGAGTTGATAGATGAATTATCTGGTGCCAAAGTCTTTACCAACTTGGATTTGAGGGCTAGATATCATCAACTCAGGATGCATACTGAGGATGTTTACAAGACTGCATTTAAAACACACAGTGGCCATTATGAGTTTTTGCTAATGCCGTTTGGCCTCACCAATGCGCCAGCTTCATTTCAGGGTTGGATGAACACTGTATTCAAGCCATTGCTTCGAAGATGTGTGTTAGTGTTTTTTGATGACATTCTGATCTACAACAAAAGTCACCAGGAGCATTGGCAACACCTCGAATCTATGTTCAAACTCATGCAGGAAAGTCAGATGTATGCTAAACTATCTAAGTGTTCATTTGCAATGGACAAAGTGGAGTATTTGGGACATTTTATATCAGGGCGGGGAGTTGAAACAGATCCCAGGAAGATAAAAGCAGTATATGAATGGCCAAGGCTGAAATCTGTGAAGGATGTGAGAAGTTTTTTGGGACTGGCAGGGTATTACAGGAAATTTCTCAGGAATTATGCTGTCATAAGCAAGCCACTCACTAATCTGTTGAAAAAGGGAGCTTTTGAGTGGAATCAGGAAGCTGAGGAGGCATTCCATAAGCTGAAAATAGCATTGACAACAGCCCCAGTATTGGCAGTGCCTAACTTCAGTTTAACCTTTGAAGTGGAAACAGATGCCTCGAATGAGGGTATTGGAGCTGTACTTATGCAACAGGGACATCCCTTAGCATACATTAGCAGAAGTCTGGGTCCAAAATGGCAGAAATTATCTGTTTATGAGAAAGAATTGTTGGCCATAGTGTTTGCTGTGCAAAAATGGGAGCAATACCTGTAACACCCCATATTTTTGGGTCACTTGAATTGTACAAAGTATTGGGAGAATCTCGTTTTAAGGGTATGAAAATCTATTTTGGGAAATTAGGGTATATCT
>JBBYHQ010000013.1:3690947-3716824 GCA_038382645.1 Spergularia azorica
TGGATGTCGATCGGATTAGGGAGTCGGGTGGAGAAGTTGACTTAGAGTGGGGCATCTTCACACACAAACACTGATAAGTACGAATCCGATTACAAACGCAGAAAGTGAACAGAGACCAGCAGACCACTACAACAACAATTTTTAAGACATATTTATAGTTATAGTTAAAGGTTTAGACTTTAGAAATGAATAGGGGTAGAGGAATTAGAGTTTAATAATTGACCGAGATAGGAGGGTTGGCCGTTGGGTAGTGGAGTTCACATGCGGTAAGCGGAGTAAAGAAATGGAGAGGTTGCTGCTTGGAAAATTCGACGGGACTAGGGCATCGGTTAGGGAGGCTAGGTAAAGGAGTCGAGCAAGATTGAGCGGTTAGCTTAAACATTTGATTAGGGGCGAGGGGGTATCACCAAAACAATTAGTAGGTGGTGAGAGTGTTGGTTAGTATAAGGGTGGGGGTTGGTGATGTTGGGTAAGAATAATGTTGATAATGGGACAACATTTTTTTATTGGACGTCAGTGGCGGATCTACCAAGGGAAGGGGGGTCCCGGGACACCGAAATTTTTTACGAAATGCAAATTTTTGTACTAAAAATTATGAAACGGTCCTAAAAAATAAGGGTGGGACACCGAAAAATATTATTGGGATATCGGGAAATTATTTTTCTGGATCCGCCACTGTTGGATGTGCGTGTAGAGGGGTTAATGGGGAAGTGGGGTCGCCTATGAAAGTTGACGGGAGAGAAGGACGACTAAGATAGTTGTTGAGTAGTACTAGAGTTGGAGGTGATTGTGGTGGTGTAGCGTATAGATATTTAGGTTGAGAGGGGGTCGAGCAATTAAAGTAAGCCAAAGGGGGTTGGGGTTTTGGATAAGCGGGGGTTTCCGACAGGATTTGAAAATCACGTAGGGGTTGCGTGGATTCCGAATTTTACATGACACCCACTAAAGTAGACCACCTCTTAAATTTTTGAATTTTTAAAAATGTTTGTTACCTTTAATTCTCATATATGTTATTATATCAATACATTATAAATTTATGTTCTCAAAATTTTAATATCTTAAAATCCTTTAAATTGTTTTTTTTTTTCAATATATTTAAAATAATAATATATTACATAATTAATATTAACATTTTTATTCTCGTGCATTTGCACGGGCCAAAATACTAGTTTACTTCCCTATTCATATCTCATAGATTCAGATTCTGACTGGAGATAAGAGTAATAAATTCAATCGGTCTAAAGACTCTAAACCAAATCTCTTTCATTTACTACATACACACACAGTGAAAAAATAAAACTCCGTACTAAAAATCTATAGTAAAAAAAAATCTATAGTAAAAAATAAAAGTAACAGTAAATATATTTCTATAGTCCAAAAGAAAGAAAGAAAGGGACTAAGGGAGTATAGGGATTGGGAGATCTCAACAAAGTGGATTTCAGAATCTGGCGTATCAGTCCATTTAAAAAAATTAAGTCCCCACCTTATTAAAGTCCCCAAGATTTCCCCTCCAGATTTCCTCCCACATACACACACAGCAAGAGAATGACTTTTCAGTGGAGAAGAAGAGGTAATTTACCCTTTTACCCTTCACTCGTATTTAAGCACCCCCACTTCCTCCTCCTCCTCACTTTTCTCCCTCCCTTCTTTCCCTCTCTATCTCTCTACTCAACAAAACTTGCAGATTACACTTCTTTTTATTATTATCATTTCTGAGTGAGCAAGGAGGAAGTATAATTATAAATTAAACGACAATGTTTAATCTAGCTGCGGCGAGGAACGGTGTCGTTTCGGGTCGGAGGTGGAAGTCGGATTCGGCTATTGATCTTGGACCGTCTGATGCTATTGCTGCTGAGGCGCATGTTTTAGCCGTTGATGATAGTCTTATTGATAGGAAAGTTATCGAGAGATTGCTCAAAACTACCTCTTGTAAAGGTATATTAACTTTATTTAATTAATTATCTTAATTATAATTACTATTCTAAATTCTGCTTGCTAATGAAATGTTTGGTCCAACTAATTAAATTTTAAAATAAATTAAATTGCAGTAACTGCAGTAGATAGTGGTATGAGAGCTCTCGAATTTCTCGGTTTAGACGAAGAACAGAGGACCTCTGTTGTTGATGTAAGTTTTTATTTTTTTCAATTTTTTTGGTGTTTTTTTAGGAATAATAATTGTAATTAGAGCTAAATTAGTGATATTTAAATTGTGTAGGGGTTGAAAATTGATTTAATTATAACTGATTACTGCATGCCTGGGATGACTGGTTATGAACTTCTAAAGAAAATCAAGGTTTGCAATTTTCTCTGTTATTTCTGTAAATTTACAGTAAAATTTAAAAAGTTACTATTACCAAATTTCAGCTGACAATGGTTAATATTTATATCCTGTTTTAGCAGGAATCATCAACATTCAAGGAAACTCCTGTAGTAATCATGTCTTCCGAAAATGTCATCGCGCGTATTGACAGGTAAAAACTAAAAATACATTACCAGAATTCTTATTTTTCGGTCCGTAGTTACAATGATGGTTAAGATAGAGGTACTCGATTTATTTCGATTGATACGATTGTACTGATATTTGCGCCTTATTTTAATGTTCGTATCAATGCTAATAGTCAAACCATAATCTTAGTCGTACTGGAATTAGAGTTGATTATTATGTATAAAATCAATCGTCAAATCGTTAAATTCAGTGAATTAAGACATAGTCACATGCGATTTTTAATTAGCATGAATTAATTGCATGTTTGGTACGTAAATTACAGATGTTTAGAGGAAGGAGCAGAGGATTTCATATTAAAACCAGTGAAATTATCCGATGTGAAGCGTCTACGAGACTACATGAGTAAAGAAGACAGATCCAACGGCAAAGAAAGCGGGATAAACAAAAGAAAGCAAATGGAGGGCTCAGATTTTTCATCTGATGACACTGATACATCATCACTTTCATCAAGATCAACACCGTCCGATGAATCTTTCATGTCTGAATCACCACCGTCCATTTCACCATCAGCATCATCAGTATCTATGACCTCTCAAACTACGACCTCACCTTCCACACCTTCCTCTCCTTGTGGACCGTTCGATTCTCCTTCAACTCCATCCTCACTTCCTGGACCGTTGGATTCATCCACCCCTTCCTCTCCCTCTCGCCCTGGACCGTCCGATTCTCCTTCTAGGCGGCTTAAGATGACCGTTGATGATGATGATCAAATTGTTTGTGATGATCCAACGGTGGTAACGCCTTGATTAGCGTACGTACGGTCCATGTTAAAAGAAGAAGAAAAAAACGAGCCGGCAATTTGGTGAAACTGTCCGTTAATTAGTTTCAACGGTTTTTTTTTGCCTTGCGTTTTGCATTTCCGCGGTACATCTAACGTCCTTAATTTTTTTATCTTCTCATTTTCCAATTTTTTTTTTTTTTGGTTACGCTCCATTTTGCCGTGCTGTTTTTAATTTCTATAAAATTACAGGATACCATACTAAATTAGATGATGAATCGTTTAATTTTCACTGTAATTAGTGGGATCCGTTTTTAGTAAAAACGTTATTGTATGACATTCGGATTATTACCATCGCTACACAAGGTGTCTTATGAGTTATGATGATAGTGTCACCGGCGCCAGTGCCTAGCGTGTGTGGTTTATTACGAGATGTCGTAATACTAACGTTTAGTTTCCTTCTTGTGTTGGACTGTTAATGCAATGGGAAAACAAGACGGAAATGTAGATCAAATATGGCTCGAATTAATTTATTTTCAGCTGTTAGGCCAAAAAAAATTGGTTGAGTTGTAGATTAATACTATTGGTTTTTCTTGATTCTGTGGCTAACATGTCCATTTCATAGATGATAGGATCTGATATTATAAGACGAAAGAAAAAATTAAGGTTGTATAGTATTGAGAAATTTATGGTCCAAGGATTTAAAGATATTAAATGAGGGCCCAATTGGGCACGGCTGAAATGAAGTCAATTCCCAAATCTTTGAAGAGGGTCCGGTGCGATCTAGTGTATCATCATGTTGAAAATAGCATTTCATTAATTCATCTTTTTTATTTATTTTTGGGTACACTTTTTTTTGCTATTCACTTTTTTGAGTTGTCAACGTTATACATGGGTTATGATTATCTGCTTGGACTGGAATATATGTCTCCTAGCTTCTAAACAAAGGTGATCTTTTAGTTTATTGAATTGGGATCCTTGCTTGGACAATATTGTATGAATAGTGTCCTTTTTATGAACACTCCATGTGACTATGTGAAGGTGGGAAAATTCTATCTTGCTTCATCTTTCAATCATTTTTGTTCTTATGTATTAACTCGTTTTAACACGATTTGCTAATTCAGCTGGTATTTTGGATAACACGGGAAATCAATGTTGATGTATGAATAGTGATAAAAACTCTACCACGTGACTGTAGCTATCTCGGTTAATATTACGGACCACACGGATTCCATGTCTGAGTACGAAAATGTTAAATTTCGAAAATTTTCTTATCACTGATTGTTTGATTGGTGATTGGTACAGACTACGTGGTTACCGGTTACCAAATGAGTTTGGTTAACTATAACTATTACTCAACATCTAATCTACAATCATCAATCATGTGAACTTAATATTACGCAATTGGGGAAAATTCCAAGCAATAGGAAGAGTAGGAAGGATGTGTTTGGTTAAGACATTAAAAAGAGAAAATAAAAGAAAAAAGAAAAAACAAGAAATGGTGAAGAATAAGGGGAAAGGGTGGGCTTCTGTTACGATACTGAGACGATTTGGAGAGATTTGAAATGATATGATTCGGATTGGGAAAGGTGGAATTGATATCCTTTGTCTGCTATGTTAAGCAAGGATATTATTAAAAATTATTAATTAAAAAAAAAGAAAATAAAAACCTAAGGCCGTGTTTGGGTGAGTGAGATGGGTAAATGTTCCCTCTTTTGGAAGTGTTGAGTGGGAAAGTGGGTCCGATAAAATATTAAAATAATAAGATTTAGGATTTAGGATTTGGAAAATGCCAGCTAGGATGAGTGGGCACGAGCCATGTGGTTCGGCGGTGTGAGCTGGATGGCTAAGGATAGTAACCGAACCGGCCAAAAAAAATGGCACCACTAATCTTGACAACCTGTACGCGGGGTCGGTCGTGTCGTCGGCAATATCCCCGTTTTTTTTGGTTGCCTACCAAATCTTCTTGTGTGCGTTTCTCTTGCGAAACTTTGGTTCATGAAATCTTACAAATGGTTTTATATTAAGAGGGAGATCAAGGTTTATACAAAGAATTAAAGTGCATTTGGCGTAATCACAATGAAATTTTTTTCATAATATACTCCGTATCCAACATTCGGTATGATCGTTCTTATTTTTAGTTTGTAGTGTAACGTTGTTTAAATTTAACTCGCGCACTTACGTCAAGCTACTGATGTATAATAAGATAAAAACTACTCTTGTTTATTAGTTAAGCACTGTTACGTGACTTAATTACGTCCTCACAACGACTCAAGTTCAATAGTAGCGCACCTCTGATTAAGACGGTTGAGTATTGCGTACTCCGTATCTACTATGTCTTTGTATGTCTTGAGTGTACGTATACACTATTATTGGTACAGTTTTCTTCTAAGAGGTTGTACTCTGCCTAGAGTGCTCACTACACAAACTTACACAATGAGGTGATCTAGGAAATCTTTTGATTACAACTACTAACACAGTAACAGTGCCAAACATGTTTGTATTGCTAATCTCATTTTCATTAGTTAATTAAAAGACCTAACTTTTTAGGGATCCTACCATTGTTGTACCGAATAGATAAGTTATTGTTTAGTAGTCGCTTTCTCTAGTAAGGGTGACTCCATTTCACCTTAGTTACGTACGAAACATGTTGCAAATCTTTACGGGTTGTATGATTGTATATATGAACATACATTAGCACTTTAGCATCAACAAGTAAGATATAAGGCGTATAAACATTTCTAGTAGAGTAATTTTACTAGAATTAGCAAGCTAGCTAGACTAAAGCGAGATAAATCTCTTAGATAACGACATGCAGTCTATATGTAAAGAATTGTCAAGTCTTGTTTTCTACGTCTGAAAACAACAATGAATTATTATTATAGCTTTTTCATTTCACTCAATTCTAGTTTTCGCGAATACTATTGCCTAAACTAATCCATTTCAATTTTATTTGCAAGCCTTTCTTCATGTTCACCTTACATGTTTGCGATTCCATCTTCACTCCGGCTTGTCACAAGAGCGTTCTTTGTGAAGTTTGTGATTTCGGTTTCAATCACACACCCGTCGCCTTTTAGCTTTTCCTCCATTTTCTCCGCTTATTTGTTCAACAACTTAACTTCATGCGACTTTTGTGTTGTCTTAGACCGCCTCGATTTAAAGCTAAACGGAAGGAGTACATCACAAGATTCACGAGTTCTTCTATAATATTTGATCGACGCAACACATAATAACATGGGAATCCGGCCCGTAACATAATGGGCTGTCTAATATTGGAAGCCCATTATTAGTGATGTCAATATCAAAAGTTGACATGGGCATGTAAGTAGGCTCGTATTTTCTTTTGGGTTGGAGCATGAACTGTCCATTACGAAGATGACGGACCACTTTCATTCATTTTTTTCTGGCCAGCTTTTGATTTGCTGGACATTTTAATTCTTCCACCATTATTCTTGCTTTCCCCAAAATTAAATTTATCACATCACATGCCCACTACTGCTCACTAGTCAATTAAATCGCCATCTATTCTCCGGCGAAAAAGTGAATGAATGAAGAAATTAGTTATTTGTCAATTTTTTTCATGATTAAACCGTGAACGTATGTTATTTAACATGCTCATATATGCAAAGGTCAAATATCTCTTATATTTCGTCTGGTATATGTACAGTGTAAATACATGCAAAACGTTATGAGCTCGTTAAGTATCATTATGGTGTGCTAGTTTACATTTAGCTTGATTGAGCTACTCTTCTAAAAACTTTATTTTGGTTATTTAAAAGATAGAACTCCGTAAATCATTGCATTGTATTTGTTATTCATCCTTTTCACGCTCTTTCATATAACCTCATCATTTGTTAAGATGGAAAATATGTCTTCTAATTTCGTAAGAACGACATGAAATGTCCTTCATCTTTTTATTGGCACATAGAAACATTTAATGTTGTGGGGAGTGGCGATATGATCCCATTCATAGTCCAATCTAGTCTTAATCCAGGACAAACCGCGAGTAGGCTGATTCGCTAACTATTAGGCCAACATCAATTCTCGTTCATTTCTAAGGTTGAAAAGACCAATATGTACGTCTGATCTAGACATGATTACAAGAAAATTTTAGAACTAAGACTATTAATTAATAGGACTATCAATTTCACTTCGCAATAATATGAGGACAATAAACGTTGCATTGCCATCATTCACACAGAAATAATGACACCTTATATAGCTTAGCTAGCTTCTATCAATTGAAAATAGTAGAAATTAATTATACATGACAATATGACATCAATCATTTACTTGCTACGTTGAACTTAATAAAATTCCCATTAACAAACAAAAAAGAAATGGAGGTAGGTTTGGCATTTCTCCATTTTATTTTATTATTATTATTATTATTTTTTTGGCAGGAAGTGGTTTAACAAATTTTAATATAGAATATGGGTAAGGATCCTCTAGAGTTTTTTTATGGTGGAGTTGGTAGAGTTTACCAATAAAGGAAAGAATTAAAAATAAAGAAGTTACTTAAATGCACAAATAAAGTATTATATATTTAATTCTTTTTTTTATTGGTAAACTCTACCAACTCCACCACAAAAAAAAAAAACTCTAGAGGATCCCCACACATAGAATATTATCCACTCCGTTTTTCCTACGAACTAATCCAACAAGTCCAAAACTTTCCTTATGAAGATGCAAAAGGTAAGGGTAAGGGTCAAAATAGCTATGGTGTGTCTTTTATGTGCCCTCGTATTAAGGGTACTGTCTACTACATTTGTTGTTTAAGCGAAAATTTCGTCAATTAATAAAATTGCTCTCATAATTAGCTTTATCAAAACGAAAATTCACATAAATAAAGCAAGGCGTATATCTTTATCATGCATACTAGTATAACTTTGGGGTAGACAATAAAAGAACCATAATTATATCTAATTTTCTATATTACTTGTAGCTTTTTCAAAGAAAGGGTCATAAAAATGTTAGGAAGAAGCTGACTAAAACTTAATCAAGTTGGTTGCAACGACCAAAATCTTGACTATAATTAAGCAAAGGTTAATTAATTATAGTATTAGAGTGTTTAGACATCCTTGCTTGTTTCAAACCTTCACCTAAATTCACGACTGATGATACAAAGCAATGCATAGAGCTGACTAAACTTAGTAAAATGTGGGTATTTAATTTTGACATGCATAAAATTGAGTTAATTCTATAGAAATGATCATGAGTCAATAATAAATACATTTAAAGGACCACATAGATCTCTCTAGTATAAGAAAGTAAGAATCTTGATGCCTGTATTTTTCTTCGCGTTCATCGTCAAATGTGAAATTTGAGATGTGACTCTGCTCCTTGGATACATATGCATGGAAATAAAAGATAATAATACTACAAAGAGCCTAAAATCGTCTTTGTAAGAGTTTATTCAATCGGTTAAAGTCATAATTCGTTATACGGAGTATTAGTTAGTATGTCGCAACCAATACTCATGCATGCATTCCTAGTTCGTATTAGAGTTGTTGTAACATTTTAGAGGCCACAAAACAAATACATGCAATCCCTCTTCATTGTGAATGAAGAATAATAAAAGAGCAAGGTTTCACTTTAGGGAATTAACCCCGCTTTAGCTAGCCATCCATTGCATCCCATGAGTTACACACTTACACATTGCATATCCGAGTTTTGGTTCCACAAACCTTAAGCTCTTAATTAAATAGAGAAATATTTATATCAGATTCGGATTTCCCTAAATTAAATGGTATTAAGAATAAAAAATGAGATCATAATATTGGTCGAAGGCGTAACTCTTACATATGGCTAATTGGCTATATGTAGAGTGCCCCCAAAATGTAGTAGTTAAACATTCTAGAAGCTAATAAGTTTGTTCACAACTCAATTTGCAGTGAAGTGGCTGTTTAATGTGTCTGACTTTCCTATCTTCCACAGCTAAGCCTAGCTAAAGTTAGAAACTTGAACATTAAGAAACAGTCCAAACAAAATTGTCAATTTGACAATTTCTGCATTTGTCAATTTTGACAATTACTGCATGACTCTCTCACCTCTGCAACTTAAACAATAGCTAAAGCCAGGCCACTACGTGTATTTCTACATTATAAGTTTATAACAGACAGATTTTGTTCCCATTATTATTGTAGTAGTAATAGCAACCCATCATTCATCAACTGCAGCAGCAAATGCCGCAAAATTTATCACCTCATTCATACTACATGTACGCCTCCGGGTTATTCTATTCATTACGTTTGGTTTGAATTTGTCTCACTATTCAAACCGATATTAAAGACTTAACAAAACTGATAGGGTATATCATATATACAACATACTCATATAATAAAATGATGCATCTAACACAAAAGGTCGTAACTTGATGTACTCGATTCAATATACTAAACAATTGAGAATCTTTGGATCGTAGTTGGAGATTGCAAATAATTATATCCGTGAAATATATAATATTTAAGAGTTTCAGACGCTTCACTAATAAATTAGTTGACATTTACGTTACTCCTATAATTAGTCATCAAGAAGTACTAAAAGAGTATGAATGCGATATGCGACCATTAAATCTAATAACATGTAATCTGACATCTAAAACGCGGATTGACAAATGAGTTAAAAGGCATTTGGCAAAAGCATGACATTATTACAGTAAAGTTTTCAAATGGAATGCATATGAATAGAAAAATCCAGGAACTGCTTTTTTACAAGTTCAACGTTTGTAAACCACAGAGAATTAAAGAATTATTGAGCATAAGACGAAGACAAACTGCATGTTATTTGATCTGGTACCACAATCAGATGGATTAATAATGTCAGACTGATTGATTAAGATTTATTCATTAATCATTATTACCACCCACAACAAATGATATTCTTTAATCCGAAATTCCATGTAAGCAATTTTTGAGTAAGACTCTGTCGGGATAAATACATGACGAGGTTAAAAATAAAAATTCGTCTCGACATCTTAGATTAGATTCACCGCCCGTTTGTCCATGTAAACATGTTACGAAATTTTTACCAATTCTTATTGACCAAGATTTAAAAAATGAATTTTCACTTAGTACACAATATAAAGGGATGGCTGAAAATTTTATTTATAGGACACCAACCACAAATTTCTCAAAAGTCAGCAACCTGCTTACTTTGAATATGTCTGCAAAAGTTTTGCAAAAACACCAAACACCAAAGAAATAAAAACATGGCACCAGCTCAACATCATCATAATATACTTTATACTACAACAAAACCAATAAAACAGCTCAATTTAATTTTTTGTTAATTAATTAGAAAAAAAAAAAACTAAGTAACAATAATAATCCCAAAACTTATTGATTACACTTAGTTTTTCCCATGTTCTGTCTTTCTCTCTGAAAATTCTCAGCCATTTTGTACAGATCACATACAGCCCAAAACAAAGAATGGCATTCAGAATTTTCCTGTTTCTGACAATTCTATCATTTTCTCTGAATTCTATCTCATTCTCTCAATCTGATTCACCTCAGAATATTGAGACATTTTACCCTACATCATTTTCACCACCTGTTATGCCACCTACTGACATTCCTCCACCACCAATAGCGCCACCGCAGCCGACACTGCCGTCTAAACATACGTCGTCGAAGAAGACGTTAGCGACAGCGATTGGTGTGACAGCTGCAAGCTCGCTAGTTGCAGCGGCCTTGGTGTTCTTCCTGTTTACCAAGTATGCAGGGCACAGGAAAAAGGAAGGTGGCAATAACAGTGGTGCAGCAGCTGTCAACCCTTATTCTGCGGCCGCGACTGCTGCCGTAGGAGGAAGGTTGCAGCCAGTGGCGCAGTCAGAGTTTACGAGGTTTGATGGAAATATTAAAGGGTTGATTGTTGATGAAGATGGTTTGGATGTTTTGTATTGGCGTAAACTAGAAGGTAGCCAAAGAAAGAGCAGTCCTTTTAATAAGGAGAAACGGAATTTCTCTCGTGGGAAATCTTCAACTTCTTCTTCAAGCAACCAAGTTCATCCTAAAGATGATCAGAAGATTAAACTGCTTGATTCCAAATTACCATCTTCAAGTGATCATGTCAAATTACATAATGTCGGAAATTTAGCAGATCATGGTTCAGAGAAACTGGGTGGTGTTGCACAGGTGCAGGTGCAGGCTAGTCAATCAGTTGCGGCCGCACTGCCAGCAGCAGCAGTACCACCACCACCACTACCTGTTCCTGCAAAGAAAGCGGCACCGCCACCTCCGCCACCTATCCCAGCTAGGAAAGGTCCTGCACCGCCACCTCCGCCTCCGAGAGGAGGTTCTGCATCAGCAGTGTTGAGGCCACCTCCTGCACCAAAGAGATCAGCAAGTAGGAATGTTGAAGGTGAAGATACGTCTGAAGATAAGAGTGATCAGGTCAAACTGAAGCCATTACATTGGGAAAAAGTCAATGTTGTTAATAGAGATCATTCCATGGTTTGGGACAAACTTGATCGCGGCTCATTCCAGTAAGTTCATCATATCATATCATATCATATCATATATTATACTGTATAGTTTAATGAAATTATATCATATGTTTTTTTCTTCTGATTTAAGTTGAAGATTGATTGTGTTATTATTGTTTGTGACAGATATAATGGTGATATGATGGAAGCACTCTTTGGCACAGTTGCAACAAACCGAAAATCGCCAAGGAGTAGTGATGCTAGTGCTGCAGACAAGGCAGGTCCGAACCCTGCAGCTAGAATTTTCATCTTGGATGCACGGCGTTCCCAAAACATTGCCATAGTGATTCGGTCTTTAGGCATCTCAAGGCGCGAATTGATTGATGGGTTGTTAGAAGGGAAAGGGCTAAATGTGGAGATTCTTGAGAAATTAACAAGAATGACTCCTACCAGAGAGGAGAAGATTCAGATCCTGGCATTTGATGGAGAAGTTGGAAGGCTGGCTGATGCTGAATCTTTCTTGTACCATCTCCTGAAGGCTGTTCCCTCGGCTTTTACTCGAGTTAATGCCATGCTGTTTAGACACACTTATGGTTCTGAGATTCAGCAGCTTAAGGATACACTGCAAACACTTGATTCTGCCTGCACTGAGCTTCGTAGTCGTGGAGTGTTCTTGAAGCTTCTGGAAGCTATTCTGAAAGCAGGAAATAGACTGAATGCTGGCACTGCAAGAGGGGATGCAAAGGCGTTTAATCTGACCGCACTGAGAAAGCTGTCTGACTACAAGAGCAGTGATGGGAAAACTACTCTGCTTCACTTTGTTGTTCATGAGGTTGTCAGGAATGAGGGTAGACGCTGTGTCATAAACCGGAACAACAGCTTAAACCGGAGCAACAGTCAGAGGAACTCGAGTTCAATGTCAAACTCTAGTGACTCGAAATCAAAAGAGGAACAAGAGAAGGAGTTTTTGAAGCTGGGATTACCTGTTGTAGGCGGCTTAAGTTCTGAATTCTCAAATGTCAAGAAAGCAGCAACAATTGATTATGACACCCTTACGAACATGAGTACATCTTTGTTGGCTCGCATTGCTGAGACTAGACAACTTGTGCTGCAATGTGGAGCTGATGGCGGAGGAGGGGAGTTCATCAAGGAGATGAAAGAGTTTCTTGGAGCAGCCGAAGGAGAGATGAAGTCGGTCCAAGGAGAACAGACTAGGGTGATGGAGTTTGTAAAGAAGACAACACAGTATTATCAATCAGGAGCATATAAAGATAAGCAGCCACTTCAGTTATTTTCCATAGTAAAGGACTTCCTCAGCACGGTTGATAAAGCTTGCATTGATATAACTCGAAGCTTGCAACAGAAGAAAGCAAATTCAAGTGGTGCTGGCTCCTCCTCAGCTAACCCCTCATCTCCGACATCACCCCCTACGCCTGATGTGTTAAGGACTCGTGTGACGTTTCCAAGGTTACCGGATCATTTCCTAGACAGATCTAATACAAGTAATTCAGATGATGACCGTTGACAGGGCCAAGATCGCGTCAAAGGGTATAGGAGATGTTGTACATAGAAGAGGAAGTATATACGGTCCGTTTTTTCTCTATCAATTTGACAGGAAGAGGCAGATGAATGTTTGAGTGAATTTGTTCTTCATTTATTTTTTGGGACAAGACAGAGTTACCATATGAAGGCTATCGTCCCTTCATTCTAGATACAAAAACAAGATGTTACTTCTCATACAATACTCATCACTGCATAGAATAAAATTGTGAATAACCTGGTACATCGGTTCTGAGCGTCAATGTCAGAATCGACAGATTTCGAAAAGCATGTTCTTAAGCTAAGGTGACAGGTTCCTACATGTTGTGTTATGTGTGTAAGCTAGCTAGGGATTTTTTCATCATAATCAATAGTGTTTATATTCTGTTTCTTCTAGGGCATTCTGAGAGATTGTACAAATTAGCTTTTGCTTGAAAGATCAACACTTTACCAGAAGAAACACGTACATATACATTTGTTTCATGATTTCAGATGACTATCATAGTATTATCACTGTCAGTGTGTCATATCCTTTGATAATCTCCTCAGTCGACCGGTAGGCGAACTTCCTGACTTATGTGACAGGAGTTTACCTGACCTGAAGTCATCTGATGAGGACAAGTGATAGGGCTTTACAGGAAACACAAGTCTAATGTGTCATGTGTGCAGTCTGAACCTAAACAAGAGATTTCTGAAAATTAACAAGGAGACAGAAGAATGTTAACATCGAACATAGCCCTAACATACACAAAAATGACAATCTAACCACCAAACTGAAACCCTCTTCAACCAAAAGTCTAAATTGGCGCAGTTAAATCTAAAAAGATTGTTTTTTATGCTGAGGTCATAGATCGAGTAGAGCTAAAAAACGATAACGATTTACCAGTGGCTTAAGACACATTACACTGAGTTGATCAGTCTAATTTTTAGCAGAAACATGATACAGTGGGCGTAATCAACAAAAAGATAAGCGCGTAATAAGACCGCCAGGATCAAACCCAAAATGGTTCAACAAATCAACTATAGCATATAATTGAATAGTTGAAAATGACCTGAAAACAAGAAGCGTGAAAAAGACACATCTTAGGTCAGAAAGCCGGAAATTTGAACATTGACCAATCCAAATACTAACCTATTAGACTCAGCATAATTATTCAAAGATTTTTGGAATGATTAAACAAGGGTGTCCCCAAACGCCATTGAAACATTCAGAAAATGGCCTCTTTTTAATTATAAAAAATTGAAAGAGTACAGTAACCTCCGTACTAAGAAGAAATGGCGGCAAACTACCGAACTTTTGACTGAGTTCCGACATGAAAATCTACGTGGATTCAACACGGTTATTAGCTTTCTGGGTCTTTGCCATCTATTTGGGATTTTGGGGAGATACTATACATTGTGGAAGGATAGATCCTCAATTGCAAGTTTTCGGGGTCATGTTCGTCTCGTTTCAGATGAAATTCACCTCAATTCGTTGTTCCTTGATGAAATCTTAACCCATAGTTAGAACGACGTATTTTTAGAGGTAAGTGTCGTGTCCCCAACAGGGAGGCTTGCCATCAGACTCGGGCTCAGGGGGTATAGACCATGCTCCATTCAACAAGCCAGTTTACTTAGGAGAGGAGGATATGATGCAGACCACAAATGTAATGTTCATAGTACCTCAATCTTAACAACTAAAGGTGGAAGACGAAAGTGTCACCCTAGTACCCTACCTAAGATTCAATGCATCGAAAACTCGATCCATGCAATCTATGAATGTGATAGGTAAAACATGGAAGTTGTAGCACTATAATTTTGGGTCGACATCAACCTAACGAGTAACGACGGCTGATATAATAAATGTGAACTTCTTTCTCTCCAATTATTCCCCATGACAGCTGATGCACACACTAAAGATGAAAATGGACAGACAGTTTCAGAATTTCAGACCCTATGATTAAATCTTGCAATTGAGATATACAACTACCGCCTTCATTTTCCAGGCTAGATAAATTAACTTCACTGTGCACCTGCTCCTTTATACATCTAGCTCCCTTGGTAATAAACCTATTTACTCCACCCGAATATTATTACCTCCGTATCATACATCACTTGACTATAATAAGGGAACTTTCTTATACCTGACTTACAAAATTCATCTACGAGTTAGTTTACTCCATTAGCCAGAAGCTTGTATCTTGCCATCTCCCTGCGTGGCGACAAACATGCAGGGTTACTACATGATATAAAACCAAAGGAACAGTACAAGTAAAAACATCAATGTAGGCATACATATGTCCTACTGTCTTCAGGTGTAAAAGAGCTAGTGAAGAAGAAAAAAGGAGGGGGGGGGGGTCGTGGTCATTCGTCAATGCAGCTTTTTGCCGGATCACACACGCAATACCTCTCATAACCTTCCTCACATTATTTGTTCTGCTAAATAGAAGCAGAGAGGATCTGTGTTAAAGTAAATGACCAACAAACAATCATCTACATTAGTCTGAGTTATGGCAGTTGAGATCCATTGAAAAGGTGATCCAATAAAACTAAAGTGTGTGGGTCTTGACTCTTTTCACAGGATAAAAGATACAGATGATGGTCAGTTCTTGGGCTGTTAATTATGTACCATAACAATCTAGGACAGTTTCAGAAATCCTTAAATGCTTCACATGACATGCACCAACCCAGCCTACAGGTAGTTTATGATTGCCAATAAAACATCTAGTATATCTATAACTTCCAATAATATTGAGCAAGGATGGCATTCAGAAAGATACCTTTTGAACAGATCCTGCAAGACCGCGATTATAGCTTGACGTAAGCTTGGACTTAGGATTAAGACCCTGGCTTGGTTTTATGGACAGGGCAAATTTCTCCATCTGCAAGTGGACAAGCATGAGCTAAGGTCACATTATCTCTAGCTAGCGCAATCTTAAATCTTTCTATAGGACAGCATGCTATAAACGAATTACCTCTTGTCTTATCCTCAAAAAAATAAAAAAGAGTGTATGATTATGCACTAACAATCCGACTTAATGCTTACCTTGAGTTTTGATTGCAAACGGGTTGCGTCAAGGACATTGGTTCTAGGTTTTAAATCAACTTTCTTTGAAACCTGTGAAATATACTTTGAATTAGAGTCGTGAGCAATCAGATAGTTGAGCAGGAAAGCCATAACACGAATTTGAACTTCTTTTGTTCTTATGGGTACAGAAGGATTTCCACGAACTACATACGTCTTTCTGATTGTTCTGCTGAAGTTGAACTCTTGGGCCAAAAGAAGCAGCAACAGATTTCACATTTCCTTGACCAGTGCCACCATTCTTATTTACTCTGTTTCAAAAACAAACTAAACGTTAACCCTCGTTGGAACTGCAAGAACTAGGAGTTCAGGAAAAATGACCGTCTTGACACACCCAAGAAGTTGAACGCTGTCATTAGTCTCAATGTCTCATTATCACAAATCAATAGACCAAGAAAGTGATACACACAAAGAAAGTCAACCACAACTGGTTTGGAAACAAATCTCTTATGAAAGGAAATCAATGATCAGAGACTATATAATCTAATCAGATCACAAAAAAAAGGGTTCAATTGTTCTGACTGTTTCACTCATCTGATCTATACAAAGCAATTATCTCTAAATCTTCTTCATTACGTTACAGGCAAGGCAAGTGGACCATATATGGTCCATCAACATCACCCCCAATGACTCAAAAGAAGACCACCTGGGGTAAAAGGGAGAGGGAGGGGGGGGGGTGAGGTCATATGTATACAGGCTTACCCTTGTCTCACTATGGGTTGTTTCTGTCTGCTACTACATGCCTTGCCAAATTAAAATAACTAAGCTGTGAATAGCTTTATGAGTAAATTCGATTTATTTTTTCCTATCATGCTCCAAAACCAAAGAATAGTGAACTTATAGCATCACGGGAATAGGAAAAAGCATGAATGGTTCATTAACTCAACAGTTTAGCTTAAATTTTAACTCTGCCTTAACTTCCTGTGTCACCTCAGCAAACTCAAATATTGCATAATTCATAGACTTAATTGATTCCGGTATATCAATCTCTTCGGTTGAGATATTCAGTTTCAACAAGGGAAACAGAAGACAAAGAAAAAAGGAAGACTGCACTACTGGAGGCATTTAAGTAAAGAATTGCACAGCATACCCAGAAGACGATAAAGCCTTGCTTGTTCCTTGTGGAGTGCGGGTACTTATTGTTTTCGCAGTCCTCCTAATACTGCATTTACCAAAATGAAACAGAAAAAGCTAGTCAAAAGCGAGGACAAAGATAGTTAGATTCAGGAATTATGCTCTACAGTCAGCACCCTTTAATAGATATTCGAAGTGTTCAAAAGGCATGGATCAACGGTCACATAAGCTCATTTTATGGACAAATAGTCATTATGAATGCGAGAAATGGAAGAAAACTTAAACAAATTACCCCTCATTTTTCTTTAGAAAGCTGTTTGATGGGGAACCCTTTTGTTCAGCTTTTCTCGAGGCAGACTGCAATACATAAAACTCCATACGTTTAATGATGGGAAAACTCTAATGTCAGCAGCATAATTACCACTTTATAAGCAATTAAGCGTGTAACTCGAAACAATGCCCTAAGCTTTAAAACATGTTATTTGCAAAAGAAATTGTACCTGCCGTTGTGCAGGTGGTTCAGCCAAACTGGTTGGTGTCTTTTGAGTGACACTTTGAAATGACTTAAATGCTCGTTTTACGATATCTTTATCCCCCATCCTCTCCATGATCAATGATTTTCTTGTAAGTGATGTTGGATCAGAATTCATTGGTCCTAAACTGAGAGACATGTGCAGGGACGTGGGACCAACCCTCATGCTTTGAGGTCCGGTTGTTCTCTTGCTAGTTAATGGAGTGAAAGTATTTTCCTTCTTATCTACAAGACGACTAGCAGACTTGGTAACTTTACTCAACTCAGGCTTCGATGACTTAGGAGTGGATAACATAGGTGATTTTGGCATAGGTGCAGTACTCCTTTTGGGGATCGGTGATGCTGGTTTTTTCCTAGCATCTGTTGTACTGGTAGTCTTCTTCACCAATGTTGCCTAGATGATACCAAATTTTAATAAAAATGAAATACTTGCAATAACAGATGGAACAATTGCAAAAGCAGAAATAGTAGCTTGAGTAAGATATACACCTGCATTTTCTTTGAACCGGCTGATTTCTTGAGATTTTTCCTTTCTTCCTCGATGATTGTTCGTTTGACCTTTTCTTGAGGTAATTCCTCGCATTTAGATTCTAGTGGAGAAGGCAAGTCTTCTGTCACTAAAACAGGTTCACTTGACTGATCAGATTCAGGAGTTTCTACTGAGAGACACATATTGGAAAGCTCTTCCTGGGGCCACTTATCAGTTTCTTTGATCCTGTCAGCTCCAACATCTGGATCGCCAATATGGTCAGTCACCTCACTTTTCACTACTTCGTCACCATAATCAGCACCATCATTCAATTCACCATTATCCTCAGTCACCTCAATTTTCACGACTTCACTTACTTCACGAATGGTTTTATTGCCATCCTTAAACTCATCAACGACATCACACTTCCTACCTAAGACATTTGCCAATTCCCTTAGGACATTGGCTTTAAGAGTACCATCAACAGGTTCACTCTCCTCACAAGGTAGATCTGCCACTCTATTTTCCTGATGAGAAACATCAGCACTACCACTCTCTGCACAAACGTGATCAACAATCAGCTCACTATCAAAATCGCCTTCTTCAGTCTCCAGATTGAATACATCAGCAGTATCCTTCTTCACATGAAAATGCTCAAAACTCACTTCACCATCGAAACTGCCCACACTGTTTTCCAATTGATCAGTTTCGCTACAAGAGCTCTCTGAATCAGGTTTCGCATTATCCAACTCTTCCTCTCTAATGTTATACATAGGACTCATAGCGGACGAATATTCACACTCTGCCAGCTCAGCTTCCCTCTCCTTTTCCTGCTCCAGCAACAGTTCAGCTCTTCGAGCAGCAATCTTTTTGTAATGAGCCTCAAAATACGCCTTCTTCTGTGCTACCGATCCAGGAGTAGAACACTTCTCAACTTCCTCAAGATACTTGTTTGTATTCGTTGGGAAAGTAGACCATCTCTCCCAACAAAGAGAATCATGCTCAAATCTACCAAATGACACTGATTGTTGAAGGCAAGGCACAGTTGTAACAGACTCACCCATCTGTTTTCAAACACATACAAAAAACATACCCAGCTAAGAACATTGATACAAAACAACACCTCAGAGAACACAACCAAAGCCTTAGGCCAAAACCGATTCGGGTCCAGTGACATAAATCGAAAACTACACATACACCCAATTCATGCTCTACTCATTCAACATTACATCAGCAATCCAACTTGATTCGGGGTTAGGTAACATTAACAAAATCAGCTTATGTAACATCTAACAACATGTTTTTTCTATTCAATCAACACGAAATCAGCATATGTAACAACAATTCCCAAAAGTGTAACAAACAAGCATTCAGTAATCAATAATCACTAATCACACAAGTGTAAAATACAAGAGATTTACTCAATCAACGATGAGACAATAACAACTGGGGTTTTACCTTATTCCCAACTTTTGGAGTCTCCACTAATGATTCACCCATAGATTACACAAAGATCAGGAAAGTAGCGTATCAATCACACCTGAAATTCCCCACAAAAAAAAATCCAAAGAGAGAGAGAGAGAAAAGAGTCAAGCAACCAAAGTAGCAGCTAGAAGTAAGACTAAGAACACTCCATTATTATTGAAGGGGAGACTAGATCACAAACACTTATTATAAAAATGATTGGATAAACAAAGCAAAATCACACACTTGAAGACAAAAAGAAAAAGCATTACCAAATTACCAATATATACAACATCTTACTCTAGAATTCTAGATTGATAATAATGATGAATATAAAAGGCCATAGTGCCATACCCCATGTGATAATGTTTCTTTTCCATCATATCATATCATATAATTTCCCAATTTTCATCTTTTCATTTTTTTTTTACAGTTCATGGTAATTAACTAATTATTACTCCAATTTGTGTGCACATTTTGGCATTTCATGACACTTATAATAGAAGCTACCATTCTTCTCAAAACCCAAACCCCAGATCAAATCCCACCAAAAAAAACAGTAACTTTTTTTTTACCTACCCAGAATCAAAAACTGACAGTCAAGTATGAAAATTGAAAGATTGAACTTGTAGGAAAAGTTACCCAGATCAAAACCCTCTAAAACAACAGTAAAAATGCCAACTTTAACTAACACCCATCATAAAAAACTGACAATTAAGTAAGAAAATTGGAAAATGAACTAAAAAATTCACTTCAATTTGCTAAAAAAGCAGTAAAATTAGGGAATTATTATACAAAAAGACAGAAAATTTGAAGTTAAACTATATAATGATTGAATTTAGAAAGTACCCCACAAATAAAAAGCTGGCAAAAATGAGAGATATAATCATATATAAGTATAAATGCAGACCCAAAATCTAGAGGAGATGAGCAAATCCAACGAAGCAAGGCATTTGCGAAAAGAGAGGAGAGAGAAAATGGAAGCGGTGTGGAAATGAGGTTCGAAAGCAAAAAGGCCCACTTTGGAAAGGACGGGGTAGAGGTAGAGTGAAGAAGAAGATGTTGTGTGTGTGTGTGGGAAGTGTGATCTATTGCGGATTGCACGTGACTTGTCTCTCTTCTTTTTTAGTAACTTTGAAGCTTTTCTAATTGCCAAGTCTTTCTAATTGGAGTAAATAATTAATTAGATCATAATAATCTCTCTTCTAAGTTCTAAGCTTCGTTTACCAAGTAATTAAAGTTGGATCATGTGTTCTTTATTACTTTACATGTCATCGTCTTTGTTCAATTATGATACAGCTCAGGATAATCTACCGTTAACTTTTGTGGAGTTCGTAAAGTTTATTGAGAATAGTTTGAGTTACTCGTCGAGTATTACAAAAAGCAACTACTGAATAGAAGTCAAAAGATGTATTTTAAAACAAATGAAAAATGACGTATATGATATTTTGACCACCTTAGTATGTATTAGTAATTTACGCCTTGCTCAAATTTATTACTCTTAATAAATCACGAACATTTGAATCTTCATTCAAAAGAATATCATCGAGTCTCCTTCAAAAAAAGAATTTCGTTGAGTCTAATTAACTTATTTGTCATGATGAATTAACGTTTCAATTCACTAGCAGCATCAGATTAAATATTAAACTCGGTACAACGCTCAATTTTCTTGCCTATTACAAGTATTCAATACCAGCCACAACCCACGATAGTCACAAATCAAAACTCAATTTTTAGTTCTTAAGTGGTTGCCCAATCCACACCATCGAACACACATCAAGCAAGACATACATCATTTCATTGACCAAGATATTTGAAGATTGCAAGTGATGACGTTAGCCGTAGTAGTGCTGACTACTAAATTAGCAGGAGATTATACTAATCAAATTGCAAATGAAATGTCCACATACTGGATCCTTGTGTCGCTTCGAAGTTCAGCTAAATAGCTTAATTGATAGTACTATAATCACCCAAGCATATGTAAAACAATGGTATAGTACGTACGGATTTACGTATATAGAGTTCCTTATGGAGTATTAGGATTTGAACTCCGACTCTTCAAATACGACCCTCTGACAACCTTATTACTTCTATAAGTGAATTGATATGACGATATCTGGTCGGGATCATAAGCGGAAAGAAGATTAACTACCCAAGTCTCTAGGCGTTTCCTAGAAGAATAATGTTGGCGTAATAGATCTTTATACTATTGCATAGAATCACTCTTATCCGTACTGCGTATACACTATCGATGATATATAAATAGCTAGACTCTTATTAGAGAGTTCACTTCTAACCTCAAAGTTAAGATTACACAGGTCACATGATGGAAATATAGAATGGACTAAACCATGCTTATACAAAATGCAAACTAAGTTGTTAAGAAACCTCCCTTTCTGTATTGCCTTCTTGCTCCGTCTTTCTCCATACATTGCACCTTAAGCTACTCCAATTCTCTCTTTATCTCTTGTTAAAACATCACATTATACCCTCTTTTTTTGCACCATTTCCAACACTTATATATAGGCCCTCATTCTTTGAGGAGTACTCAACTGTTCTTACATTCCTCTACACATTCATCACAAGAAGCATATACCTAGGAAAGCGTATTCTAGACGATGAAAACCAAAATCAGACCTCAACTACTTTTGGGCCTCTACTTGGTATTGAGCCTAGTCAATGCAGATCCAGACCCACTTCTTGACTACTGCATCGCCGACACATCGAACCCAAACTACTTTTCCAATGGGCCACCATGCTTGAGCCCAAACATGGCAAGCCCAACCCATTTTTCAACCTCGGCATTATCCAAGCCCGGTAACACTACCGCCAACAAGTTTGGTTTTAGTGTCATCCTAACCACCAACAATATCCTCCCAGGCCACCACACCCAAGGCCTATCCATGGCTCGGATCGATATAGCCGCAAACGGGTTGGTCCCACCCCACTCGCACCCGCGGGCATCGGAGGTAACCACTTGTTTAAAGGGTGAGATCTTAGTGGGCTTTGTCGACACGTCCAATAAGATGTACACTCAAAGGTTGAGGCCCGGTGAGTCATTTGTGTTCCCAAAAGGGCTGATCCATTTCCTTTACAATGTGGATCAGAGAGGCCCAGCAATTGCTATTTCCGGGTTGAATAGCGAAAACCCGGGAACCCAAGTTGCTTCGGTATCTACATTTGCAGCTAGCCCACCAATGCCATCAGTTGTGCTGGAAAAGGCCTTTAAGATTGATACCCAAGAAGTTATTCGGATCAGCAGTCACCTTCAGGGTTAATTAATTTTTACCAGTTTCGTAATTATTTTGTGTGTGCGTGTGTATGAACGCACTGTGTAAGGGAAACTTGTAAAACCCCGTATATACGACTTTTGTTGGATAATTTCGATCACTCGTTTTCTCGTACATGAAATGACTTATCGGTTAATAACGCATTAATACTATCATTCTCTTAATCTCTTCCATTTGAGGAGGTTAATAATTGGTATACACGTAATAAGAACTTACGTGCATGTTACGACACTTGTTTGCTTAACATCTTAACTTGGAAGAAGAATAATCACCCATGTATATGATTATATTAGCTTAACTTCACTACTCATTTACTCAAGATCAGTCACGTCTCACCTCATGCATATGATACAAATGGAGATACATGTTTGGCCAAGCTCCAACTTTTGTAGAACTACTTCTCAAAAACAGTTTCTGGAGGAGGAGCTCCAAATTGGAGCTTCTACTTCTGATGAACAAATTTACACTAGAAGTGCTTATCAGAAACCAGAAACAGTTTCTCAGTTTTGGGTGTTTGACCAGTTTTCAGTTTCTAGGACCCAAAATATGTCCAGAAATAGTTCAGGAGCTTGGCCAAACACACCCATAGTCCAAAAGAGAGCCTAGGAATTGAAGAAGCTTGCAGAAGAAGCTAAGCTAGCACATTGTAACAACATAGCCTCCATATATGATGAAAATACAGTAGCTAGTACATTCTACACAAAAACTTACCTCCTTTATATATATATTTTATTAATAATACCGGCCGGAAAATGCATGTAGTAAACTAGTAATGTACCCATGGTTAGCGTTTGGACATATGACTCCATATGTTCACCTTTCTGACAAACTTGCTGAGAAAGGCCACACAGTCACACTCATTCTCCCAAACAAGGCCTTACCTATCCTCCGACCTTTGAACCTTCACCCATCCCTCATCACCTTCCACCCAATCACAATCCCCCACGTGGAACCCCTCCCTTTCGGAGCCGAGACCGGCTCCGACATCCATCTCCAGCTCCACACCCACCTCGCCACCGCACTTGACCTGACCCGACTCGAGTTTGAGTCCATTATGACCAAACTCCGCCCTGACATGGTCCTCTATGACGCTGTTTATTGGGTTCCGGAAGTCGGGTTCAAGTCTGTTGCTTACCATGTTGTTTGCGCGGCTGTGCTAGCTATTAATATGGTCCCGGCCCGTAAGATGCCTACGGGCCGGGCCGTTACTGAAGAAGATATGGCTCATCTTCCTCTTGGGTATCCTTCGTCCACGGTCGTGCTCGAGCCCAATGAGTTGCTCTATGCGGGCTGGGCCTTAGGAGATGGGCTCACTTTCTACGACCGTATTACCGGTACGCTTAAGGGCTGTGACGTCATTGCCATCCGGACTTGCCGTGAGGTGGAAGGAAAATTTTGTGACTGCATCTCCAGCCAGTACAACAAGCCCGTTTTACTGTCGGGCCCTGTATTACCCGAGCCCGACAATGGGCCGGGCCGTGAGGCCCATGGGGCTGACTGGCTGGGCCAATATAGGCCCAGATCGGTTGTGTTCTGTGCATTTGGCAGTCAGTGTCTTTTAGACAAGGCTCAATTTCCAAGAGCTCTCGTTGGGTTTTGAAATGACGGGTTTGCCCTTTATAATGGTTGTGAAGCCCCCAACTGGGTGCGCCTCTGTAGAAGAGGCGCTCCCAGAGGGCTTCACAAAGAGGGTTAAGGATCGAGGGCGGGTCACCAGCGAGTGGGTGCAACAACCTCTTATGCTGGCTCACCCATCAGTTGGGTGCTTTGTGAACCATTGTGGCCTTGTTTTGGGACAATGTGGGAGTCATTGTTGAGTGACAACCAAATAGTGCTAATACCACGACTGGTTGACCAAGACTTGAACACAAAGATAATGGCTGGGGAGTTGAGAGTGGCTGTAGAAGTGGAAAGAGGGAAAGATGAGTGGGTAAAAAAGGAAAGTTTGTGTGAAGCTATTATGTCTGTGATGGATGACAAGAGTGAAATTGGTAACTTGGTTAAGAAGAATCATCAAATATGGAGGGATTTGGCGGGTGATCATAACTTCATGAGTGGCTACATTGATAATTTTATCAAAGAATTGGAAACCCTTGTTCGTTAATGTTGCACTATGAGACTATGAGTCCATGTATTCTGGCTTAGTCACTGTCCAAGGCCTTGACAAACTGTTACTATTCGTCTTTCCGTTATTTTCATTTGTTAACGTTTAGTTTGAATCCTAGTTTTATGCTCGTCCGTTGAACGGATCAGAGATCATTATAGGAAATGTGTCCTCTTTACAGTGGATTGACCAATCTAAAGAAAGCCCACGTCATGCGGCCCTCTGGTAATGAGATATTGGGCCGTCTGTCTGCTATGTCCATGGGCCATTTCTATAAATATGTCAGAAATTGGGCACTCAATTTAATGTTATATTGGATTGACCATGCGGACACGGTATGTTCACTATACTACACCCCATGGGGCCATGACCCATGTAATGTCCATAATCCACAGGTTCGCAGCAGCAACAGCCAGATTGAAACTTCACTGGTCCGATTTCGCTCCGACCGGTGTAGTTTACTTCCAATCGTAATATATTTTAAATAATGCTCTAAATTCAAATAATTCAAATTTTGGGTGTGGAATGAAAGTATTTACGTAGAATGGGTCCACGTAGGATTGGTATTCTCTAAGCTAGCTTCAGTTTTTTTTTTTTGGCGAAACAAACCAAGATCGTCACGGCGCGTGACGGTTTTACCCATAACCGCTGAGAATTGGGGCGGTTATGGACCAAAACCGCTGCGAATTGGG
>JBBYHQ010000013.1:3716924-3749497 GCA_038382645.1 Spergularia azorica
AATTCCAGAGCATAACCAGGAAGTCTCACGGTTAAAAGCAAAATTACACAAATGCTATGGCACTGGCCACAATAAGTACAGTACAAGACAAGTTTAATAAACCAGAAAGAAAATTAAGTTCAAGTACTGAAAAACAATTCCCAATTGCATAAAGAAGACAGTAATTATTTGGTGTGAGAATGGGGCCTTGAATATTGCTCTTAACTACAAAGATGAGTTTGTTGCAAACTGATACAATCAGTAACTGCATATTGTAACTATAGATAAGCAAAACAAGGGCGCAACCAGATTACATTCGCCTCTACTTCACACCTTGGAACTATTGATAGTTGATGACAATCAAAGAGCTTTATACCACAAGGTACCAGAACCAGAAGCAACTATTCTAGTTTAGCATAAAGGGTCTTTACCATAAGGAACAAATAATCATCTCAATGCCTCACGGCAAGACAATTGATTATTATGGAAAAGAGAGTATAATACAAATACATGCTACCGTTTTTCTGCAACCGATTTGACAGGGCCTCCATGATGGCACAATGAAACACACCAATACCAAGCACTCCTTTAGCGTGATCTCTTTCTTTAAAAAGAGGGCTAATTACCCCCTTACAGTTTAAATGTAGATATCAGTATATCACTCCCCATTATTAACCAAGTACGGATCACTAACTACCACTAAACCGATCCTCAACCACCAATTCGCACCAGCACTTCAAAAAACTACAGTGGCATCCGGAGTTCAGTATCATTATTAAGCTTGTGAAGAGTATACTCTACTTATAGTCCTTAGTCCCACCACTCACGAACCCACCTCGAAACACACCCAATTCCCAACCACACCAATTAATCAAGCTAACTAAACTAACGACGTTGTTTCGACTATCAAGCTAACTTTCCAATACCTAGAATCAGTACAAAGGACCGCAATAAACCGGGTAATGCAACACAAATCGCGGCCGGGAACACCGCAATCAAATTCAACACACACATTTTAGCATCATCATCAGAAATCCCCCAAATTCCCCAAACACCAACCAAAAACCCGATTCGAAACGCGAATTAACTAAACCTAGTAACAAGATCACCAGTCATCACTAACACAAAACCCAGATCTATCAACCACAAAACATGCAATATAATTTTTACCACAGCTACAAAATCAAAAAAATTACAGTAAATTAAAAATAAAAAAGGGGGAAAATCAAATTATTACCATAACTAGCTAGGGTTTGATCATCCTTCAAGATCCGACCTTTGTAGATCAATCGCTGTTGTTCAGCGGGAACATCAGAGTTCTGAGCAACGACAGCCTTAAAATCTCCGACGGACGAATCAAGCGTAGTCGTCACGCTAAACTTGGTGCCGTTAGAACACCTGATGTTGACGGAAACCTCATCTCCACCGGCGGCGGCGGCGGCGTTGGTGTCGCTGGAATCTCCTTCAGCTCCCATGGCTTTCTCTTTGCGATCGATTTGGGGGACAAAACTATCGAGGTGAAACCCTAACCCTAGAAAACGAGAGGAAAATTGGGGATGAAGTTTTAGAGAAAATGTGGAATTTTTTTATTTGATATTTAATGGTAAATTTTCGGTTGACGGAGTTGTGGGGGAAGAAGAGAGAAAAATCGGGCCAATTAGAAAGGGAGGAGAGGTGCGGGAATGGTCTTTGCGCAATTTTCACTCAACTTTACGCAACATTCTAAATGAAGCTACGATTACTCCGTACTAATGTTTGTGCGACGAGCGATATCGATAAGTGTTCATATCCGTATTTTAGCTCGATTTATAAAATGTTGACGTTTTGAGTTTCAAGCATATCAGGCTTTATGGTTTGATACCATTTGCATCATTTTAAGTTTCTATAATTGAGTCAAGTATCTGGTAGAAGATTGGAGATGTATGGGTGACCGGAGAAAATGAACCGTACTCTTTCATTTCATGTCCTGCAGGTTCAGATATCATTGGTAGGCTTTGTATTCTCATGAGATAGGTTTCAGTTTTTTCGAAAAATATGGCGAGAATGATATTTCAATAAAGAATTTCGGAATCGATGTTTATTTTGTCAAAAAGTTGTCTAAATATCCAATAGCAAGTTGAGTAGTTACTTTAACAATAAGAGAAGAAGATTCCCAATGGAATAATTGTGAGAGCCTATGCAAGACAGGCCACAACAGCAAATGTATCATGCTTGCATCCCAAGTCCCGAACAAAGCATTATGATTCGTGAAGCTAGGTAGTTCGTAAAAATATCTCATTTTACTTAGATACTCGGTTAACTTGATAGTTGATACAAAATTTAACCAGTTTTAATGGATTTATGACACCATATGGTCCATATATCATATTGAGGTTTTTACACCATAGTAGCATGTACAAAGTTTAACTTCTAGGTGTTGGTAAGGTGCATAATATTTTTGTAACTTTTAGTTCTGGTTTTTGGGTTTTCGAGCATGCAGACTAGAGTGTAAATTATACCATGTTTCAAGGAGCACAAAGAACATGGTGATCCTCCTCACAATAAAGAAGTGAGGATCATACTTAAAATGATTTTTCATTTTTTAATATATGGTCCCCACTCCTCTATTGTGAGGAGGACTACCATGTTCCTTGTGCTCCTTGGAGCATGGTATAAGCACTGAGACTAGAGAATAGACATGATTTGAAACAAAAGTTACCAATATTTATTCATAGTAACAATTGATACATAAAATAAAGTAGCAATTGGTACATAGTACGTTACATTACATGATGACACATGACTTTGAAACAACGTTATATGCATACAATTTTATTACAACAAATAACGATTTAAATATGCTAAAGATAAATCGATTGCACCCCGTGAATCTAAAGGATATTGTTTAGTAACCCCCGCCATCATAATCACCTCGACCACCCCCATAGCCCCCTCCATAGCCTGAGCCAGAGCCGTATCCAGAACCCCTGCCTCCACCACCACCACCACCACCACCACCCCCTCCTCCACCTCCACCTCCACCGCCACCACCTCCCCCACTAGATCCACTTCCATACCCAGAGCCACTACCGCTCCCATATCCCGAGCCATACCCAGAGCCACCTAAGCCCCCACCACCGCCACCTCCACCTCCTCGACCTCCACCACCACCCCCACCACCGCTAAGACCTCCACCAGACCCATACCCTGATCCATACCCAGACCCATATCCGGACCCGTACCCACCTCGGCCTCCACCTCCACCACCGCCTTCTCCGCCACCTCCCCCACCACCATACCCTCCACCTCTTGCACCGCCATACCCACCCCCATACCCAGACCCAGAACCATACCCTTCTCCCCCATTACGACCACCACCACCTCCTCCACCACTACCACTACCACCTCCTCCACCACTACCACTACCACCCCCTCCACCACCGCTAACTCCTCTTAAGCCTTTAGGTTGCAACCTTGCACCGACGCAAATCTCCACAAGTAGCAAAGCTAGCAATGTAGCCGCAATCACTTTATGACTAGCCATTTTTATTGAGCCAAATTGTGACAATGTTGAAGCTAAGCTTGTAAATGTAAGTATGAGATAGGTGTATGTTTTAGCTAAAACTTGTGTATGTATTATAATGTCAAATAAGATATTCACAAATTGTGTTTGTGGAGAAAAATGTGGAGGTAGAGTAAGGGCTATATATAATGCACGGACCAAACATCTAGTAGGTTCTCAAGATTGGGGCTGCATACACATACAATAAGTGGAGATGTTGGTGGTGCTATTGTGGCTGTGACTGATTGATCATTTGGCAACGTAGTGGAGGAAACTCTGTCTTCTTAGCATTATGACTTCTCCCTTTACTTAATTATCTTTTGAGTCTTAGCTACTTCTTTTGGCAAGAAACTTGGCATTAAAGTTTCATCCCACCATTTGTTTTGGGTTTCAGGTTTACAAGTTTCATTCCACTATGGGTTTATCTATTATCGTATTCACATTTCACATTTTGAGAATGAAGTACATTTATAGTTTGAATTAATTGAGAGCTAGCGCTCTTAATTAATATGGAGTACTAACCCGTGATATTGAGTAAATTAATGATGCTTCGAAATGAGAACAAGTCACTTTTGAGTAAATTGTGTTGTTATTTCAAATATAAATCTTATTTAACGTATCCAATACCTCAATCTTAACCATACATTTAAGTTCTTTACACCGTAGCTCAACTGGTAGCCAACACTTCACATGTATCTAGTTATCCACTCAATCATTAAATTATGTATTGAGAGAGTTAAGAAAGGAGATATATGCCACTTATTACAAACCTAGATAACACATTTAAAATCCAATTAAGTTAGGATTAACCGTATTTGTGACACCTAACTTACTAAGAATAGTAAGGACAAACAAGTCAACCATAAACGTGTACCCGATCCCAACTTAGGTCTCTCTATTAATGTGAAAGCATATCACCTAAAAAATGAAGGCCACGAAAACCTCCACTAAGTAGACTCTGCTTCAATTTTCTACCAAAAGCAAAGCAATGCCCACTTTTAGTGCTTCATTCCTCTTGCATGGATACAAAGAATGACAAGTGTTTCATATCATTTCCGTGGTTGACCTCTCCTCCATCTCCTTGTGCACGCTTCACTTGATTTGCTTCCATAATCATCTCCTTTGGGGCTTCATCAAGCTTCCACATGTCATCAACAGTGTCATTTTTAACTTCTCTGTACTCCGTAGGTTTTATAGATGATAGGATGATACGTTGTGTTGTCAATCCACGATCGATCGAAGTCTGAGTAGTGCCCGTCTAATGGTTAAGATTCAAATACGAATCAAGTATTACGTGGAATTGAGAATTCAACCTCTTATCATCCATTCGTCCTTGATTGTCATAGGGTCTACATCCTCCCTAAGATGATCCTAGCTCCATGTATGGTAAGTAAGGAACAGACTAGGATCATCTTTTTTTTTCTTTTTTTCATTTTTGCAAAAGCCACGCCACGTGACGGGTAAAATAAGGCGAAATCTCGAGCATGCGTAAAAATGAGGAGAGTCGAACTCGTAACATTTGGTATGGAGATAAAAATACACCTACGTGACCTACCCACCAGGCCACCAAGCAACCATTCAATTTTCAAATGGGAACATATGGTCATACAGGTTCATATCCAACTCATTCAACATTTTATAAGTAGGAAAGGAATTGGTAGTGTCACAGGAAGAAGACAATAAATACAGCACCACCAGATAGTAAAAGAATGAACCTTTATTAATTATCATACTGTAAAGCTTATACAACACTCAACTCTTTACCCTCGAAAACTAAACACACTTCTCCTCGACAAAAAAAAAAAGGTGTAAATAGAAGATGGTACACTCTATCAAGTATCAACAATGGAATGTATAGTTTTCAGCGGCTGCTGGTCGATGTACAAGAAAGCCTTCCAAAGGGAAGAACTGATCAGCTAGGACTAGGAGGAAGAAGACATCTCATACAGTCATATTCTGCAATTCGCAGCTGTTACAAGCAAAAACAATCACATTACCACAATGCAATAAAGAGATCACATTATGACAGGAAAGACGAATTTCTGCTCATTCCTTTCATTATTTCGAGTCGTTATCTATTTGAATGCTCCAAATTTTAGAGGCTTAATATCAGTTGGATGCTTTCTCTCCACTGTCTATCACATACATGTATACAACTAATACAAGCATACAGATATACAATAAAGAGATACGGATGCAGTGCTGTTTGTTCTTAGCCTGCTGCAAACAAATTACAAAGCACCAGGGATAAATACTTACTGCAGTAAATGAATTGATTTAGATCAAGGTTCACTCTGCCCTGCCTACTCGTATCAAAGGAGTTGAAAAGATTGCTGAAATGGCGTTGAAAGAAAAAAGTTGTTAGTCACCAATAATTTCCAGAAAGAACTAATATAATACTTTTTAGAAAAACATCAGTGACAGACTGAGAGTCCACCAAAAAACAGAAGAAATTGCAACATGGGCATAGTGTAATTAGAAAAGCATAAAATCCAGAGTCCCCACTTACCGAGCAGATTGTACAAATATGCACAAAGATATGAAAGAATCCAGCCGGAACTCCCCATTTTTATTCCGATCAAAGCTCTGAAAGAAGTTGATAAAGAGATATACTGTGAAGTGGGGAATTGTGAAGCTTACATGAACTTTCGTGACAGGTGACCCAGTGAGACTATATTATGCAAGTCCTACACTGTGTGTTAAGGTCCGACTACCTATCATGAATCGAAACTAAATAGATATGTACTTCTTCGCTACTATAAAATTGCAAATGACCATGTTAAGATGTGAACTGCTGGAAATCAGTGAGCTTGTGTTCTAACTTTGTTTGGCACAAAAAGCTATCCTAGCTTGTATTCCCTGGAGTTTCTGAGCCCGACTGGCTAGAAATGCTGACACGGGTATTCAAGTAAGGTATGCAAGCTTGCTCTGAGCCAGACACACCACTAACTCTCCTAATTATATGAGATTGGCATGACCATGAAGCATGAATCCTATCTAAAATGCCTTTCTTAGGTCCATTTATCCAAGAGATAAGAAAAACAAGAGAAATAGACGTATCACCTCGCAGGTTGTGTAAAATGCAGGCGAGTCAAGCGAGAAACCAAGCTTCACTAATGCCTGGCAAAACCAAATCAAGCCTCACAGTTAAATGTATAATGAGAATCAGACTTCAACCATGTTAGAATCGATAGTCATTAGCATTTATTGAAGATTACCTGGTAAACATCATCATGAAGGAGAAATCCACGATTCCTGTGACATACAGTTTCAACGAGAGATAGATAAATCCTTAAGCTACTTGTAACATTCAGTATACCTAATGCACTGTACTTAATGTCTCTTCTCCGCAAATATAGTACTATGCATCGCAAGTTAAAGAGTGAGGGTACATCAGTTTGAAGCACATATTACAGGACAGTCTCAAATCCTAGAATCAATCCCTTCTAGCTACGACAGTCTCAAAAGTCAAAAAGTACAAATCAATTACCTCTCTAAGTCTGAGAAAGCTTGTTGTACCTGAAACATCGACAACAACAGCAACGTAAGTCAAGATTCACAACATATTTAAGAATATGCCAATACTCCCAATCAAATTTCTTTCCATCGAGTTACAACCAAATGGCGAAAGCTGTTCTCTCCTCCTCCAAACATGTCACGTTTGTAACGGTTTTTGGGCGAGTTCTAACGGTTAAACCTCGCTCCAACCTTTCACAGTTCATTCCCCCTCGTCCGACACGACATCTTACCAAAGTTAAGCAACTCTAGTTCCAAAATTACACAATCAATCACTGACAACTAAAAGACTAACCTTCAAAAGAAACTTGTTGAGCGCAACGAACTCTGAAATTCAATGAAAATCACCAATTACTCAAAATGTGAGTGAAAATTCATCACAAAACCAATCCAAATACACTAAAAATTTCACACTTGTGCAATAAAATCACAATTTTGAACAATTAAGCCAGAAAAAGAGGGGGAAAAAGTTACCGTCAAAGCTCATAGTGCCATTTTTGTCGAAATCATACATCCTGAAAAATTGCCCAAATTTAACCTTAACAATCAAATTCCAAAAATGCCCAATTAAATTGGAGGGAAATTGAAAAGGAAAAATGAAAAACCTGATCATTTGCTGGACAACAGAGAGTGGAAGATCAAGATTTCCAACAGCAAGCGCATTCTAATCAATCAAAGTTGCAAACTTTTAATCATTAATTAATCCAAAGTTTTGCAATTGAATTTTTAAGGGGCGAAATTGAAAAGATGGATTGTAGGAGAAGTTTCAAACCTGGAGTTGAAGAGCAGTAATGTTTCCGGTGTGAGCTGAGTCAACTCGGTCGAACCACTCTCTCAGAATCGCTGTGTTCGCCATTTTTCTTTTTGCTAATGTGCAAGTCTAAGTTCAACGACAAACGCCACCGTGGCTAAAACTGTAATCAACAGCCTTGTTTACATCGGGAGACTGTTTTGACTTTTTGAATGTAGTGTGACGTGTTCAATATTTTGCGCAAATGTAAATCCATTTTATTCATGGAATACATTTCCATTGAAATTTACGTGAAAAATAAATCACCCCGACATCAAGGTATTACTTATCAACCACAAACACGATTTACATCTATTAAAGATGCTAAAGTCATGTACGTTACTAAGCTGTGAGAGAGATCAATGTATCAATTACAAACACGTTACAAATATGTGCGAAAGTGAGTTACACGAGAGTATGTGGCACTACTATTTTTTGTTGCATTTGGATTTTTGGCTAAACATGTACAAAGGAAACCGAGTGATTCACAATACAAGTGTTCTTTTTAACAAAAAAAAGTACCGAGTATTACATTAATGAAACAACGGAAGAACTTCATACAAAGTGGAACTTATCTCATTACACAATTCCACAATGTCAACAATGTCTGGAAGATTTGTTTGATGCAAGAAAATCTAAAACAATATTTTGAGGCAATTACTAAATATTGAATTTAACAGTCGATTTCTCCCGAAAATTGTACTGGCATTAATTAAGTGAGTACAACAGCAAAACATAAAACAATTAGCAAAATGTATCAACGTTGCAAATGACATGCAACTTCAGGGTAAGGTTGATGAAAATGTAATGGGAGAAGTGACATGATAAAACTTTTACATTCATATATTGGGGCACACCATTAGTAAAGTGGTCAACAAAAATTAACTTTTTTTTTTTTAGGTCTACAAAAATTATGCTTTGGTACATAGTACACGCATAATTAACCTAACAATCTAGGACTACAATTTCTTGAAATACTTGTTTCAATGTCCTAAAGAGTTCGTACTCGAGATCCTCTAACGATTATGCAAATTCCTTTCAAGAAGCTATCGAACCAACCTCCTACCAAATGCGAACATTTAAGACCTCCCACTCCGGCCTGCTGGATTCAAACCAGCAACCAAAAGGAATAAAGCAAGCCCATTGTCTAATCAGGCTGCTCAAACCTTTCACTCTACCATTTGAGCTAAGGCCGGTAACCATAGGAGAGCACGACTCAAACCCTTTACACTTCCCTACGAACATATATCTGCCCAAAGAGGTGTCTAACTAGGTCGCCTCGTGGTGGTGCACAAGTGTGTAACCAATCAAGCTACAGAGCTCCCACACACCCAAATGAATATACACTAAGAAGAATCGGTAATCTGATACTCAATTGATAATAAACTATAATTCACTTTTCACAACCCCCCATGTCAGGTCCCCTAGATTTGCTAGTTCCGTGTCCATTCTCATACAACAACATCCTAGTACCACTTTGTAATTTGATTTTTGCAATCGAATACAAAACTAAATGACAGCTTCTTCAAGGACGAAACAAACAAAAATGAGATAAATTATTCAAGTATCCAACCTCATGAAGTAGGAATAAGTCGTAAAATTGGTTACTATAATAATTTTACTTATTATTTGTTGTAATGATTTCATCCAAAGTAATCTTTTATGATTACAAATGCAAAATTTCCAAGGTGGCCAATCCATTCATTATATTCATGTCGTCAAAGGGGATATGTTCTTGCCACACTAGCAATTTCCTAAGGAATAATCGCTACTGAGTATTGACCACACCAGGAAATCATAGCACACAGCCACAGACCATGGATTCCTCTTGGTACAAATCCGAACGTTAAAATCCCACATTGGTCACACATCCTACATTTCTTTGTGACGGCTTGGCGAAAACCAAATGAACATTTCCGTCAGGTTACTCCTACATAATCAGGCAATGAATACACTATAGCCTAGAGTATTTTCCAATCCCTTTTTGGTTTGCACCATTTGATTTAAATAGGCATTCTCCCGCGAGTTTTGACACTACTGCATTACAAGGGCCCGAACTTCAAATCATATTCCAAAGCTTTTATGCTTACCCAGTAAAAGTTCGACCGTATGCTAGTCATCAAGAAATAAAAGCGAACCATACCATGCAAAGATGATCAGAATTTGATGAGTTTTAAGATCAGCCAATGCAACACGTGTCTGACACTCCGTTATATGCACCCCACTTGAGGAAGACTTCTCCTGTTTTCCATGAACTACGGGTTTAGCAGCTGATTATCCCTTACGAAAGAAATTTACGGGGAAAACGATCACTAACTACTACGAGTACTGTTTTAGGCGTTACCGTTGCGACGTTATGAAACCATCGTCAAACAGGTCGAACATTCAACTTCGGCAATGCACTGTTAGGTTCAACCTACTATTTGCCAAAAAAAAAAATGGGTGCGTGGTCATACGTTTGTTTCTCTACGACAAAATGTCGATAGTTCATTGGCGCGCACTTCTTGTGAATCCTCGCTTTCGATAAGCATCTCAAGCCTTACTAAACGCGAGCAACCACGGCACAAAACCAGCAGTTTTATGTTCTGCATCTTTATTTGCGGGTAGTTTTAGATGATTGTTCACATGGTGCAACCAAGAAAGAACTAAAACTTTTGATTAAATTAGCTACGATTGCAGTGTCATTTTCTTCGAACGGTATCGACCATCTGGAGAGGCACTATAAAAATGCTAAATGATTGGAAAGCAACTGAAATAAATTAGAAGGCTGAGAATCACATACCACAAAATAATAATAATCAGTCCCCAGCATCCGTCCGAATTCAAGCACACTCCTGCACAAATTGCATTTTGTACAAATTCAGAGACGAAATTTCGGGGCCAAGGTCACAAAGCTTCTAAATTAGGCATAACGATATTAGAGAAACTAATAGAAGGGCTAATTTCGTGAACAAATTCATCATTCATGGCTATATAACACCAGACAAAGTTGCCGCCCAGCAATGACCGATCATAAACATATTGCAATCGAAATTTTCGAATTGGAACACATCACCCTGGGAATTAATGCACAACTGATTAGGGGTTTCAGATTCTGGAAATACGCAAAGATGTGTACGTAATACAGAAACAGCAGCATTCTCCCACACGGACAACTATCATGCATCAAAATCTAGAATGGGGCAAGAAAATACTGATCCATGCATAAGATTAAGATGACGGAATTTATGCATATGGTTAAACATACGAAGCTAAAAGATTATTGGGTCCACTTTCGAAATTGTCCATCACAAATCCTTAAGAAAGAAAAAGCTCTGATCTTAAATCAATAAGACTTGGTGATACTTCAAATATTACAATAACCCAAATTTGAAAACTCATCGAAATCTTAGAACCTCTCCCAAGTCTTTTTGAAAATTACGAACGATAATATTTTTACCAAAACACCTACACTTGGTCTGTTATTTAGGCGTATTAGTTTTTGCAAAATATACAACATCTTTAACCCCAGTGCCTTAAAAGCTCTCGCCATAAGGCGGGGTAAGGGGGGGTCGGATGCACGCAAGCCTTACCCCTATTAAAACATAGAGAGGCTCTTGCAAAAGATATTGTGACAAATTCCATCAACACTCTATTATACGGAGAACTGGGTAGCAACAAGGAAACCAAAAAATGAGTTGATATACCACTTGAATAGTTAAATTCTCCTAGCATAAATTCTTGAAACCTTGAACATTTACGGCACAAAGTCCTCATCCCATGGAAGGTGATCGACATCTGAATTTGTCATTAAATTTCTGTCTTCCTTCAATGCGCCATGCTTCACGAAAAACTTCAAACCTTGTTAGGAATAGAAGGCCTACACGGCTAGTGTATAGAGGTATAACTCCTAGTTTCTCTCATAAAGAACGGCACAACCACACAAAGGAAGCAACATAAGTTCTAAGTGTCGATGATTAATCTCCATTAGCAAAGATAAATAGAAAGATAAAGAGGCCACGGAACGTCACCCCCCACACCCCAAAAAATACCCAACAAACTAATCCGCACAAAACATGGGAATGGGAAAGGGACATCCAATGTAGTCTTCCATATTTTGGTGCCTGGGACAAACATTTTCTGGTTCTTTCCCTTGTTTGATGCATATTGAGACCCACGGGAGACGAAAATGAAAATGGAAAATTCCTCCTATAGAAACGCATTTTCCATTTAGAAACAGGGAATGCTAATTTTCCCCTCATCCACCTCAATTTCTCTTCACAGCGAAAGAAGCACTTATCGAGTCCTATTTCTACTCAAAAATCTAATGCCTCAAACAAAACAGAGTGTTAAGATAAAAGCCACTAGCACCCAGTAAGGTCAAGGTATTGAAGAGAAATGGAGCTTTGTTAATACTTTAGTTGACAGCTAATGGTTCGTAACACATAGCATCTCAGATTCTCAGCTTTAGCATCCAAACAACGCTGTTTTCTCCTATTCATCACATAGCCCAAACCAATCCAACCATACACACAAAGAAAGATAAAACTCCACATTAAACATTCAATCTCAAACTAAATCACATCATGGATGCCTCTTCAACTTCAACTCACTAACAAAATGATGAAATTTGATAATTTTATTAAAAAAAGAATGTCAGGCACACGAGTTTCTACCAAGAAAGACTAAAAGTGATGTTTTCAAATATCCACGTCAACCCGGGAATCAGATTCATATAAATATGTATTGTCGACTTATCGTATACTCAAAGAATTAGGATTTCTGTACTCTGTACAACCCAAAAAATTGATACTCTGAGAATGCTATGTAATTGTAAGCCAAGAAAAAAGGGACACATTACAGTTTTCTAAGGGTAGAGACTCATCTGCAATTGTGTGACTATCTACAAGAAATCAGGTCACTTGACAGCTCTTCATTTGCGATGGTAAATAGCATAAAGAGTACCATTGATCAGAGCATACGGCTGTTATAGACGTCCGGCAATTGATATTCTGCAATAATGGAAGAACGGTTGAGACATAGTTGTATGCGAAGCTTGCTTAACAGATCAAGTAATCAACAGGAGGGATGTAAATACAAATACAATCAGAACTCCAGAAGGTACATTGAGCCAGATATATGAAGAATTTGCATAATACAACATCATTACCCCAGCGCCACAAGAGATTACATAAGACCCAACTAAATTCAATCAAGATAGGCATAGCATCTAAAATAATTCCTATTAACATGTATTTACAGTACAGAACTCACATAAAAGGTAAAGTGCAGAGCTGTATGTATTATTTACACCAGTATAGGACTGAGAAACAAAATGATTATAAAATCCATGTGGCAACTAGCGTTAAGCATATGTTCTATTTCACAAGTAAAAAGATAGAACTCCACAGACCCTAAAAAATAAAATTATCGTCCATTAGCTGTATATATAATGAGCAAATCCACATTCCACAGGGCTGTTATCCTTGTACGTGAGTCTGGTAATCAGCCTCTATCTCTACAATCATCATCTTCAAGTTTAAGCATTGTAAGTTAACTATGTATATGATTCAATTGAATTAGAATGATAATAGCACAGGCAGTTGAATCACCAGTATAGCATCAATAAGCACGCAATTGACATTCAGGGGTCTGGTCAGGTTGAACACAGCCTGTAAGAAAATGCCACTACAGACCAAAATCACGCAAAGCTTCAGGGTGTCATCATTAACCAACAGTTTAACATATCTAGCAATATCAGAATTGGTGGCAACCCCAGGCATAAACACACTATTCAAACCGATAACATGAGCGCAATACTTACCCTACCCCCACCCTTTCCACTTGTTTCGAGTCTGCCTAAATCGTTGGTCTAAAAGCAAATAAGAGGGATGGGATGAAATGATGTACTATTTTATACGTAGATAACATTTTCATGATACAAAGGTTAGCTGTGTAATACCACATACTATAGTTGGCCCAAAGGGACAGCATCCAACACTGGCATTCTGCTAAAGGATGTTGAAGATAGTACACCTGCAATTACATAGCCTCCAACTCCCTAGTTCATAGAACCTCGACACCTGAAAACAGGAAAAAGTATGATTCAACAAGTATGACAGCTAGTATAAAAATACCGCAACATTACCAATAATCCAAGAAACTCTAAACAAGTAGAGCCATTTTGAAGACAAAATCAGAAGATGCCATCTATCATGTTGTAGAATGTAGATACGTGAAGAAAAGGAAAAGGACTCATGACAAATTCCCTAACCTATCAAAGAATTTATTTTCTAGATTTCTCACAAAAATTCAAAGAAAATTTAAATAGAAATGAGAGCTATTTTTGCTTGAATACTACTTGAATTTTTATACACCAAAGAGGTTACCATCAAAGACAAAGAAACCTACAGAAGCTTCTGTACCATAAGTCTAACTAGACCCATTAAACTCTATCCACTATACCAACTCAAAAAACAACTAGCATGCACAGATTACCAGGAAATAAACAAGCAGCTGAAACTTAAACACATTCACCCTATGTACAAAATCATAAGGCAGTCCAGTTTTTGTTCGTAGCTCACCTTCTAGCACCACAATTACAAGGAATCTTTTTCTCCTCCAAGGGGAACTTGTAATTATATGTTATCTCCTCACCAGCAGATATATGTCGTTTTGCATATATAAATATCCTCTTTTGCCCCTCTAGACTTACAATTTTGGTGTAGCAATTAGGCTGCAGGTCCAATAAAAAAAAAAACGAAGACTTAGTCCCAACATAAAAAGATGAATAAATCGAATTACCAAGGTACTAACTAATTTCAATGGTCCTGGAAATTAAGGATGACCACTAGCCCACTACCTCACAAGAATGGTTTATGAACCTAGCAATGCCACCACGTTTTGTAGCATCAACCTGCAGTAATAACAGAGACAACAGATTACTCAGAGTCCTTGCCTTTCCACCAAAATATTCTATAGTGGTGGCCAGTAAAAGCTTTAAGAAATGGAAAAAGCATAAAATGTGCACTTCTGGAGTGAACACATAATGTCAACAACTCAGAAATAACCTCCATGATTAAGACCAAAAACAACTGGCACGCGTACGAATGCTAATCAGTAACTATGATAAAAGACACACTACTCATCAATAGTTAAACTCCTAATGTTCAGCACTTCAAATGTTATATAAGACTTTTAAACAGGTCAGCGAAAATGGAAAGGTCAAGACGGGATTGCAAGGGAAACTACGTATTAGTTACAAGTACATGCAAACCGCATCATACATGTTTCCGACTTGCCATGAGAGATATCCAGACTTCACGCACATAGCTATAAAGCTAAAAGATGAAAAAACAAGCTGAAAGCTAAATTACTAGAAAGATGATTGGTCGAACTTAATGAAGAGGGAGTATGAACACTATACATTTGTGATGAATAACTAAAGAAAAAAAAAACGATCCATAGAAAAAAAGAAAATCAATGGTAACTTATCACAGAAATACAGAATGAACCATGAGCATCAGTGATCTTAATGCAAAATTTTCTGCCAAGTCCCTCGCAATATTATTGGACAAAGGAAGAAAAAAAAAATTTGGAGTCACACAGAGACGCTTTGTGTTGCCTTAAAATTAATTGTAAACAAACAAGTTCAGATACTCCAATGAAAACAACTAGCTTCTTAAGTTTCAGAATTCCAGATCTGCACGTACAAAAGGCAGCTAGTACCTACACGGCATAAATTTCAAACAAAATACGCAAGCTCAAACCTAGCATAACTTGAATCGCAAAGACGATCTATCTTACAAAATAGAACAAATTGAAAACCAGTTTTACTCACCACGTAACCATCGTCTAGTCGAAAAAGATAACTGCTTCCAATACCCATCTTCTCATATTCACGTTCCCTTATATCAGATATCTAAGGACAACACACATAATTGAAAATGTGAATTACAGTCACCAGGCTTAAAAAAGTGTAAGAACATCTTATCATGTTTAGTTGAGTATCTAGCCGAAGACTCAAGAAACCAAAAAACCGATGGCACAATTATCTAGGACAGGCATTTGAAAACCCACACACCTGAGGACGAATGAGTTCACCAACATACTCAATGACAAAATCCTCCGCTTCGATTGGTTCCAATGCGATAAGACCCCAGTCATGAATCTTACTCCGCTGGAAACGTAGACGCTTTTTTCTGGCCTGAAGGTACAACAAGTTAGCAACATATTGATAACGAAAGCTTCCCCAAAAATAAAACAATAATGTAGGAAGCAAATAAATATAATGGATGGTGAAGTAACTTCAAGTTTTACCTTTAGTTGAGAAGGCTTCAATATCTCAGCACCCTCTGCTGCAGCAAGGAGGTTCCGCAATTTCACTCTAGTGGTTCTAGCAGAAATTCCCTTGCCGTGTGACGGATGCAACATATTAGAGTCAGAACTGAAACGCTTCACAGTAGTTAAATGTATTCCCTTAACTCGAGCTCTCTCTGCAGGTCTTGCCTTCAAAGACCATCCACGCCATTCCCAACCATCTATCGAAGATCGAGCACATCCGATAGACACTGGGCAGGAACTCATCACTCTGGATTTGCTTGTCTGTGTCATCCCTGTTCCAACCCTTTTGAGCGATGATTGCTTTGCATCAACCTTCACAAGCTTAGCGGACTTTGATGGAAGGGCTGGAGAGTGGTCCATCACACACTTCCTTTTCAGCTTTGATGTCTGAGATGCTGTACGCATAGAACATGTACAATTAATACAGTTGAATCGGAAAAATTACTAAGAACAGTGTCTAGATTACATCTGCAAGGGAACAAGCCACATGCACGGGCGGAGATTAAATTTAAAATAAAGCATACGATATCTTGTCAGTACCAGAGACAGACTTCCCAAAAAAGGAGAAAAAATTCCTACATCCAAGAGATAACAGACATGACAGCTCTGCCGGAGGTTTACAGTACATATGGGTATGACTCAAGTAACAGAACAAACCATTTGGAATCCAGAAGAAGATACAGTTCCATTTCATTTTAAAATCTGAAGACCAGATCAAAACTCAGCTAAACACATTTTCCCAAGTAGCACAAATCCACATCACCAAATGATTGTCATTGGATAAGGTACCGTGCTTAATTAGAAATAAATAATTAAATAAAGCTACAGTACAGAATAAGGATTATCTACATACATACTCCAACCAATCTGATTATCTTCTCCGCATACCTACCCCACAAGCCACCAGTGTCCCCGCCACCCCCTCCCCAAAAAACGAAAAAGAAAAAGAAAAATAGAACAGTGATGGTTTAGGCAAAAATGACTCACACTTTTCCTTCAGTAGCAAACTGTCCACAGCAAGCTTATCCTTTCCGGTACTCTTGTAACTGCTAGTAAGCTCTTCAGTGTCATTTGAATGTACTTCTGGAGCAACCTTTTCTACTCCACGTTTACATAATCCATAGCAGCACAATTTAATGAGTAAAACCAGCAAATATAGCTTGAATTAGTCTACTTAAAATGTAATAGAACGCTAGTGATGAAAGCTGAACATACTATGAGAAGCCCCAGTAACTCTTAGTCGTTTCTGAGCATTGGGAGACCTGACTTCCGGACCATTCTGAGTCAAATTTCTTTTGATAGATGCTCTCACACTAGATGGTCTGGATGTGGACTTCACTTCCCCAAGGCATAATTGGTCTGCATTGTCCTTTTCAATACCTACAGCTTCAGGGGAAGTAGACTTGGGACATCTTTGTTTTCCAAACTTCTTTGATAATTGAAGATCCCGCAGAGTAACTGGTGTGGGCAACTTTTTGGGCACTTTACGGCGAGAATAGGTGAACTCAACTACAGAGACTTCTGAAGGTCCCGAACTTTGACAGCTCTTTGATCTCTCAGTAAGAAGGTCAAGCTCGGGCTCAGCATCACAGGGAAAGTTGGGGAGGATTTCACTCCCTGCTGCAGTTTTCACCTGCACCAAACTCATAGAGTATGAATACAAAGTATAAGAGCACCAAGCTAAATCAGAGTCACATACAGGAAGGTGCAATATATAAGTAATGCAATCCACAGACGATTACCTGATCACGATTCATCAAATGACAATGCAAATCATCATGAAATGCGAACTTCAACTCTCTGAGCACATCGTCATGCAACTTTTGACGGCAGAGTGCCAAAATCACAAACTTTCTCCACTTGGGAATGCTCACATCCAAACCTAGCCGTCGAAACTTACGATCACCTGATAAAACCACGTGACTAAGACCACTCTGTGACCCAGGCGGAGGTGGCTCACCAAAAATTTGATCATCCTTTGAAATGCATACAGGCATCCCCAATCTCTTAAAAGCACTACCTAAGAATTCAGCAGGGCAATCTTCATATAATGATAAAGAAGTCTGCTGAGTACATCTCAATGTCCGTTCAGAAGTTCGAAATTGATTTAGAAAGCTCATCTGTGCACAGGGTTCAGGTGTCACACAAACAAGTCCAGGGGGTGGAGGCTCATCGGTTGTCTGGTCATCACCAGAAGCACTAGAGGGTTTACCCAATCTTTTGAAGCTGCTTCCCAGAAAATTAAGTGAAGATTGCTTGCAGGGAGAAAGAGCAGGTTGACACGGTGACGGCATGCTTTGTAAAAAGGAATCATCAAGGTGGATGCCTCCAGGATGCAAACCTGGGCTCAATTCTGAAGAACCATGTTCTCCACTGTCAAAAACATTATGAAACTGTCCAGTTATTTGGTCAGATACCTACAGCAGAAAGAATTCCCACATCAAATTCAGATAATAAGCTTCAACATTAATGCGCGCTTCAGATTTTGGGGTTAAGGTGGAGGCAAAATTCGATAAGCAATTGTTAACATAAAATTAATGGAACAGCATTACCTCATTCATTTGACTATCCTTCGTATTAAGCTTGAGAGCTTCCTCTTCAACACAAGTTCTAACAAAGTCAACCATCGATACTTTCGAAGCCATAAACAATTCCTCTTGCACCCTTGCAATAACAACTCGTTTATTTTCAGCATACAGTCCAGCACAAACAGAATTTCTGGGACTGGGTGAGTTATTTTCTATACTGTAAGAGCACGATGGCAAAGTTGAATTACACAATGAATAATCTTTCGGTAGTTGGAATCCAGGAGGGCCATCAAGCTCATCAACAGGTGAATTTGACTCCTGCAAAAGCAGAGCTTAAAATTACCACTAAAGAGGAAAGTATTAGCAGCAACAACTACTAAGAAGTTATAGTGCAAACTTACAACTTGACTAATTACTTCTGGAAGTTTCTCAACACTAGTGCGCTGCTCTGGCAACTCAGTTGTTCCTTCAATATAGTTATGTGACCAACGTCTACTCTTTCTCCAGGAAAGTGCATAATCGGCTATAAGATCATAGAACACAGCATTCCACATGACCTGCTTACAATAATCAACCAGCAACTGGCTGATAACTGTTCTAGCTGCCTGGAAATTCTCAATATCTCCAATAGACTTTGTATTCTGGAGGCGCAAAGGTTGCTCAGTAGAAATGTCAGCGCTTGAGGCATTACCACAGGCAACTACAGCTATCGGAGAAGCAGAACCATTCCTTTTCCCGCCACCAACGAAATTCTCAACACCTCCAATATACTTTGTATTCTGGAGGCTCAAAGGTTCCTCAGAAGCAAGGTCAGCTGAATATTCAGAGCTTGATGCATCACTGCAACCATTCCTATTGATGCCACCAACTTTAACCTAATAATGAAAGACCAAACACCAAAAAACCAACAACAGCAGTTATAGAAATAAATTACAAGATCAGACAATAAAATTGCCACACAAAGAACTCCGAAAAAATCAGGAATAAAATCATACCATTTCAACATCTAAAGAGCAACTCCTGAAACCTTTAAAACCCCGATCAGCCTTCACTAGTTTCTCAGCCTTCTTCTTCGCAACAAAATCCACAATAACACTGCAAATGATCTCATCCAGCACAAGTCGACGAGCGGCCTTCATGATGCCATTATGCAACTGGGAGCCAATTTCTTCCGAAACTCTGGATATGGATTCTATATGTCCAGAATTTTCATTTCCTAGTATCTTACCAGAAGGCAAATTTTTCTTTTGAAAAGAATTGATAAGAAAAAGAAGAGCACAGGGAGTAGCTTTGTTCTCCGAATGGCATATCTGTAACAGAAAGACGATGCAAAAAATGGAGGCATAAGCAAAGGCATAATCAATATATCAATATTGGTTTTAAATATATGGCCAAGTAATATTTATAAGCTAAGCCATTGGCATGCAAAAAGCTCAAAATAAAAATGCAACACACTACAATAATAGAGACAGAGAGCACAGTGGAGAAACATGAAAAAAAGGAAGTAACATTATACATAAAAAGTCACTAAAAACTGACTGATGATCTCTTAAAAAACCTAACAAAATTTTTTAAAACACAAACAAATCAGCAGAATAGAAGAAAAGAATTATCAAGACACTACTCTTACACAAATATAAAAGCAAACAATAAAGAACATATTTATTACCACCCACCATTCCCAAACTTCCACATCCACCCATTTTCTGACTGTAATGCACTTCTTTGGGTGGGTGCATCAAACAAGCCAAATTAAAAACCACTGTGCATCAAACATGAATCCTAAATGTCATTAACACTCAGTCAAATAAAACTCTAATGTATGCAGCATCCACAGCTTCAAAGCTTGTCTGGTGAAGATCAGCTTCTTTGGTGAACGATAAATATTGTTCTTAACATGAAATGAATCAATATGGGGAATGCCTTGCTTGAGAGTCGACACAAGATAAATATTAATAGTCAACACAGGGACTGGCTTTCTTACCATTACTGAGTCATGTAGGTACCCATACTGATGCCAATGGTGGAGTTCTGAAAGAGAATATGGCCCAGCAATTTTCCCATGACCATCCACGTATGTCCAACATTTGTCATCCCTCGTCAAAGGCTATAGTCACAACAAAACAAACCCTTATCAACATCTTGTTTCAAAACAAAAGGTAACTACACAAGTGGTTGATGAGGCAAAGCATATCTAAACAGATTGCAATTACAAACTAGGCACTGAGGCACTCCTAGACAGCCAGGACGTTAGGAATCTCCAACTACAACTTAAGCAAACTAAGCTAATGTACCTGCTGCTGCTCCACAATAGAGCCTGAAGCCAGCTTCGAGTCGGGCACTATGACATCAGAGCTATGACTAGTCTGCTGGCCAAGACCCTTCCCATCGGAATTCGGGCGAACATAACAGGAATCTGTGTGGCTTTCTTGCACATGTGAACTATGGCTGCTCATAGGAGTGGAAGCACTAGAAGTAGATCCTCCGAAATATTTGAATCCTGTAGCAACATGGTCAGGATACTCCTTAAAGAGCTTCAATGGCACCGCTGCCATTAATGCCCCATTCACTACAGGGTACACAGGAAGCACATCCGGCAGAAACTTTGATGAAAGACCCTCCAGCAATTGATGGGTAAAATACGGCCCACACATCTGACCTAGCTCATTAAGATACATCCACCCACTCACAACATCTGAGGAGCCATAAACGCTGTTGCTCTTGTTGATACCATAACTCCTCCCAGTAGGCCCGGGAGCAAGGGAAACAGAACCTGCATTGCCAATCACTTGGCAATTCATCACTACCTCGACCTGCATGAAATCCGACCATTAGTTTGCAGTCTTTGCACGAAAACATAAACTGCAAGAACATCCAATTAGCTCCTTTCACACCTCCATCCCTTTGTAAGCCAACTACACCCTCACGTAATAACTCTAAGCTTCATAACACCCTCAAGATATCATCTTTTCTCCCTAACCTAGTCCTGGTCAACTGGTCAACATGGCTCCTCGACATTACTATTATTCGAGCATGTTCTTTTCCACCCAAGTGACGCGAAAAACGACTGAACCTACGAGTTAAAACCATGCCTTTTATCTACCCACTTATCCATCCACACCATCTAATTAAAAGCCGGACACACAGAACTCTCGAATGCCACCGATAAATCGACAGCAGCAATTTACAATTCACAGGGCAGACGATTCTACTACACTACAAACAACATCAAAAGCTAAATTAATCGACCAAATGCAACCTTCAAATGCGAAACGTCAAAAACAAGCTAAACGAAATACTCCATTGATCAAGTTCATTTAAATTTCATTATCTCATTTTTCTTATGAAATCACACCTTCATCAATTGAACCATACATACAATTTCAAAAATTGGTCGTAATCTTCACGCTCAAATCCAGAAAACTAACGCCGCGATTGAACCAGATAAACTCAAACAAATCTAAACGATAATACAATTAAAAGAGACAGAAAAGTTCAGCGACAACAAATTTTATCCCTAATTTGCAAAATTAAGTCGATTCGAAACGAAACAAAGAATCACCTGATTCAAAATTACTTGCGCATAGAGTGATGAATACGATTCGAATCGATTTGAAGTTGTTCTGTTTTATCGCAATCTACAATTTTCGTGTTCAGATTTCTAGGGTTTTTTGGTGGAATATTATGTTCTGCGATTTCTGGAACGAGAAAGATGGGGGAAGATGATAGGGGGGCGGCTACAACGAAGACGGGATTTTTTTGTACGATGTCATTTGGTCAAGTCTTATCCAAGGAGAGGATGTTTTGGTGCGTGTTACAAATTTGAGGAATTTTCATGTCACCAATCGATTTGATTAATTTCGAAATCCGAATTTTCACATCACTAATCGATTTGATCAATTTGGAATTTTATAATACGGTCTAATTTGTGGGAAACCGATCTTGATAGTGGCGCTTGGAGGAAGGAATGATGAGATTACCTATGCGGCTATGCCCGAGAGGATTTCAATTTTCACAAATAATTTTCGAGATCATTAATAACACGAAAGATTGGAATTTAACCATTCAACCAACACGACCTAATACCATCAATGGTGCAATTGGTGCCAAGACTGCCAATACTTGGACCGTTCACAATCTCCATTACAACTCGCTCGCCTAAATAGAGAGGTCCTTGGGACATATGATGAGATAGCCCACAAAATAACTCAACAAGAGCTCCTCGTCTTTTGCCTACGTTTTCCTACTCACAATTTTTGTAGCTCGAACCGAAATAATCTTCATCTGTGTTATAGACTTAACGATGAACCACTGATGCATTTTGCCTTTAATGGCGAAAAAAATACTTCATCTCCGATCATTGGGCTACGACATTCAAGCTCGAAAAATTCCTACATGCTGGACTCATTGAGTCACATCTGCTTTTCCGTTAAATTGCATACAGCATTGCTTCAGTGATTGAAATTATCAGCAACATAAATACCTACTGTAGAAAGGGGGGCCAAAACTGTGATACTGTCTAATCAGAATGTCAGACCTGTCCATACTACCGTCGGAAATACAGAAAGATGACCCTTTCGGTCAATCAGTTACTGACGTTAATATCAGACCAAAGTCCAGCAACGGAGACAGTCGAACAATGCACCCAAATGCAGCTCATCAAAACTCAACTCCACTGGAATGGACTCTCCAGGCTCCTCACACCAGTGACCATTATTTTGCTAAGCAGATATCAGGACTCTGAACAGTAAAATCATTAAGAACATAAATGCAGCGGTCTAACTTATCATCACACTGCTTTTCAAAGGACATTATCATTGCTTGTTGAACTGGTACCACATAGGAAAACTTTGAACGCTTTTACAAGGATTAATCTAAGAATGTGAAGAACATGTCTAGGCACACATCAGCTGGGCGATGGGACGATAAGCTGTTGGTTGTTCATATAGACTACCAGAAAGAAACATAAACATTGAGTAATGAGCTAGAAAATGCCATTCTGAATTCACATCGTTTTCATACATTTGCTAAGGTTCTGATGCATACTCACTACCGAAGTAGATGAACTTTTACCCCCTAACACCAAAAGTCTTCCCGCAATCAACATCACTCTCAACGTCTGCTTGAATCTGCTATGGAACAATCTTTACCTCCTAACTGGTGGTACGACTCCTCTGCCAGCATTACCCCCAGGTCCACCACGACCAACAGCAGCCTGCACAGAGGATCACAAAGACAAGGGTCACTTTACTGAAGTATATTGAGAATTCGAAGGCATGATACAATCATTAATTGAACAGATTCTCAACTAGCTACATGGAACAACATTGAGGAAACTGCCTGGAAAGCAATAAAAATGTTACCTTTGCACGCATAGCTACAGCACGACCACGACCAACCCCGAGAGAAGCACTCTTACCCTGAAATGACAATTAACAGTGTTTCAGAAAATTACCAAAGTGAAGTCGACCTTAAATATACACTGACATGACCAGAGATTGAAATGTTACCTTTATTCTGGCATCTAGACGCTTAAACATAGGAGCATTCTTCAGCATATCTGGTATGATCATGAACCTGAAAAATAAAAGAAAAAAAGGGTTACATGAACATAAGCCCCAATGAACAGGTACTGACCAATTCAACAATGACAAAACAGCACTCACCTGACTCTACTACCTCGAATGAATACATGCTCAAGCTGGGAGACCTTTCCGTCCTGCAGATGGAAATGACAAAGTCAGCAACAGAAAGAAACGACTACGCACTCATTGATTCCAAGATATCAAATAGAACAGCCTAATCATGAACAACTGTAGTAGTCAGCCAAGATACCAGAGGCAGCTGAATACTTGGTAGTTGGTCACACAAGCATAAAAGAACAGCATCTTTTAACAATATACGTTTAGATAACTTGTATCCTGGCACTGAAAAACATGAACGTTCTCAACAATATGCAAATGTCCCTAAAGAGGCAGTCTCGGAGAACCATGCTCTTGTACATTGAGTACGCACATCTATAATCATAGCCATCTACAATAATCATCACAAAGTCGATTTCAATCACAACCAAGTGTCGTTGGTTAGAAAGGGGCAGCCCAGTCCACATTGACGCCCCCGCAAGATGAGGGTCTAGGGAAGGGTCCCACCACAAGGGTGTATAGGGGGCAAGCCTTCCCTTGTCATTTTTGGACAAGAGACAGCTCCCAAGACCTGAACCCTTGAACTATCGATCACAAAGCAACACATTAACCAGCGCACCAAGGCTCCCCTTCCGTTGGCTGATGGTTAGTGACAACAAAAGATTCATTAGATAACTCATATGGGTCCCTACTTCCAATACAGACCATTATAACATTCGGGATACGGCTGAACATGTTTCTAACACCTCAGCTTCTCTAAACATCATCAGGATATATGTCAAGTAATTGAAGAATGACTACAATATCTATGTACGGAGTCTAGTCATCTCCATCATCCTTAAGAACACAATAACAAACTCACCTTCCTAGGTGTTCCAAAGAACAACATCACCCTCCACTACAATTCAATACAACAGCCCAGTTGCCCAAATCCACAATATCTAGAATACACATCCAGCACCAATTGATCAATAAAAATAGTGCCAAGATATCAGAACTCTCAGAATGTCAACATCAGCTACCCAGCCGTCATCCAAAACCACAACATCCCAGATAAATCTAAAGGTGCACCCACACAGCTACCAGGCATCCCCAAGATGTAGTAGTCAAGTATATAGAGACCTCTTCTCTCCTCTCCAAATCTCATAATTTACAACCCATAAAATATTACGGCGAAAAAGTAACTCCAATACTCTACAGGCTTCATCATCTTTCAATTATACATACCCTCATTACCAAGTATACCAAACCTTTTCCTTACCCTAGCAAATCCACTTCACAACCACTCAATTACCACCCCTGGTATCAGTACTCTAAAAGTACATGCTACGCATCCCAAACAAGGCCACAAATTCCAAGCTACAACCTAACAACCTAAAAACCCAAGTATCAGTACCCCAATGCCTCTAAAATGGCCCGTGCCGCGCCGATAGTGCCGGATTCAGACTTCAGATATACACAGCCCCAACAAAATCCAACCTAATTATCATCCTAACACCAAATTCACAATAAACATAACAATTAACCCTCCAAATACCCATCACAACAATCTAACACAATCACTAAACAACATATAAAAATCATGAATAACCCTAAAAAATTGAAAAAATTAGGGTTTTGAACAAATTTCACAAGAACATAAAACTGGAGCGGTAATTAAGAGTAAAAATAAAAACCCAGATGCAAAAATTCGAAACAAAGAAAACCCAGAAAAGAAAATCAAACCTTGGCAGTAAAAGTGATGTTTTCAAGCTGACAGTTCCAGTTATCCTCGCACTCAACCATGGTTCCTCTGTAGAGTTCGCCACTCTTGAGCTCCACTGACACAATGTGTCCGGTAGCTTCATGCATAAGCTTCACAGGGATTCCCAAGCTTCTACTCATCTTCTCCGATTATTATTGACCGTCGATTTCTGCAAAAGAAGAAAAAAAATTGGGTGTTTTCTCTCTCTCTCCTGTGATTTCGAAAACCCTAAACCCCTTTTCGCTCGTCGGGGCCAATTTCAATAGAGCTGTAAAAGGAGAAGGTGCAAAACGGTGCGGTTTGATATTTATTTCCTTCTTTGCCCTTTTACCTTTCGACTAGCAATATGTATAAATAATATATTTATGAAATAAAATAATAATATTTAAATTTTTTTTTTTTTTTTTTTCCAATAATTCATGTACAAATTCTTTTTTTTTTTGGCGGATGATGGTCCAACGAACTTGGTTATGATGTATGATGGTCGATTGAGAGAAGGGAAGTCGAGATTCTCAGGTAGATTATGGTCTTAGGAGAAAAGGAAAGTCAAAGTTCTCAAGTCAACTCAAGTATGTAGTGGAACAATTACGTACACAATTGGTGCCCAAGCCCAACTATGAGATAGTTCGGTGGCCTTATGAAACAAGTTAAGGCATACATAATTGGTCATAGAGTCACACATGATAGTTTATCGACACGGAAGTAAGAACAATGACCACACAACGTATTTTTTTGTCAATAGAGATTGTACGTGTGTGGGAAATTGAAAAATGAATGCATGCATATACTATATAGCTTGCAAATTGCTAGAGGTCGATCTACAATGTAGACCCAATTAATTTGTCTACAATGTAAAATTGAGTTAGTAGCAGCAAAATTGAGATCAGAGTAGTAAAATTATTTGCAATGAAAAATTCAGGTAGTAAAATTAATTTTGTGAGTAGTAAAATTTTAATAGTGTAATAAAATTATTGCTGATTGTAAACACTTTTGGGTATCTACACTATACACTTCTAGCATTGTCCATATAGCTTATAGGAAAGGTTGGTGAGAAAGATCAAGGATAGTTTAACCTCTGTATCTACATTTGAAAACATGCAATTAATGACATAGACTTGCCTTTGGCGGTAAAGTCAGCGAGGTTTATCGATCGTGGCAAAACTACATGCATGGCAACTCCTCTGATCTACTTCTACGAGTATAAGCTAACAGCAACCGTTGCAATATGTGTTTTTCCAATTTCGTTGCTATATTAGGTTAATTTCAATATGTTTTTCCCAATCAGATCGATTTTCATGTTCTTGTTCTCATCAGTTTTTTTTTTTTTTTTTAATCGGAAGCCTCCCAATGACTTATAGTTGTACTTCGAATCGTTTGTCGTTACAAGCTTACAACTACATTTTATCATGAGATCATAGTTAATATATAGATCGTGGTAGTATGGTCATAAGGAAACATCATGTAGACTTGTCATCACAAAGTTGGGGATAAACTTAATTATATACTTACTCTACTCGTGAATTATAATTAATCTTGATCTTAACGCGCGGATGCATGGAAGATATAATAAGATTGATAACGTAGATGATGTTGTAGTCAAATAATGCAAACATATAATATACATACACAACGAGGCATGATTATATTAGATGAAAGCAAAAGTGTATATATAACATGCATACATTACTCATTCACACACACATACAAAGAGAAGAGTTACACGAGCCATATATCGCCCAATACACCAATATGGAGATATGGACTACCAAGAGTACCAACTATCGAAAACAAAAAAACACACGTAAAGAAATATCGCTAGTGACTCCTATATACTACTAATACTAGCCCTTGGATGCATGACAAGACATACATATGGGTAAGTAACTCCAAGAGCTAGCTAATTATGAAAGATCGAAATCATGAACTAGGACATGCATATAAAACATAGTGTACGAATGCTCAGGAACATCTTCATGGCTTAGCTGGGTGCTCTGGCTCAATGGGTTTGGGCAGTTCGGGAATCTCGGGCTTTGGGATCTCAGGCACCTCTGGCTTAGGAAGCTCAGGCACTTCTGGCTTTGGCAGCTCCGGGACCTCGGGCTTAGGGAGCTCAGGAACCTCTGGCTTAGGGAGCTCGGGAACCTCTGGCTTAGGGAGCTCGGGAATTTCTGGCTTAGGCAATTCTGGAATTTCTGGCTTAGGCAATTCTGGAATTTCTGGCTTAGGAAGCTCAGGGATCTCGGGCTTGGGAAGCTCGGGAATGTCGAGTTTAGGGAGTTCAGGCATTGTGAACTTTGATAACTCTGGCTTGGGAAGCTCTGGAATGTCGAGTTTAGGGAGTTCAGGCATTGTGAACTTTGATAACTCTGGCTTGGGAAGCTCAGGCACCTCAGGCTTTGGTAGCTCCGGGACCTCGGGTTTTGGGATCTCAGGGATTTCGGGCTTAGGCATCTCAGGGATTTCAGGCTTAGGGAGCTCGGGCACTTCTGGCTTGGGGAGCTCTGGGATTTCGGGCTTGGGAAATTCTGGCTTAGGGAGCTCAGGCACATCAAGCTTAGGCATTGTGAACTTTGGCATTTCAAATTTAGGCATCTCAGGTACCTCGAGCTTAGGTAACTGAGGTAGCTCGGGCTTAGGCAGCTCAGGAACTGTGATTTTTGGCAATTCTGGTACCTCAGGCTTAGGAAACTCAGGTACAGTAATTTTTGGCAGTTCTGGCACCTCAGGCTTAGGCATCTCTGGCACTTCCGGCAATGGTGCGTCTAAAAGACGCCGAGCTGCCACTACATTTGTGTTGATGCTAATCAAGCAGCAAATAGCTACAAACAGAAAAGAAAGGCGCGAAGCCATGTTCGATCAAACTCGAACAAGTATTAGAACTGATCGTAATAGAGTATGTAGAAATGTAACTACTGCTCGAACTTGTTTAAGGATAGATAGTTGTAGATTTGTTTTTAGAGAATGTGTTGCTAATACTTCGAAAAAAACGAGTCTATTTATAGATTATAAGCAGGTGCTGAATAGAGAAAGGGTTGGTGACTGGTGAGAGGTAGGTTGTACATTGCTCAACTTCCTATCTAAACTTTAGAACAAAAGAAACACCTGCCATTATCACTAATATTTTTTAAAGTATCAAAGAACTTGACTTTAATCTGATTTTGGAAAGCTTTTTGCTTAACGTGTCTGAATTTACCTCTGTATTGTTCTTCTACTAGCAGTAAAAAAGGAACTGTTTTTGCCTAAAGTCATTTCTGCGTTTTAGCTTACTTCTGCAATCAACAACAGTACAATTATGTTTTTCGGAATCTTCATATTACCTCACTACCATAAGAATTATGGACAATGCTATACGTCTACAGTGTAAACACCCAAAAATATCTATAATCGGAAAAAATTTTTACTACAATATCAAAATTTTACTACTCACACAATTAATTTTACTACCTGAATTTTTCATTACAATTAATTTTACTACTTCGATCTCAATTTTACTACTAGTAACTCAGTTTTACATTGTAGACAAATTAATTGGGTCTACACTGTAGACCTCTAGCAATTTGCAATTAAGAGAATATAAATGTGATCAAAGAGAGTCAAAATAACACATTGATATAAAAAAAAAAAAAAAAAAAAAAAAAAAAATCCATTTGGATTGTAATCTCTTTAATACTCGCAACAGTATCAATACTCAACAACATCATTGTACTATGATTATCATGTGCCCGGCCAACAACATTATTGTATTATGATCATGCATGTCCTACACTCAGGTCTGATTTTCGAGATTGACCAGCTATACGGTCCTTTAATTTTGATAAGTGTAACACATACGACTATATACGTTTCCCGCTCGGACTCTTCATATCACCTCACCATAAGAATTTAGTATAGCCTAGATTTTTCTTTTGCAAATCTTAATATCACCATTAAGAAGAGACAAATTTGATCAAAGAGAGTCAAAGTAACACACTGATATGCATATGGTAATACCCATCTATTTGTATTTCACAAGAAACAACGTACAGTAAAGCTATATTAACATTCGGCAAATCAATCGATCAAGACTCAACGTACAGTAAAACTATATTAACATTGAGTAAGGCTAAATCAATATGACATATACACTTGTAAATGTATATGGGGGGTAAGATGGTATTTTCATTACTTTTAATGACTCACACATCTCTTTCTCGCTCTCAAATGCACACTCACGGGTAACTAACTACTACTCAAGAATTAGCATGTCAATTCATACATAAACATGTCAATTCAGATTAAATCAAAACAAAACCACTCACAAATGCTAATGTCAATTCAAAATATGAGAATGTCAACTCTGGATATAGAATGTCAATTCAAAATATGCCCAGGAAAAGAGGATTGGTGGCTCACGGGTAGCATATTACAACTCATGAATTAATATGTCAATTCATACATTACGATATCAATTCAGAATACATCAAAAGAAAACCACTATTCATAAATGATAATGTCAACTTAAAATATCAGATTGTCAGCTCAAATATTGAATGTTCATTCGAAATATGTCCATAAAAAACAAGAATGGTGGGGTTGAGGAGAGAGAAATTGGTGGATATATGTTTAGTAATGTAAATCCATATACATTAAGCCTTAACATTAGGCAAATCAATCACTTCGAGCTAATTAAGTTGCTGCATTGCCATTTCCTATCTCGTCGGAATTCGTCATCTTGCTGTCAACCCGCTCCAAACAAGCTTTACATCTTGGCACACAATCTTCTGTCCACATAACCTGTCAATGCAAATTACGAGATTTAATAAAAAAACTTCATACAAAATCCATTAATCATAATCGAATCATATCACGCAAAACCCATGCAATAAAGAAAATCAAGAAAAACCCATAAAGAAAAACATTCACTTTACCTCTTTACCAACATCAAAACACTCCATCTTGAGAGTTACCCATCCAACTTCAATGGACTTGACCCTATTGCATCTTTGTCCAATATGAGCGATAAAAAGCAAGGTGAGAATTAATGCCACAAATAGGACCAACATAGCTTGAGTAACAAAACTAAATTTAGGAACCTTTAGTTGATACGATCCGGCGCTAATGGTAACTGAGTCCTCTATGGCAAACGAATCGAAGAAAAAAGAAATTTTGAAGAGAGGAAAAAGAAAGATTGAGATGGATAGTAATTCATGTAGTACCATGGATGGATAATTTCATGTAGTATTGTGAATGTAAGTAATTCATGGAGTATTGTGGATGGATAAGGTATGATTGATAAGAAAGGTAAAATGTTTAACATCGAACAAAAGATGAGTATTAAAGATTCAACCATACCTTGTTACCGACATCATAGTATTGTATCTTCATATTACCATATCCAACTTCAATTGATTGTACATTCTCATACTTTCCGACGTAAGCAATGAATCCAAATGTAATTACCAGAACAAAAAGTATAAACATGAGAAACGCGTCAATCGATCGTAAACGTAGAGCTTAGCTTCCAATGTGTATGCCATATATGCGAGGAGCTCTTTCTAAGAACCATTTGTAATCGTGAATGTGATTGGGTCCGCTATTGAAGAAGGGAGAAAAGAGAACAGTGGACAAGAAATTGAGAACTAAGGTTTAAGATGAATAACGAAGGAGATGAGAGGGAAAATTTGTAAAAGATTAAAAAACAAATAACTAAAGTGAAATTATGTTGTCTGTTATACTCCGTATTAACTAACTAACCGACTTACTCAGCCAACAGAAAAACTAACTAACCTAATTGGTGGGCCGGATCTATTGGGTAAGGCTATTTGTATACGAGTCTACGTTTCTAAACATAAATGAGTCATTTTGGTATCGGGGTAAAAGGTGAAGAGAGAAATGCATTGAAAATCGTGGAAAAGTTTGATCAAATTACCAAAGTGTCACTCGTATATGTATGTTGGTGTATATGGTCATATGGATATGCATTTAGTGTTCGTCTTCTTGTAAACGATTTCCCAGAGGGCGTTAGTGCCCTTAGGGAACTTGATATGATAAGTGAATGATTCCCTCCCCGCTTTTTACCTAAGAAAAATAGCTAGTGGGTTAGCGGGATTAAGAAATACTAGCTCTTTTACTACTGTGTTGAGCCGTTGAGGTATTGAGGCTAGCAATACTCGATCTATTCAAGCATTATTATATGGTTTTGGGTTTTTGTAGCGTTTAGTTATTTCACAACATTCGAATATCATCCAATCTATATAATACCTTTAATTGCCTAATATTTGCGGCTGATGTGGCATTGTGTTAGAGGATTTTTAGGGAAAAAAGCCAGCTAAGCGCTTAGTTGTCGGCTTTAAATTGTGTCGTACATTATTGTTATCCACGTCCCTCTCCTCGATCCTGTCTCTTCGATTTCTTATCAGATTTACTGTTTTTCTTTTTTCCTTTCATCTTCCTCCTTTCCGATTCGTATTCAGAAACAGAAGATGAACGGAACGCTTCATCTCCATCTTCTCCTCTTCCTTCCAACCTTCCA
>JBBYHQ010000013.1:3749597-3774525 GCA_038382645.1 Spergularia azorica
GTCTTATGAGATGAATTGCCTCCATAGTTGACCTCCCCGGCATAAATCCAAATTGGTTCTCCGAAATCTTCACACTTAAAAGACTGATAGAGACAAAAAATATGCCAGCAATTCAAAGTGAACACAGAAAAACGCTCCCTGGCACCCAGCACTTTTCTCAACATCCAACAGCAATTGAGGGGTTGAGGGTAATAAGATATCCAACACACATTACCTATGGGTGAATAATCTAATACACAATTAGTCTTTGTTGGACCCCAAAATTCCCGTACAGTTGCTTTACACCACACCTCAAATGGAGTGGCCCAGTTTACCAGTGTATTCATTTGGAAGGCTAATGCATTCGATTGCCTCTTGGTCAATATAAAAGTTTAGGGAACTTTGGGCGATTCTTAAGTAACCCTAAACAGACGTTTGCTAAGGAAAAAACCACTCCAAAATCAAACATAAAATGGAATTCATGTTCCATTGAAGCAATAAAAGGTGCTTGAAAACTCAAATATGATACCTTGCTAAAACCAAGATTATTGACAGTCTTTTGTAGTTTCTTCAAGGATACGATCAGATTCTATTCAAATCCAAAAACTCAATACATAATCATGCCTAACTTTCGACAGAAGTTATTTCCAGGCAATAATGTAAAACCCAGATGCCTACTAAAGGCTACAACTAAGAAGCAAACAGACACAGCGATACATTTCACCAGCTTTATACAAACAAATTAAGCAAGTAGTTTCAAGGAACATAACCCACAGGCAAGCCCTCCTCTTTGTCTTCATTGACCAAAAACCAAAGAAGGCCAAGAAGCTAAGCTACACAGAACACAAATCAAAATCCATTCCCTACCACCCCCCCCCCCTCCCCGGAATCATTTTTCTGAGGTTAATGCTACTGATGTCTCTGCTAGCCACTCCAAACCTTTTGGTTGATCATATATATCAAGGTTCTCAGGTAGATTATACTATTCTTTATAAAGCATGTCTTCAAATTTTCATGATGTCTAGTAGTTTGAATGAGAGATCAGAAGCAACATCAAAGCTCAGAGAACTAAACTTACAAGAAACGTAGAAGACCTATGTTAACTAAATTACACAGATATCAGCACAAGTTTAACTCTTTTTGGCTCCTGACTAGAGCAACTTCAGATTGAATAAAGCCCTCAACCAAATGGGAGACACAAAAGAAATCATAAATCCACTTGTCATTTGTATTCCTTCTTGGACAGTATTTCTTCAAGGAAAGAATGGTTGTGCATACACCTAAATTTCTAAAGTGAGCAAAATAACAAATAACACCAAAAAAAAAAAAAAAAAAAAAAAAACTAAAAAAAACTGTAGCCTGGATATTAATGCTCCACACTGGGCCGTTTGAAAAAACATCTAGGCCTCTCATCACATATCAACATCTACACATCTTGGAATCACCCAACGGCCCAACCACATAAATCATCATATAGATTTTTTTTTTTTTTGAAACGAACATGATAACCAGGCTGCAAACCTTGTTCATCTACAAGTCAAAACTACGATTTTTTTCGACTTTAACACAGATTTCTTACCTCCACTCTTGTATCACACTTGATCAATGATACACTGTGTTCTTTTAAAAAAAAAAGATAAAGAGAGAATGGAGGTCTAATACACAATGATGAGATTGTAAAGAAAATATGCCCCAGCTAGAAGGGTAATTAACAGCCAAGTGGCTTATAGCTCGAATCTAGAGAGCTTATAAGTTACACCCAAAAGGACGAAGATGCAGTAAGCAAAATCATTTGTCAGATTACCGTGGAGCATTGTGAAAGTGAGAGATATCATATTGCGAAAAGGTAGGTCAACAAAAATAATATGCTAGGCCATAAGCCAACTTAAAAGAAGACAAAAAAAAAAGAAAAGAAAGTCCCTGCGCTCTCTGCATCAGAATTTGTAAAAGCATATCTCCATAAATAAGGATGTCTCAACTCTCAAAGCAATGACACAATATCTGATCTATCTCAAGATATTGTTCAGTCCATGTTTTATATCATAATCATGTATCATGTATGTAAGCCAGAAAACCTAATGATGACAAAGATCAGCACCATGCCTCTTCCGATATCTGAAACATGTTGATATCCTATGATAAACAAGAAGATGGAATTCTGGGTGATCAGAAGAATCAAGGTTAAACCTACAAATATGGCCAACTAATCAGACTGTATTAGGTATTAACCAAGGTATTATCCTATTAGGTCTCACATAGTCTCCTTTGCCAGAATTTGAGAAGGTGCAGTTAGTAATTGTCAAGTTATAAGGTCTCAAGAGTCTATTCCATCATTAGTATGGCAGCCCACAAAGACAATTTCCAATACTTGGACACCTTATGGCATTTTGTGTTATTTAATGCTCGAGCAATGAATTGCCTCAATAATTTTTTAATTATTTCTAATGTGGTTAACAAGACTAAACAGATGATTGCATAAGAGAAGAATGCTTCAACAAAATTACGCGAAGAAGAATTATTTAAATCACGAGCATGCCATAAACCCTGAATCCTTAAAAAAAAAAAAAAAAAGGAAAAGAAAACTTAAGTAGTAAGGGCCACGAAAGGACGACATACCACTTCCAACCGAGCTTAATAATGCCACACTCCAGTTTCCCATCCCAATGAATACCTCAAAATTATTACAAAAGAGCCCAAGAAAATATATGTTCAAAGAATATTGTGGGATTGTTTGCTGGCTTTATAAGGTCTCCCCCCCCCCCTTGCTTGCATAACTAGTCTCGGAGTATTCTATCATCTAATATTGTAATAGGACACATCAAAACGTCCCTTCTTTCAACTCAAAAAGCTCTGAATCATAGAAAGATGGGACTAACAACACTTGATGAAAACCAAGTTTGTATCACATGTTCACCTTTGCCAAACAAGACACCAGTATTCAGCAAGATTATGAAGAACAATTTTACAATATTTCAGCTTGTAATATTGCCACACTCAAGTTTCCCATTCAATGAAACCCTCAAAAGTATTAATGTATAAAAGAGCCCAAAAACCAGTTTTTAACACTCCAGTTTCCCCCATGCTTGCATAAGCCTCAAAGCATTCTATCATTGTAATAGGACACATCAAAAGGCCCATTCCTTCACCTCAAAAAGCTTGATCATAAAAAGATGTGACTAAGACTAACAACACTTGATGAAAATCAATTTTATATCACATGTTCAACTAGCCAAACAAAACACCACTACTTACGTCTTTCACGTGCCTCAGCTGAAAGAATTTGAGCAAGCATCACTTGCCTTCGCTCATCGGCTTCCCTGTATCAATATATCAAACAAAACAATGATATCAACTGCAACGAACACAGTAACACACATTAAAGGAATCATCTTTGAAAATAACGAACCTTTTAGCATTTTCCTGAGCTACCTGTTGTTCGGGGTTCTGCTGACCTCCCTAATAAGCAATCAAATTCAGTCAACAAGACACAACAAAATACAAGCGCAAGAATTAAGTAAGCACAATTAAACAAGGTAATCCCTTTACCGCGCCACCACGTTGGGCCATCAGCTCCTGCATTCTTTTCTGCCTGATAGCTTCCAACTCAGGATCCGCCTACAAAGACACAAGAATAATTCTCAAATCAAACAAACCCAAATCTATTACTATCTACTACCACAAGAACGAATCGCAAATTTGCCGATCAATCCATCACCCAACAATGAAAAACAAATCTCCACATCAAACAATGCCTTTAACCACTAACTAATTCATAAAATTAAAACAAAAATGAATTGCCCAATTTGCTCATAGCAAACCACCTCGTATTTACTATTTTAAACTCTATTAATTAACCCAGATAAACCCTAAAAATGTTGTTTATCAGTAAAATCAAAATTACCTGACAATAAAACAATAATTTCGAGAATTAAGAAAGACAGAACAAAATTTCCTCAATCATAAACAAATCAAACGATTGCTAAGCTATAAACACCCATTAATTACACCCAATCAGCTCATATGGCATAGACTCTGGAAAATTAATTACAAGTTAAAGCATACTATTTACAGAGAAATTAAGCAAAAGAAATAATAAAACATAAAAGTTGATTCAATTTAAACTAATTACAGCATAATTGTGATATATAAGCAATAAATACATGAAAGAGTAAGATGAACAGAAGTAAAAACGATGGAATTTAGACGTACCATTGTTTCTAAGAGAGAGGGAGAGAGAGAGAGATCGTCGGGGGGGAGGAAGGAGGTGTTGGTACAGTATGTCAAGGCAGCGTTACTGATACGCGACTACTGGCGTAGGCCTCCAATTCTGCCTTCCTCGGAATTTTTATTTTTTTGGATATTTTCAACGGGACCTCTGGGATTTTTAAGTTTTCAAAAATGCCCTTGCGGTTCGCAAAATTATCTAATTTGACGTTGTCCGATGAGTCTAAGCTATCTAAGGTCATTTGCGATTTAACTTTTTAAGGAGTGTTTTTAAATCATAACATATTTATTCAAATCAAATTAAATTAAATCAAATCAGTTTCATTCAAATCAAACCAGATCAGAATTATTCAAATAACAATCAATAAATTTAGGATTTTGCGCATGATGTCCCTATGTTTGAAACATCTACATTGTGTTGTCCCCGAAATTTGCAAAACACGGCACGTGGTACCTCTCAAGCTAACGGTGTTAATTTTTCTCTGATAAGAGATGGCGTGCCGATCATCAACTAATTTAATTGGGAATTAACTCCTTTATGTATTTTCTAAAAATATTTTTAAAAAAATTAAAAAAAAGTTCAAAATCAATTTTAGAAAATCTGCAAAATTATTTTCTTATTTTCTAAAATATTAAAAAATAAAAGTTGAAAAATCAATTTTAAAAATTCTTGGAAAAAAATCGCAAAAAAGATCAATTTCTATAAAAGAAAACATATTTTTTTTTTTAATTTAAACATATTTTTAGATTTTTAGTGAAGTTTTTCCAAATTTGTGGGGAACCGCTTCCAACTTTCGCCATTTTTTTTGGAGAACCACCTCCTTAATTTTTTTTAATTTTTTTAATTTTTTTTTTTCTCCACCAAATAAAAGAAAAAAAAGAAAGGGTAGAATCACCTCCCTAGTCCCTATCCAAACCACCTTCCCACCACCCCATAATTAACCACCACGCACCACTACCCGACAACACCAACCACCTCCTTAGCTACCGTCGATACCTCCAACCAGAGGCGAAGCTAGGCAAAAAAGATAGGGGGGCCAGGGTTTGAACATGTGACCACGGACATGAAGTTTGCCTACACAACCACTAGAGCAAACATGTTTTTATTGCTATTACTTAACAAAAACTTACATAAATCTCAAAAGTCAGGGGGAGCCATGGCCCAGTCCCGCCCCCTAGCTCCAACATGGAAGATGATAACCGGCCACCAAGCTCCACACCACACGCTACATTCCCCTCCTCTCCTCCTCCAATTTCTTCTCCCATCGAGAGGAAAAGAGGATGGGAAAAGAGAGAAAATGGTCGTGGAGGGTAAAGGACGTGAAGGGGGGGGGGGATATGCCGACGGCAGTGGTGGCACTGGCGACGTGAATGGTGGTGGTTAGTGTTGGTGAGTGGTAGTGCGTGGTGGTGGGAGGGTAGTTTGGGTAGGGAGGTGTGACTACCCCTTCTTTTTACTTTTATTTGCTGATTATTTAATATAGTGGTTCCCCAAAAAATGGTGAAAGTTAGATGTGGTTCCCTACTAATTTTTCTATTAATTAATGTAATTATATAATTACTGTAACTTGTATAGAATTTAGACATACATTAAATATGTCGTTTATCAAGTATATTAAGCCTCTAAGGAGTTTCGAGAAATATTCCCAATAAAGAGGGTAAAGAATAACCGTCAATGCTATCTTCATGTGCCTGCCACCTAGCGAGGGCTTGTGGTAAACTCATACGGAAATCAATCTTGGACTAGACACACCCGTGGAGCTGTTGTTTTCGGTAGGCTTCCACTTATTAGCGAGATGATATGACGTTCACGACATGAACCATGTCTGGCCTTTGACTTGGTTCTTTTACACAACAGTGGCGCGCAAGCTTTGAAATAACTGTCACACTAATAAGCGTCTCCTCGTCAAGATTAATAACGGGGTTGATTGCTTGCTGAAATGTGCCCTCGTTGACTCACATCTTTCGGAACTAACTCACGAGTAGAACGATCTTCCGGCGACTTTCACCCGTGATCATGTGCATTAAGATCATTCCGAAACAGTATATGTCTATTTCACTGTTATGCGTCTCATTTATTTTTAATTATGTTTGAACAAAAATAAATGACAATCAATTAGATTTTGAATCGGTATAAGAGTAAAATGCATCTAAAAGTAGGTACAAAACTAGAAAAGTGTATGGGTTACCTGCGCAGAGGTGCCACGTAACCAAATGTTCATGCTTGTTTGGTTTGAATGGAAGTGTTGCCACCGTCCGGATAAAGACGATCAAGTCCAAAATCAAACACTTTAACCCGCATGTCATCGCCCAGAAGAATATTAGATGGTTTGAGATATCTATGGACGAAACTAAGTTATGCAAAACCAAGGAAATATTTCACACCTCTTGCTACATCTAAGGAGAATATTTCCATACGATGGGTTTTAAACTTTAATCGTCTTTTCATCTAAATAGATGTCAACTCAAGGGTCCTTGTGACATATACTCGTAAACGATCTCATACTTAAATTTAGCTTAGCCCTTATCTCCTAAAACTCCAAATTCCATCCTCTTAACAACTATCTTGGTCCCATCAGGTTATATCTAAAAAGACAGTCTCAAAGGCCCATTTACCTAAAATTTTACCCTCACTAGAAATTGTTGGCCACTCTTCTCAAAACTTGAAAGATTTGACCTACTGACTAATCTCTATGCCATGGATATAACTAGGGCCACCAAAAGTCACAGCGCCGCCATCCACGGCAGAGCTAGTAACTATGATGTTGAGAGCTCTATCAGTCTCCACGGTATCCGATCATGATGTTCTATGATAAAATTCGATTTCATGAAACGGACTATAAGTACACCGAGAACAAAGACAACACAAATACAAACAATTACGACAACCCATATTCGAGTTGAACCTTTTCCCTTGGTTGATCGAGCTTGGCTTGTAACAATATTTCTATCAAACATTACCCAAGTACATGGGGATTGATGACATCTTACACAAATCCATATGAGTGTACGAAACATCGAGGGTTGCGATGTTTGGCATGGTAGTCAATTCATCGGGGATGGAACCTGTGATATTATTATATTGGGGGCCAAAATTAAAACTTGGACCATTGTGAGAAAACCGAATTTAGGTGTCAGAGTACCACATATTCCCGTATTCTGTAAGTTAATTACGCTAATTTTACTTTGAGAACAATTTACCGCTACAAAATCAACACACGGATCGTAACCTTTCCACCCTTCTGCTATATGTAATGGGTACCGAAATGGTTCTAGGGTGGATATAAGACCATCTACACGGCTATCACAATCAACACTAGGTTCCTTGAACAAAAGTTATTTTTGTCAACTCGATTAACAGAAACAAGAGGTACGAACTTAGGGGTTTTGTCAATGGAGAACAGTGTTCGCCAAAGTAACTACCCTCAACTTCATTATAGTTAAAGATGGTGGTAGGGCCGTCCCTAACAGTTTAGAGGGCCCTGGGCGACGAGTAAAAGAGGCCCTATAGTTTGAAAGAAAAGCCATTAGGAATGGACCAAGGGGGTGAATGAGTTGCTTTTCATAGAGGGAAAATTGCACCTAAGTTTCTACCTAAATTATATTTTTGAAGCATACCTTACAAATATGTTGTTTATGCGTAAAAATGCGATTTTAAGTTATACGGAGTATAATTCTCCGAGAATGCTCATTTACAATAATCAATATAGCTACTACGATAATTATTGCTTGAGGGCCCACTATTACCCCTTCGCTTAGGGGCCCACAAATTGGCGGGCCACTCGTAAACATTATTCATGACCTCTCAATTACAAATCTAAGTAAATAAATAAACAAACTAACAAGGAAGTAGTATTTTGGGTCTTAAAATAATGGTGATTAAGGAATTTCTTGTTGTGTTTGGCTCAGCAAGGAGTAATTCTAAGGTCCTTGACAAGTACCGTAAATCATTTTAATAGCCTTCATCTCAATCGTCCATAATATTAAAAATAATCTACACCATCCTTTATTTTTAATTAAGTATATTTTATAAATTATATTGTAAATAACCAAAAAAATGAAAAACATGGTTAATTGCATTAATTTAATCTTTTATGCTTATATATACATTAAGTTACTATATCTAATATAATTTGATAATTTTTTACTTTTAAAAAAAAATTATGGAGTTATTTAAAAATGATATATTATGGTGTTTTGCGGTACTTGTCGAGCACCATAAAACTCCTCCTCAGCAAAATGTTACTAATCGACAGTGACATCCAAAAGATAATAAAAAAGAAGTTAAGTTATTACTAATTATGATTTGTCAACCAATAAAAGAAATGAATATTCTGATAGTATTAAAGTGCTTGTGATGCTCATCGTACGAGGTCTAATAATTTAGTGTTTTTTCCACTTTCCACGCAGTCACGCACCCATTGTTCATGGATTGATGGATGACAGAATAATAAAGGGTGTTTTGACACGTTGCGATTGCATGTTGATAATGACAACATGCGGTTGTTCAGAACATTTTACAGCTATAACTTCTTCATTTCTTTGCCGTACATATTTCTGTGGTCGGTGTATGAGTCAGGAGGGAGTCTAGACTCTAGACCACCTTTATATTACGGAGTAACATCTTTCAAGAGTCATTTGGCAAGTAATCTATATAATACCTTTAATTGCCTAACATCTGCAGCTGATGTGGCATTATGTTAGGGGTTTTAGGAAAAAAAGCCAGCTAAGCGCTTAGTTGTCGGCTTTAAACTTAGTTGTCGGCTTTAAACTGTGTTGTTCTTTATTGTTATCCACGTCCCTCTCCACATTCCTATCTCTTCGTTTTCTTATCAGATTTTCTGTTTTTCTTTTTCCCTTTCATCTTTTTTTTTTTTTTGTTGAAAGGTAAGTATATTACTCAAGAAAAAATGTTACAAAATTTCGAGGGGCATTCCCCTGAGTCTCAACAAAAACATGACAGTTTAATTCACCAGCAAACACTAAGGAAAACAAAACTTAGAAGTTACAGTAATTTCGTACATTCAAGCCAGTTCCTATCTTTATCACTTAAGTTGTGCGTTGTGTGCCTCAATCTAAGCTTGAGTTCATCAAATGCTTTCTTTACCACGACATCTGGATGCCAAAGAGCTAACTCAATTCTGCATTTATTTCTTGCATACCGGATGTAGTATATCAAGTTGCAGATCAAAGCCCCTAAGACTTGTCTCTTTATCCTTGAATCAAAACTCTTCCTCGAACACCAGTTTACAGAGTCACATACAGGGACCTTGATATTGACTTTGCTGCACATCTTCTGTAGGCATTGAGAACTGAAAGGACATCTGAAAAACAGGTGTTGATGGTTTTCTGTGGCAGATTGACAGATAAGGCATTTGTCATCATCAGAGATGCCAAGTTTCCAGAGCTTATCCTTCACTTGTAATCTCTCCTTGGTGGCTAACCAGGCAACAAAGCTAGACCTAGGGATAGTGTGTCTACCCCAGATCATATTACTCCAACCAACCTTGTTATGCTCACCCTTTAACCACTTATAACACTTTGCTGTAGTGTAGTCAGCTTTTTCCCAATCTGAGCTAAATTGTTTGATTTGCTCCTTTATCCTGCACAACTTTTTCCAATACCAGCTAGTATCATCAGGTGGAGAGTAGCTCCCCCACTGTTCTCCTTTCAAATAAATGCTGTGTATCCACTTAATCCAGAGATAATAAGCTTTTTTGTATATCCAGTCCACATATTTCCCTACACTTGCTTTGTTCCACTCATATATGTCAATAATTCCAAGTCCCCCTGCATTTTTTTGGTTTACAAGTCTCATCCCAAGCCACTAGTAGAACCCTTATCATGTGATCAATTCCATCCCAGAGGAAATTCCTACAGATTGCAACAATCTTCCTTAAGACAGTCTTAGGCATATGACAGCTTCCTAGCACCAATGTCTCTGATCCTTTTAACAATCCTCTTTGTCAAAGTATTACAATCCAGAACAGATAATCTCCCAGTAGTTATTTTTATCCAAAGATATTTGAAAGGTAATGAACCTTCCTTACACCCTGACAGATACAGAATCTCCTGTCTAGTCTGATGATTCACTCCTGCAAAGTACACATCAGATTTAGCAGGACTCATACACAAACCAGTGGCCTTTGAGAAAGTAGAGAAAGCCCTTAAAATCAGCAAAATGGATTTTACTTCTCCTTTGCAGAAAAGAAGAAGATCATCTGCAAAGCACAGATGGTTAAGTTTGATCTTGTTGCAATGAGGGTGAAATCTAAACTCCTTCCTTTCTCCAACTACATTTAGAATCCTTGTGAGATATTCCATGCATATTGTGAAAAGTAGAGGAGATAGAGGATCTCCTTGCCTTAACCCTCTCTTCCCTTTAAAGAAACCAAATTGAGCCCCATTTAATGCCAGAGTATAAGAAGCACTACTCAAGCACTCCATAATAAGCTCAATCATCTTTTTAGGGAAGTTTAAAGCTTCCATCATCTGCTTCACAAACTTCCACTCAACAATATCATAGGCTTTCCTCAGGTCAATTTTCATTAAGCATCTTTGTGAAATCCCTTTTCTGTTGTATTTTCTCACTAAATCTTGGCATACCATAATGTTTTCCACAATTTCCCTTCCTCTTACCAAAGCACCTTGATTCTCACTTATTATATCAGGGATAATTTCACCTAGCCTGTTGCAAATGATCTTGGAAATGCACTTGTATATAGTATTGCAGCAAGCTATTGGTCTGAATTCCATGACTGTAGATGGTTGAGCCACTTTAGGGATTAAGGTAAGTATAGTATTATTCAGCTGTTTAAGGAGCTTCCCATGTTCAAAGAAATCCAAGATAGCTTCACAAACCTCCTCTCCTATAATATCCCATGAATCCTTATAGAACTGACTTGTGTATCCATCTGGACCAGGACTTTTATTTCCAGGAATGTCCTGCATAGTTTTCTTTATTTCATCCTTAGTAACTGGCCTACACATCCTAATTCCCATCTTCTCAATGATAATCTTCCCTTTCCTGACTATTGGTACATGAACATTGGAGCAAATTGTCTCCTGTCCCAGTAATTTATTGTAAAACCCCAAGAAAGCTTCTTGAATCCCAGCATCATCAGTTATATCATTTCCATCCAGATCCTTTATCTGGTATACTGCATTCTTTATTCTCATGGCTCTAATTGCACAATGAAAGTAATCAGTATTTTCATCTCCTTCACTTATCCAAGAGGCTTTACATTTTTGTCTGAGAAAGCTCTCCTTAGCTCTGTGCAAAAACTTATAAGTCTCTGCAGTTTGTTTTCTTTGACTCTGATCTGGTCATTCATTGGATCATTTTGCATCAGTTGTTGAATTTCCATTAGCTCATGATGGACTTTTGCTTCCTCCTCTTCAATATTTGACATTTGACCTTTGTTCAGCTCTTTCAAAGCTCTTTTCAGGAGTTTTTGTTTCTGAACCACCCTGAACATAGGTGATCCAACCACCTTTGTATTCCAGCCATTTCTGACTATCTGCTTGAAATTCTTACACTGACTCCACATGTTATAGTATTTAAAACTCCTATTCCCACCTTTCACTTCCTTGTGTAAAGTAATTATGCATGGACTATGATCATATAACCCTTCTGGATGGAAATATGCATTACTATCAGGGAAAATTAGCAACCAATCATCATTGACCAAAGCCCTATCTATCTTACTGAAAACTCTATGTAGCCCCTCTTGTTTATTGTTCTATGTAAAGAAGCTGCCTCCTGCTTTCAAGTCACTGAGTCCACACTTGTGGACACATTCCTGGAAGTCTTTTATTTCTGCATTAGTGACTGGTGCTCCTATTCTATCACCCGGCTGCAAAACATTTTTGAAATCTCCACAAATGAGCCAAGCTCCTCTGATATTAGTCTTTATTTGCTCTAGATTATGCCATAACTCATTCATCCCATAAACATCCTTTTCATCTTCCTCCTCTCCCATTCGCATACAGAAACAGAAGATGAACGGAAGTCCTTTGAGATGTGCGCTTCCCTTTCCGTATTCCTTTCCCTGCGCATCTGTAACAACAAATCACAACATAGGCGCCCGACGTATATATGAAGCAACAGAGAAAGAAAAGGGGTAGTTTGGACACTCAACAACTGCTTGCCATCTTCTCTCTCTCCTCATCGAATAATTACTGGGGTTTTTCATCCCCAAAACCCCAAAGTTCACTCCTTTTCATCTCATCTGTAATTCTTCTAAAGAATTCTGTTCAATTTCTTGCTGTTTTGTACCATTTTATTACAATTATTACCATCTAATTGTATCTTCTTTGTGAATTTTCTGCAGAAAAATGGCAGCAAGAGATGAATACCGACTTTTCGTAGGAGGGTTAGGTTGGAATACTTCTCAAAGACACTTGGAAGCTACTTTTCCTCGCTATGGCAAAATCCTTGATTCTCTGGTTCGTATTTTCTGCCTAATTCTTCGATTTATTTTTACATTTCTGTATTTTTTTATATGGGTGTCAGTTTTTGTGAATTTTGTAATCTGGGTTTTAGTTGAATGTGTGTTTTCATTGGTAAAGTCTTGAACTTTGGTGAATTTTGGAAGTTATATATAACCATTTTGTAGTATTGTTCGGAAGTCCTAGCATTTGGTGTACTGGGTTCGTGGCTAGTTGTTGTGAATTTGTCTATTGTCGGACTTACTCGGCTCAGGTTACCTTGGGTTGTAGTGAAATTAAGGTTACGGGTGCTTGGCATCGCAGTTTCGATTTGCGCCTCTTTGCTAAATCAATCAAGGCTTGTCAATTTCCATGTTTAAATGGTTAATCATGGTGCATTGCGATAATGTTGTGTGTCATGGTATTGGTTTTGATTGTTGTTTTTGTAGCTTGCGTTTTGTTGTTTGGTTGATTTCTTCATCTTCATTCTCTTTTTTTTCATTAATGAATTAATGTTATTGTTGATTAATGCAACCATTTGACCGGGTTTTGGATTAATATTTTGTGTATTTTACCAAGTTAAATCCTTTTGATCCTATCTTTGTTGCTAAAGTTCTTTAAAATTGAATGTCAGGTTACCAAGGAAGACAACAAACATAGAAATCTTGAATACTTCGATGCCAGTGTAAATGTTTTGATCAAAGATCAATGATTTCTCCTATCCAACTTCCGTTGACCAAAAATTCCCCTTTTGATCTGGTTTCATCTATTTGTTATTGAGCTTCAAGTTTTTTGAACCATTTAGTATTGTTGGTTTGCATGCAACATGGAGCTTCTCACCCAGAACTAGAGAAGGCTTATAGAATACTCTCTGCCTAGTACCAACTTTCATCACTTATGTTGAACAAAAATTTCCATGTTCCTTGGTCGTGAAAGCACACCCTGCTTTAGTTTATTGTGTTTTCCTCGAGTTTCTTAGATTTTGATGAGCTATACACATTTCTATTTGTTATCTTCTATGATCATTCATCTGTTTCGTTTTTTTTTTGTAGACTGCCGATACGGCGATACATCAAGTTAGTCGTCAGGGTACCGCCGTTTGGTAAATTAATTTCTTACTCCATTAACAAAGGTTATTTCATTCAATTTTTCCTTAAATTTTGTCATGTATTTTTTTTTTTCCATTCAATAAGGAATCTGAGTATGTGGCTTTTCGGTTAACAAGTGATGTTAGTTGATTATAATTTTCTTAAACTTCAATCCTCTACTAAAACTCCCAAAATTTCATCTGTACACCCCAAAACTATAAGCTTTTGTGGTTGGATTGTATCTGTAGTTCTGTACATTCCAAAAATCAATCCTCTACCCAAAATCCCAACATATACGCTTATATGCAAGATAATCAGACCTAAATTTAAAATATGAGATTTTTACTGTTTGTGTTTTAGTACAATTTCTTCTCAAGTCTGTCGTATCACTTTGCTAGAGCCCTGTCTCATCTTGAACCTCTAGCCAAGACAAGTGGAGTGTGGCTATATACGTAATTGAAAATGACGTAGTGATCTTATTTTGTGTACATTTTGGGTTGAATTAGGTTCAACTCTTTTAATTCTAAAACTCTGACATGGGTTTTTGATTTCAGACAATAGGTTGATTGATTTGAAGTGTATGTGGCTTGGGCTGCTACAATTGGTAATTTCCTGCAGGGTTGGGACAACGTATTAATTGTTGGTACATCCTTATTTCTTTTAGCCATAGTCGTACTCGAATCTCAAGTACAAATACAACATTAGTATCCTACGTTTGTATGGTCTTTAATTTCTATGTTTCATGGGCAATGATCTGCATTGTTTGTCACCCTTGATTTTCAGTGTGTGATTGAAGAATCTATCGGGTGGTAATAATCAAATCATGTTTAGCAATCAGGTACGTTGTGCTCTTTTTCATTTCAAAGTTTTTGTTTACAGTTTCCTTAGTTCAAATTTGTGAAGGCCAGGGTGCGCTATCAATCTTTTAGTGAAGTGTAGTATTTGAAAGTTCATTGTCTCAGACCATGCAATCTATTCATCCTCTCTGTCTAGAGGCATTGAGGGTTCCCATTTTCCCGCATAATCTGTAGCTTACGCTTGCGTTTGCAATTCTATCGGTTTTAAAGCTATTATATTGAAGGGTTGATGGATAATCTAATGGTGTCCTAGTTTTCACCCCTGCTTCAAATGTTCTGATCATCTAATGCTCTCTATCTAAAGTGGCTTTTCATTTGGTCTCCATTTGACTTTCTCAGGAGTCGTCTCTCATATGAGCAATTTGGTGCATTTTTGGCAAATGTTAAGAAGTTGAATTCACACCAGCAAACAAAGAAGTACGTTGGTCATCTCTATTTCTCGCAAGCCACCTTTGAGTAAGAATTGTTTTAAGAATTTATAAAAGCAAGAGTAGATTTATAAAAGCAAGAGTAATCTCTTGATTATAGAAGTGAGAAAATCACTTAGAGGCCGATTCATCCCAGATCAGTTTTTGAAATGGTCAAGAATTCGATTTCTCCTCAAAGAAAAAAGAAAAAAAAAACCCATGCTTTGTTCGCGGAAAGTGCAAGGCAGAACCTAGCTCTGTCAATTGTCTTCTATAACCAGTTACCTTTATATTTGACACTTGAAACCACATACCTTGCTTTGTATCTTAGCTTTTTGATTATCATCTGAGTTTTGGACACAGAATCTCAATTTTAATTTGGAGTGAAGTCTAGAACATGTTTGGCAGTCATTCACACATCATTTTTTTAACATTATTCTTGGATACTATGGAATTCTATACTTCTATGAGCACTTGAACATGTTTTATATTGTGATCTTTCTAGCTGAAGTGCCGAGATTGTTGATAGTTTCGAAATCTCTCTATTAATATGTTATATTTTTTATTTTCATGGAGTCGGAACAACGATTAGTACTGGCGGATTGTGCTATATATAATGCCTCTTTCCCTCTGTATGTGGTTAGTGTTTTGATCTTGCTTGACTTTTTGTTCAGCAAAATAAGGTTGTGCGTTTGATTGGTTTTGTTCACTCTTTCGTTTGCTTTGTGGTGCTACCCTGATGATTGTTAATGTTGTTTTTCAGGGTTGTTTCAATTCATTTGTGGAAGCTTAATTTTGGTTGATTATTTTGTGGGAGCTATATTTCGGATTTTCATAATCAAGGTTATTGGTTTGGAATTGTAGTGTATTTTTTTACTTTGATCGAACCTAATAATTTGATCCCTCTATTAGTGTTCTAATAGTTTTGGGCTTTTGTTGAATTATTGATGGATAATAGGTTGAATCATCGTTTCAAACACAACTGCATTCAGAAATGTGGAATCTTTATCAAATTTGAAGTATGTTTTCTCATCTTTTTTAAGTTTTTTTTCGCTTTGCATGTAGGTTTTATTTTAAGCATCTGTGATCTGTTCCATATGTGATGTTTAGTTGTTTAATACCTGCTGTAAAATGTTGGAATGTTTTTCTCTGAGTTATCCTTTAGCCTTCTATTGCCATTTTTTTGTGAGTTGATGTCTGACTTTTATTGAATAATTTCTCAACTGCTTTAAAGACACCATGAGAAGAAGCGATATTAATAGTGGGAAATTAATAGTGTTTGGTAATGGGAGTAGAATAGTTATTGATAGGTGGAAGTTGGACGAGATAGGTCATCCATCGTGGAAGTCTTTTTGTTAGCAAATTCTGTGGTCTTTCTTTTTGTATTAGTCCCCTTTCGAGAGTGATTAGGTTGATAATTTTGAAGCTTTTGCATCAGAATATGCTTGAGCTACTGTCTGTTTGTAGATGTTCATAGCTTTTCATGATTGTGATTTGCTTTCAATCTGCTCAATCCTTGGAAGAGACGTGAATGAACTATTGATGAGACTCCCCTGTCATTTGCTTACTGATCTGCGGATTTTTAAAAGTTTGAGTTTCTGCTGCTGTGAATGTTAAGTTCTTCTATTGCATTCTTACCTTAGTGTCTACACAACACCAAAGAATCAAATATTGAGTAAGCCAATCTTATTGAAATAAGACGACTGCCTACAAAGAAATCTCTGACAAAAATGGTCAACGTAGATAGGTGGCTGGACTATTCATAAGGCCCAAAAATCACCGTTACTGCAAAATTAAATTGCACTGTTCCCTAAATTCAAGCAACCATACTCTTTTCATAGCAACATTGTCCATTTTCCCGATTTGGCTAAACTAACGAGTGGGTCAATTACACATGGTCTTTGTTACACAAAAAAGAATATATTTTCCTAACATAATCTTGATCTGATAATATTATGATGGTGAAATTTTGAGCACATTTTGAACTCATATTTGGGGTTCTAATTGCACTAGCATCATGTGAATTATTTTGGGAGTGTACTACTTAAATTTTGAACACACTGCATGAAAATATACCAAGGGAGGCAGGAGGGGGTGATGTTAGCTCTTCTTAGAGGAGTAGAAATTCATTTAAGAAACCAATTCATTGCGTAGAGATACAACAGTCAAGAAAAGAGTATGCTAGCTATAGTTTTGGTCAATAGGAGCATATTCCCTTAGAACAAGATTTTTTTGATGTTTGGATTAGTAGTAGTAGTAGTAATCCACTCATTTAGCTAATTATTTGCTGCAAGGGCTGAATTGAAGGGACTAAAGTAACCTTATGTTGTTATGCATCTGTGCTATGAGCGAAGAGTAGTACATACCCAAAATAAAACAGAAAACTTGAGCATGATAGTGCGAAAACAACATTCAGACATAGCAAATGTTATCCGATGATGCCGTAATTAGTAGCATTGGAAAGTTTGCTTTCAGAACTTCAATCTGAACACCAATTTACCCCAAAACCATAATCTGTAGAGAGAGATATCAACCCTCAAAGTTCAGATCTGAAAACCGATGTTCTTGATTGTTTCCACACTGACAGCCCCATTAAAGCTAAAACTGAAAATTATTAAAACACCTTTTTATCATAATTCCAAATCCATGTTTTATATTGTTCTCTTAGATTTGCCAAAAGGTATGGCACATAAAAATTGAGCTTCGTTTGAACCTCCTAAGAGGCTTTCAAAACCAAGTGCGCAAACCTGAGTTCTTCCCAACCCAAAAACTTCTTCTTTTTCCGCCTTGGCTTCTCTTTTGGCCTTTATTATTTACCCAAACTTCAAATTGGAGAAGATTTTAATAGTATGGATTTACTGGATGGTGTTGGTGTGCTAAGTATATACGTGCCAAAGCTAGACTTTCTATTCAACAAGTTACAAAAACCAAAACGGGGAAACCCTTTGTTCTATTAATTTGGATGAATAGGGATTTCCAGTAAATGAAATTTAGCATATTGGTCACGTATAGCAGGTTGCACATGCAGTGTTTACTGGCCAGTGATCATTTGACATGGCTCTAGAATCTTCTATTGTTCAATGATAAGAATGTGGATTTTAAATTCTGTCGCTGGTTCTTAACAAATACTTTAATAGTCTAACATAACTGCTTATGTGGCACCTTATCAGAGTTGTTAAAAGAAAAAAGCCATGTCATAGTTGAGTTGTCGCCTCTAAATTGATCGTCACGATTTCCTTGCTTTCCACTCCCGCCCCTTGTAATATTTCTTCTACTTCCTAACTGGCATATAATTTCATAAATGAGAGTTTTCCAAACGGTTGGCCGTTTTCCAACTCTTTTTTTTTTGTAGAAGATTTAGTTCTTTTATTCATCCATATAGGGGAGAAATAAGAGAACAAGGTACAAAAATGGACACCTATAAGGAACTACTGCCAAAAAATCATCTATTCATGCTATCTACTACTTCCTCTAGATCACAATTATTACACCAGAAATAGAGCCTTGCACTTACAATGAATTTAATCTGTCTAATCACCCATTCAGGCTGAATGCTCATCATCACAGAAGATTCTGTAGTTCCTCTCTTGCCAGATTAGATAGATTGTAGTGTTTAGACTGCAAACAGCCCAATTATACTTCCAATGCTTCTTATTTGACCTTCTCTTAAACCAGCTGATGATATCTTTGACATTGTTGCATCCCTGGTTCATGCCTATCCATCCCTCAATAGCATTCCAAATATTTGCTGAGTAATCACACTTGAAAAAGATATGTCTATGGGTTTCAGCTGCTCTTTTACACAAACAGCATCTGTTAACCATAGTCATCCCTCTTCTAGCCATATTGTCGACTGTAGGTAGTGTCCTCTGCATTGCCAAAGCAGCTATGAAACTATGCTTAGGCAGGTTGATACCTTTCCAAACAATTTTGTGGCAGACAACTTTAGGGTATTTAGATCTAAAATGCTCATAAGCAGCTCCTGCCCTAAATTTACCAATTTTTCCAGGGTAAGCTCATTATCAATGTTGGTAACCAGCTCATTCTTAAGGTTGATAATACCTTTCCAGTTTTCAGAATCTGCAACATTAGCTGTGCAGCTTTCTATTGAAAAGCCCTTAATTTTGTAAGCATTTACCCATTTTTCCCATAAGCCATCCTGTTTTGTTATCAGCCTCCACAGCCATTTGCACATCATTGTCTTGTTCCAAGATAATACCTCTTTTATGTTCATGCCGTTTTCCAACTCTTTACCTTCCTTTTCTTTTATGAATGGAAAAATCTTTCATATGTGCCCTCATTACACCCTTGTGGTGGGACTCTTCCCTGGACCCTCGCTTAGCGGGGACGCCAATGTGCACCGGACATTTCCACGTCAATCATACCAACCATTAATAAAGGATTCACCCAAAATGTGTCTTCATTTTGCAAAGTTATTTTCTTATAGAGTTGATAGAGTTTACGACGATTTAGAAAACAAAGATGCAAATGGACTATTTGGGCATTTGGAACTCAAAAAGTCATGAAAACAAAAATTAAAAGTTTGTATTCTTGAAACATTTAAATGAAAATAATACTATTACTAAATTAAATTAACATCTAAAAAGTCATAAATCCAATTCAAAGTATCTAACAATATTCCACCATATTCGTAGAAATGCACAACAAAAACACATTCAATTTCTCAATATTATTATATAAATCATATTAATAACAATTTTACATTGAAAAATAATAATCTAAACAAATTAAAACCATATATTAAGAGAGAGACAAAGAAGAGAAATTACTTTGGATGATGGAGGAAGAGAGTCCCTGGAAAACCCAAGAAATTTGGTGAAGAAAGAAAGAGAGCAAAACTCATAACATTATGAGATGGACATTAGGGGTTTTTAGAGGGTTAATTACTTATTTATAATCAACTAATCACTCCCTAATTTGAGTTAGGTTTAGGTAATCTGTTTTTTCTTTTTTTGGGTGTGTTTTTCCCTTTTTTTTAAAAGATGGATTCATTTATGGGAAGAATTTCGAAGATTATATCATTCCATTATAACAGATTTTGTTAGGCATGTACTTCAATATTTGACTATTTGTACACCATCCATCTGCCACCAAGCAAGGAATTATATAATTTTTTGTATAGGGACAGAAATTAAATAATTAGAATATTATGACTACGTATACTTCATTTTTTTTAGCTACATATAGATACGTACTCCAACAGTCCTATGTATATCTTAGAGCAATTATGCGCTTTTACCTTATTACCCTTATGATATACACGTATACTTGCTTGTAGATTCGTGAAATGTACGAGTTATTTATGTTGTACAATACTTGTGGAGTTTTGAGGGTAATCTAGGGTTAGAAAAGTTGAAGGTTAAGCAATATCATTAAAACAAATCGAAAAATTGCATGTTTTAGCTGAGGTTAAATCTTACAACTACAACTGCCTAGATAGACTATCTGTATTGAACAACGAGCTTATATATTGTGTGGGCACGACGTGGACACACACAGTGATAATCATATCAGAGGTTCGCAAAATTAGTAGGTCATATATATATTGAAAGTTTATTTAAGATCACAAGAACACGATTAAGTAGCGTGTAAAGTTTGATGTTGTTTCACCTGGCCTCGGTACCTAATCGTCACTTTTATTTAATGAACATAAATTCGAATTAAACACATGCAGTAATATATAATTAGGTGGCAGACTAACAAAAGGCGGACTCTTTTTTTTTGTCAATATTTTGTCGTACAAGACCGTCTCCCAATAATTTATCATGAAACCAACATAATTAAATAAATAACTAGCTTTTGTTCCCGTGAAATCACGGGTCCTATTTTTGCTTCATTTTAAACGAATAATCTATTTAAAAATGAAAAATTATTTCCTTGATAAAAATTTAGAAAATTCGGAGTTTAAATCATTTTAAACTTCATGATTAAGATTTTTGTTGGATGAATCCTTGGTCGCCCAACACATGTATTCTTTACCTGCTTATGCGTTCATAGCACAAGACTTTACTACGTAAGCCATTATGTCTCGCCTTGATAGATTTCAGCAGCATACTCTGAAGTTTGTGTTATTTAGCACAATTTTTTCTAAAGTGTGTTTTCTCAACTTTCACTTTGTTAGAGCTCTGTCTCATCTTCTGCGATCTCTGTAAATGCCACCCTACCAACATGTACAAACAGTCTGAGAAGCAGTTCACGAATAGGTAAGTTGTACCAATTCAAGAGAAGTAGTTACCTCAGTAAAATTACTTTTTTCAAATAGCTGTCATTGTCGTTTTGTGTATGGTGTGTTCTATTTTTCACTTTCTTGACTTCCCCCTCTGTGCAGGTTACTTGGACAGCGCTTGCAAATAATGTTCCATTATTATTGATAAGTTCATAGTATTAAATGCTTGCTCTTTTCCTCTTTGCACATTTTAAGAATCAATTTCAGATTTGTTGTGCTTTAATCTCATTTAGCTTCTTTTTTTCCAGTAATTTTCATTTCCTTACTCAAATTTTTTATTCAATCTTGCTTGAAATTAGTTTTCGATTACACTCTTGATTTTCAGCGTGTAGATGTCTTTGGCAACATGGAACGACAACTTTGCTACCATTGACAAGAAATCTACACTTCATGTCTTCCTAATGCTTTCAGGATTTGCACAGCTCTAAATCCTTCATTCAAGAAGTCTTTAGAGTGAGTTCTTACTATTGCGTGCATTTGTGTAATAAAATGATGGTTTTTACATTCATCATACTTACTAGATACAAGGAGTCTAAGCCTTTGCTTGAGAGATAAGAGTCATCATTGGCAGAGCTGATGATCATCATTCATGATGAAAAGCTACTTTAAAGAGGCTCCAAATCACAATGGTATGCTTCATAATGTCATTTTTAAGTTTATAGACATGCAAGTTTAAATGAGCCAATATGCAAAAGTTTGACAAGAGGATATGGTGCTCTTGATGCTCAGACCGTCAAACGACGCCCATGGGGTATGAGCTACCAGTGAGCACATCAAAGGAATCCCAAAAGGAGAGAAGCCAATTTTGCTCTTCACTTTCTCCCCCCCTTCAATTACTATTGTAATCAAATACTCCGTATTCTTTTGAAAGATGTACTGTCACATTTGGCCGAATTGCACCCAATTTTTTACCTAGCTTTGTGCAATTGTTAAAGTGAATGTCTGTTGATGTTAGATGACGACCTACTTGCTCTGTATGTTATACAAAAAGACTATCATATTCATGTCCACGGTTTTATGTAGCAGGTTGTTTGAAAAAACATGAGGGATGATCGAGTGTTTTATGTATTGTATTGTATAATAAATTGATTTGACCTTTAGACTAATTCTTTTATCGATCGGGAATGTGTTGTAAAATATCTAGGTGGTGATAGGAATTTATATATATATGTCAAGGATTACAAGAAGAGGCAACTCTAGATGCTATTTTTAACTCCAGAGGATTCAATTTTATAGAAAAACATGTGAAGATCGAGGAGGAACTTCGAAGATGAAAAAACAAAGAATAAAATAGAGCGAAAAGCGATAGCATAATATGCACCAATAGATTTTGTTTTTCCTTTTTTAGAAAGCACATAACGTACATAGTTGTATAAGGAAAAAGAAAATGAAAATAGATTCATGTGATCAGAAAGCTTTTGCTATACTTAAGGATTGAAATACCTTAAACTTACTCCTAAGTTGAACATGAAACTGAATTACGCCACAAAATTAGCTTCAACAGTCCCGTGATTTACACGGGGCCAAAAACTAGTTACTCAATCCATTTGTTAACCAAGTAATTACTCAAGTGCTTACTCAATAAATGTCATCTTTAATTTTTAATTACTCAAGTAATTACTCAATATATGCCATTTTTACAAATCGAGACGAGAAGTTAAAAAAAAAAAAAGGTTAAAGGATAGGACCAAAATCATAAAATTATGATATTATGAAGGCTTATTTCGATACAAATCTAACAAGTATAACTTTATTGATATAAATCATATTCGTAATAGTTTATTTTGTTATATATTACAAGTCAATGACTCACCTCAATAGCCGAAAATGTCATACATTTAGAAATGAAGGGAGTATTTAATATTCTGGAAGGTGAAAATAAGAACTCCGTACTCACTAGGGACTTGCCATGAATGAATGTATATTTGAAAGGCTGGAAATTTGGAGTGTTTGCTTTTAGGAGTATTTGAACTCTGAGTTCTGATCACCAGACTTTCTTGCTGTTATTTAATTTTTTTCATTCAAGCACGAAAAAAGGATAAGGTGTTATATCCATTTCTCTCTCCTATCCCCACATGTTCTGTTATTTTTACCCTGCTCACCTCTCTCTCCTCCACATTATTTGCTAGCACTTTCTGCACCTCTAGTCTAATCCAGTTTGAAACACAAGCCATTGGGAATGGACCAAGGGGGTGAATGGGTTGTTGCCTATAGTAACTTCACCTAGTGACCGCAACCTATCCAAAAAATCCGGGGGAAGAGAATCGAATTCATTGTTATAAATATTCAAAATCTCTAGTGAATGTAACCCCTTTAAGCTGGGTAACAATCCCTTTACATACTACGAGTGATTCGTTTATTTTCACACCCAACACATTCCCATTTACACGGGTTTACATTGGAGCAATCAGTAATTGAAGGAAGGTTTAGAGCTTTTTTGACATCATACATTGCATGTTTATCAAATTGTGAGAATGAGACAACAACCACTAGAAGAAGCGGCACGACTAGCCCAAGAATTTTGAAACCGCCCATCCTACCAAAAAAAAAAAAAAAAAAAAAAAAAAACAACTGGGTTTGAGATTTCTTTGAAGAAACCACTCTTCATATATAATTAGAGACAATAAAATGAAAAGTGGTATAAAACAAAATGAATTTAGATACGAAACATATTTCACGTCTGTAATGAGAGTCGGAGCACATGTAGTTTTGGCGTCCGGCTCCCATGAAGTTCTAATTAAACTCCATAGTGTGAAATTTCTCTAATCTCAGCCCTTCCTTTTTATCAAGAGCCACAAAATATCCAACTCAATAAAATAATAAAGATATTAAATGAAACTCCAACTAGAAAAATCAAACAATGGCCCACCAAAAGCCCCCACTACCCATTGTAGCTTATCACTTGATTCACTTCTAACATTCTACCCAAAAACGCAAACATTTTCCAATTGTTGTTCCTCCTGTATCTCCATTCTCCTCTCTCCTCGTTTTTTCTTCAAACTTCACCAATTATTTTTTTTATATTGTTTTTAAGTTCTAAATTTCAATTAATTTTTTATTTGTCTGGTTGGTGGGTTTTTTCAAGATCGCTAATCTCGTCTTTCGAAAATGCAATTTGTTGGGGGATCGGGAAGACTTGGGTTTGGGGATTTACCAGCTTCAGCTTCCAGATTGTTATTATGGAGTCAATTTATGAAGGTATGCATATCTCATATCATACTTAATTAATATGGATGATTTTGTTTAGTAGGAATTGGGAAGTGAATTGTCTTACTTAATCAATATCAATAATCTGGTGGCTTTGATTAAATAATTTTCTCATTGGTGTTTGATGGTTGTTTTCAAGAATTCCCCTCTGAAATACACTAATTCATGCAAGTAGTATTCATTGTCTAGTTTATGTTAATCACCATGCAAAGATGTGAAGTTTTCCAACAAATAACCACTTCATTCTTAGCCTATTAGCTCAATCAGGGAAGAGCAATGTGTACATCACAATTGTGTAGGTTCAACTCCTACATAGGCGAAATCCCAATCTCAAAATCATGTTAATTTGACGCTGCAAAATTTTCTACTGGACCTTCAACTTGGAACAAGCTTTAGAACATACCAAAATTTCAGCCTTTCGTATCATCCTACCGACACACCACTAAGAGGAATTAAAGACCTACAATAATGAAACAAGAGTAATCACCA
>JBBYHQ010000013.1:3798457-3809842 GCA_038382645.1 Spergularia azorica
ACAATTCTAATACTTGCTGAGCTACTGTGAGACTTACTGCTGAATAAGGTAAGAAGAATTACTTATCTCCTTCAAAGAAACTTCTAAATGCGTTCTAAAGTTGAGAAGTATTATATAAATTGTTTTACAGTAAGGTTTGTAATTTCGAAAGGTAAATGTTAAGTGTAAGGTTTAAGTGCAAAGGTTTACCACCTTTACTAATTTATACATGAAAAAACTAAGAAAAAAAATGATGAGAGAGAAAGTTAGAGAGAGAGGCTCTGATTCTTCTAATTAGGTTGTACGGAAATTAAGCGATTTCTTCAAGCTTGCGCCAGATCCTAGCCATGGCCAGATCTAGCTCAAGCAAGAGGAAGTTAGGCTCTATGAAGCACAAGAGTAGAAGTAGGAAAAACAAGCAGAAGATGTTCAAAGAAGCCCCTTCGACCTCAGATGCAAAAAAGATCAAATCTTTGGGTGAAATTCAGGGAATTCCGGCCATGGATTTGAGTGACATAGAATCAGGGGATGAGGAAATGGATGGCACAGATGGAAATGGGGATGAAGAAACACAGTTGCCGGAGGTTGAAGAAGCAGGTTGGATAACTGTACGGAAACAGGGTACAGGTAAAGCTTCTAACTTTGCTGGAATTTCTGGTGATAAAAATGCAAAAAATGGTCCTATGTTGTCTCTTACTGAGATTTAGGGAAGGTGTTAATTACTGGAATTTGGCCATTGTTTGCTATGTTTTGGGTGCAAATCACCCTTTAGATACTATGTCTGGTTTCTTTCGGAGAATTTGGGGGAAAAAGGGACTTGATAAAGTTTCTATGCTTCCAAATGGTGTTTTTGTTGTTAGATTTAAAACCTTGGAGGACAAAGACAATGTTTTGAAGGCGGGGCATCATTTATTTGATAATAAGCCACTTATCATCCAAGCTTGGACAGAGGAGCTTGAATTAGACAAAGGATTGGTCAAAACTGTGCCAATATGGATTAAGATGTTGAAATTGGAGCTAAGTTTTGGTCTTTGCCATGTATTCAAAAGATTTCAGGCTTAATTGGCAAATACATTCACTGTGATGCTGCTACAGTTGATAGAACTAGACTTGGCTATGCTAGGGTTATGATTGAGGTTGAGATTGGACAGGAATTCCCTGATATGGTTAAATTTCTTGATGAGAAAGGAAAAATTGTTGAGCAAGTCATAGAATATGAGTGGAGACCTGATGTCTGCAAGACCTGTAAAGGGATTGGGCATCAGACAATGTAGTGTAACAAGAAGGAGAGGCAGAAAGGAAAACAGGCAGAAAAGCAGCAGCCACAGAAGAGAGTGAGGCAAGTCCGGAGACCTAAGGTTGTACAGGAGAAGAATGCTACAAACCCAGTCACTGAGAATAGTAGTTTTACTACTCCTGTCAACCAGGCCACCATTCCCCCACCTGCTAGTACAGGCAGGCCTGCTCAGAGACAGCTTGTTTTGTATCAGCAACCAAACTCTCATACTGAGGATACTAGAGAAACAGGTTCTATTTCTTATGCTAATATGGTCAGATTGGGTAGTGCGGGGTTAACCGGAGAGGTTATGAATGGTAATGCAAGTCATGGTCTAGTGGACCATGGCTAGTCTGGCTGCTTGGAATATTAGGGGACTAAATCGCCTGAGTAAACAGAAGGATATTATGAGATTTATGAATCAGAATAATGTTGGGCTATTTAGTCTCCTTGAGACTAAGGTGAAAGTTGGCTCTTTAAGCAATATTCACCTTAGTATGAGCAATAATTGGGCAATTACTACTAATAATGCCATGCATCCAGGGGGTAGAATTTGGATTATGTGGGATCCTAATAAGTTCTGTGTTCAATTGAAAGAGATGGATGCTCAATTTATGCATACTGATGTGGAGGACTTGTCTTCTAAGAAAAAGTTCCATGCAACTTTTGTTTATGCTTCTAATGATCTCAAGGAAAGAGAGGAGTTATGGAAAAGATTGAATGATTTAGCTGATAATTTGAGTGATGCCTGGATAGTTTTAGGAGATTTCAACAATGTGTTGTTTTTCAATGAAAGAATTGGGTCTAAAATCACTCAAGCTGAGATTACTGGCTTTCAGAATTGTGTAAGATATTGTGGCTTGGAGGACATCAAAGCTGGAGGGGCTTTTTACACCTGGAATAACAAACAACATGGTGAAAAAAGAGTTTTCAGTAAAATTGATAGATGCCTAATTAATGTGGATTGGCTGCAAACTTTTCCTGATAGTAATGCCTTCTTTCACCCTGAAGGAATCTTTGACCGTTGCCCTTGTGTGGTGAAATTATTCAGGGAAAGGGGAAATGCGAGAAGGAGCTTCAAATATTATAATATGTGGGGTTCAGCTCCAAGTTTTATGGAAATTGTGAATGAAGGATGGAAGTTAGATGTAGTGGGCACTGCTATGTTCAGACTTACAAAGAAAACAAAGGAATTGAAGAAGCTGTTGAAAGGTCTGAACAAAGAGCTTTTTCTGGCATTGAGAATGTTGCCTCAAAAGCATTACATGATCTTCTTGATGCTCAGGAGAGAATGCACATTGACCCTAAAAATATGGAGATCAGAGAGGAGGAAAATGCTGCAGCTGTGAAGTACAGATTTCTCCACAAGGCTCAGTATGAATTCTTAAAGCAAAAAAGCAAAGTTCATTGGCTTGGGCAGGGAGATGAGAATACTGCATATTTTCATGCCACAATCAAATCCAGAAGGGCTAGAAATCATGTCCATCAAATTAAAGACCTCAATGGGAACATGCAGCAGGAGGAAGCTGACATACAAGCAGCTTTCTTGGCTTATTACATTAACCTACTGGGATCTGATAATTCCACTGAAAAGGTTCATGTAAGCACTGTCAGAAAGGGGCAAATTGTTGATGAAATGATGTCAGACATTCTTATGAGGAAAGTAGAGAGGGAGGAGGTTAAAAAAGCAGTTTTCTCAATTCCAGGGACAAAAAGTCCAGGCCCAGATGGTTTTTCCAGCCAATTCTATAGTAGGGGAAGATGTTACTGATGCTGTTTTGGAGTTCTTCAGCTCTTCAAAGCTGCTGAAACAGATCAACTGCACAACCCTCACACTGATTCCATAATTGAAGCATCCTAAATCAGTTATAGACTTCAGGCCAATTGCCTGTTGCAATACAATCTACAAAGTTATTTCAAAAATACTTTGTGATAGGCTGAGTAAGGTCCTACCTATGCTTATTAGCAAGAACCAGGGAGCTTTTGTGAAGGGAAGGGATATTGTAGACAATATTCTAATCTGTCAAGATTTGGTTAGAAAGTATAATAGGAAAGGCTGCTCAGCTAGGTGCATGATGAAAATAGACTTGAGGAAAGCCTATGATACTGTGGAATGGAAATTCCTCAAAGAAATGCTGATAGCCCTAAACTTTCCTCAGAAGTTTGTTGATTTGATAATGGTTTGTGTTGAATCACCTTCATTCTCAATAGCTCTGAATGGCAATGCTTTTGGTTTCTTCAGGGGAAAAAGAGGTTTGAGGCAGGGAGATCCTCTCTGCCCTCTTCTCTTTACTATCTGTATGGAGTACTTAAGCAGAATCTTAGAGGTGGTTTCTAGTAGAAGTGGGTTCAGCTTTCACCCTATGTGCCATAGGAAGAAGCTAAATCATCTCTGCTTTGCAAATGATTTAGTTTTATTCTGCAAAGGGAATGCTCAGTCTGTCAAACTGATATTGAGGGGTTTTGCTACATTCTCCAAAGCATCTTGATTGCGCTCAAATATTTCTAAATCAGAGATTTTCTTTGCTGGGGTTGGGGCTGATGTAGTGAAGGAGCTGCTTGATTTCTTAGGATTCAGGAAAGGGAAAATTCCATTTAAATATCTTGGAGTACCAATCACTGCTGGTAGACTTACAGACAAAGAATGCAACATTTTGGCTGAGAAAATTGTGAGTAGGATTCGAGCTATTGGAGCTAGGAAATTGTCACATGCTGGAAGACTAGTGTTAGTTAAAGCTGTGCTGGTGCATCTACATTGCTATTGGGCAAGAATCTTCCTCTTACCTAAACTTGTTCTAAAGAAAATCACTAGCATATGCAGGAGCTTCTTATGGGATGGATGTGAATTCCTAGTCAGGGTTCCTCTGGTTTCTTGGGATAAAATCTGTCTTCCTAAAGAAATGGGAGGACTGGGATTGAGAGATGTTTTTAATTGGAATGTAGCTTGTGTTGGAAAGTATGTGAATTGGATATATACAAAAGCAGATACCCTGTGGATCAAGTGGGTGAACTGTGTGTACTTAGAAGATGCCACATGGGAGAGCTACTCTCCTCCAACTGACACAAGTTGGCATTGGAAAAAAATATGCCAAGTCAAGGAGAAACTGAAGGATGCATACTCTGATGGAGAATGGACTGGCACTGTCGGGAAATATACAGTCAGTGAGGGTTACAAATGGTTTGCAGGGAGTTCAGCAAAGGTGGAATGGGGCAAAACTATATGGATAAGACATGTAGTGCCTAGAGCTGCCTTCATTTCCTGGCTAGCATTGCAAAATAAGCTCCAGCTAAAAGATAAATTGAAGAAAATTGGGGTGTGTTCTGCTGATGAATGCATATTATGTCAGTCTGCATCAGAAACACACAGTCATATATTCTTTCATTGCAGTTACAGCATGAAATGCCTCGATGAAGTCACGACTTAGCTCCACCAAATTTTGGCGCCGTTGCCAGGGAATTAATTACGGTGTTTATTTGTGTGTGATTTTTGTTTCGTTTAATCATGGATGCTTTTGATTGTGAACAATATGCAAGTGAGGAATTCCATGATTATTTTGCTAGAGTTGAGGCATTAAATAAAGAGTTGATTTCGCGTGGTGTTAAATGTTCTACTTGGCAATTAAGCAATCTTATCAAAGATGGTTTGAACTTCAATACTCTAGAGTTGGCTAATTATTTGAGCAATGGGACACTGTATTCTATGGATTCTTTTGAAATTTGGGAATTCTGGAAATATGTGGCTGCTCAAAGTTTAAAGGCTGCTGAGTTGAGAATAAGGGAGCTCACGCAAACTACCACCCTTGAGTGTCTTACATCTTCTGAGACACATGAGATCGATGTGAAACCTATTGGTGATTTTGGTGAGTTAGATGAGACTGTAAAACCTTTGAAATTCACTCTTGACCATGAAGTGGATAGATCTCCACTAGTGGAGACTGTAAGAGAACCTTATACTCCTATGATGGTGGATGTTGTTGGTTTAGATGATGGTGACTATGCGAATGATGATGAATTTTCTTCTTCTTTGACTAACCCCAATGTTTCCACAGATCTTAAAATCTCACTGCTGGGAGTTGAGGATGATTCTTCCTTGACTTGTGCTATACAAGATGATCCATCTCTTAGAGTTTCCTTAGATGTGATGTTAGATGAACAAGCAATTATTGTCACTTTAGGGGAGAATGTGTCCCCTATTTTAACTCCTAAACCCTCATGGGATATAAGACATCACTCTCTTTTGCCTCCTACTCCCAACTTATCCAAGCATGAGAAAATCAATAATGACATAGAAGATAGCTTTGAACATAGAGTCTCAGACAATCCTCATCTACATGACCTTGCCTCTATTGTTTATGTATTGTTGTTTACTAACGTTTTCTATTGTCATTCTTTTGAGATATATACCAGCTCCTTTGATAAACTTCTAAGATCATTGAGTTCTTCCGCTCTTACGTCATGCAATCTCACCTCTGCTAGGTGATCCTAGAAAAAGCTCATAACTGCGTCGAGCCAAAGACGTTAAACAAGTACGCTTCTCGGGAGGCAACCCGTGTTTTTGATTTTATTTTTGTGCGATTTAATGTGTTTGTTTTTTGTGTGACAAGAAGATCAGTGTCGGTGCTAGTACGTAAAGGTATGTATTTTCTTCCGTTTTCTCTCCCCCTTCTCACTATTCTCACCATTCTTTCCTAACCCACTTTTTCTTCACCTAGTTTCTTAGACCATCCCTTTTTGTGTCCTACCCACGATTCACCACTTTTGCTTGTTGTAAACCTTTCCAATTTTGCCTATTACACCCTATATTTAACCTCATTGCTTTATTTTTGGTGTATTTGGAGGGTGGAGATTGGAGTTTTTTTATGATGGTGGTGTGGAGGTAGGTTCTATGAGCATTACTTTTGGAGGGAGATGGGCGTTTTGTGAGGTGAGTGTGGTTGATTGGTGACGACTTTTCCTTGAGGGCGTTTGGGTTATGGTGTGAGTTGAGAGTGGCTCTACACCTTATTTCTTTCATATGAGCCTATTGCCTTGAGATGATTGATGAGGAGTTATTAGTTCTTGCTTTTGAGAGAAAAGTTTTGGAGTTACAAGGGAGGTGTGCATCCTTTAGGATATGAGAACTTGATACGTCTATCGGTGCAAGTTTTTGTGAGATCATCTCTCCCCTATTATATTGTTGTCCTATTCTATTCGTTAATATGATTCACATTGAGGACAATGTTCGATTCAAGCATGGGGGAGTGGATAATCGTTGTAATATTTATAATGTATCATCATATATTCAGTTTTACAAAAAAAAAAAAGATGAAAAAAAAAACAAGAGAGATGAGCGAAAAAGAAAGTAAGGAAAAGACACGAGAGAAGAAAGTGAGCCGGTGAGGACAGGAAAATTTAACGAGAGGCTAGGTGAAAACCCATTGGGCGCTTAGGCAAAATGAGCGGAGTGTTGTTACTTATCGGCGGGTGCATAAGAAGGGTGTAAGAAGAGTCGTGTCAGGGTAGGTTCTCTCTTGAAGATATAAGGAGGTTCGGTTGGATGTATAGACAAGGAGATAGGACTAGAAAATCCTCGATGCATATGAAGATATAAGTGACGATTGGTGGAAATATCGAGGTAGTCTTTGATCCGACGGTACTATTCCGGACCTAGGCTCCCGAGGGAGTTGGGTGTGAGCGGCTTAAGGACGCTTAGGACGTTATAGGTCCCTTTGCCAATTGTTGGTTAATGAGTGGTTTGTGTTTGATGCATAAGATGGTTGGGTGCCGTTACGTGGAGATTACTTCCGTGATGGTGCCTAACTAGGAAGACGAAGACCACAAGTGAAGTAGAGGAGATAGGTAGATATCAATTCTCACCCGCGCTGCTTGTTAAAAGACCTTGGAGACCATTTGTTTGAAGTACTCGAGGGCGAGTAAAGGTCTAAGCATGGGGGAATTTGATACGTTAGGATTTCGAGTGCTATTTCATACGTTTTATATGATGATTAGGAGATCATTAGGTTGATTATTGGTTCACATTTCATATATTTGGTTTTGTAATGTTTTGACAGAAAATGTGGCCAATAGAGACAGTTTTAAGCTGATTTGCGCAAGGGTCAACTTTGAAGGCTCATATCTCTCAAGCTATTTGGAATTTTATTGTGAAACCACTTGGAGATAAACTTCATGATCTTAGCTTTTTCGGGAAGTGGTCATAATCCTTATATGGCCAAGTAATGAGGGAGATACGTCCATTTGAATTTCGCCTGACGACCCAGTTTCTACCGCGATCGCGGCAAAGAATCCGCAAACGCGAAGGAAAAACAGAACCGATTCCAGCGATCACGGCGAATGTAACCACGATCGCGGCCACCTCTTGCCGGACTTTCCATAATTGATTTTCTTCCTAATTTGAGTCTCAATTTCTTATTCAGTATAAATAGCGAACTTAAGACCTTTGTAAAGGGATTCAATCTTTCAGTATTCTTTGTAACCGTCGGTACACTTTTGCATGGAGAACTAATCTTTTCGTGCTTGGTTGGGTAATTCAAAGTGAGCATTCGATCCAACCGTGAGTTCTAATTCTCTTCCCTAACTCTTAATTATTGTTGTTCTTCCGTTTTAATGTTTATGATTTGCTTGTTCTAAATTGATCACCTAGGGTTTGCATAATCTATCCTTAGCCTTATTAATTATCGCTTGTTTAATTAATCTTGTAAAGTAAAGAACTTTGATCTAGTATTAGGTGCTCATCGGTATTAGATTAACGGGAAGAACAACATAACTGGCATAGTATATTACTACTCAGAGTATGCGCCCAATTCTCTATTGATATTGTTCTAAGTCTTATTGCTGATATTAAATCGAGTCTAATCGCTTGTTTTAGAACGTTTAATAATTAGGGTTGTTAGAGTCATGCTTACGCCTAATAACTAATCGCTAATGAACAATAGGAATTTAATTCCACAATAGAGTAATTAAGAGGAAGATAATTGAATTAAAACTATGACCGATTGTTAGATTTACTAGCGGCGAGAACTCCGACCAAGACCTCGTTAATCTTGATAAATCAACCACTTATTTCATTGTTTTACTTGTTAGTTTAATTCACAACTCATTCAATCAAAACCCCCAATTGTTACCACTATCTAATCACGCATCTAATTACAAATAACTCGTAGAATTCCCTGAGGATCGAACCTTACTTCACTATCACATAGTTTTAGGAGAGTATTGTATTTATATTTGGAAGAGTGACACGACTTAGCTCCACCAGCGTTATATAGTAAATTCACCCAGTTCAACGAATTGAAATGTTTTGGTCTTATTGAATACGGTGTATATAATAATTCGTAAAACTGAACATTTTATTTATTTTAATTTATTTGAGGGTTCGTGAAACTCAACCTAAAACTAACAAGCATGTACTCCCTCCGTCCTCCTTTAAACACCTCATACCCAAAACGCACCCTTATTGAGGAGAGTGTACACACTAATCGATTGGTTAATCAAAGTTTCAATTGCTAATAAGATTCTTATCTAACTCACCAAATAATTCTTTTGGAACTTTGATTAAGCGATTGACGTGTACACCTTCATCAACACGGGGGTATTTTGGGTATGGGTGTTTAAAGGGGGACGGAGGGAGTAGAGTTTAGATGGTGTTGCTTACATTGAGATTCATGAATCGACGTAAAATATTCAATAAAATTTGATACTTTGTAATTTTACTGAATCGGGCATAACTCCTCTAAAATGATATTAAATTTGCAATTTTGCACGGGTCAACGACTAGTAGGATTATAAACAACTCATTAAATATAACATATTAAATAGAATAAACATGCATTCAAACAATTTAAACACAAAAGAGTATTTAACAATTAAACACATAAATTAGCATGCTCATAATTAACAAATTAATCACATAAGAATTTATTATATCATTTCAATCAATATTATTTAAGTGGTATTATTCGCAATAATTGTAAGTTGCACGTATGTTTTGACAAAACAACAAATTTGTCAAACTAAATACTTTGCTACTGCTACTGGACACGACATGTGCATAGCCTAGAGTAGTGTAAAAGGTGAAGTTGAGTGTCAACATTTTGTTGGATAAAACGCACAAACATTCAATCTCACAAACTCATCTTCCAAATTGATTCAAATTCACCAATCTTGCAACCACCATAAACGGCAATGACTACCTCCTGTCCAGCTCGGTTCGGCTGCTGCCGAATCCGTATTCGGCGATGTCCGCACCACCCACGAATCAGCCCGAGCCACCACCTCCCTTGCGCTCGTCCTTGCGTTTCGCGCGCGCTGCAACTAATTTCAGAAGTCCGATGGTCCTCACCATCGACCCAGATCAGGCCACCGCAGCCCAGCCACGGCGGCATCAGGTAAGTTGCAACGTTTTTTTTTTGATTTATTTTCGGATTGAAAATTTTATCCTTTGAACATTTAATTGAAGAAATACTCTTACAGTAATCGAAATCCTTGACCAAATCCGAACCCTAATTACCAATAAATCAAAATTGGGGCTTTTAATTTCGAAAATTTTAACCCAATTATAAACATCGATTGTTCAATTTTCGTGAGTTTGATTGCAAAATTAAGCATGAAGTAAAAAAAATCAGGTTAACTTCCCTGTTTCATGTAAAAACTTGATACCTGAACCTGATCCGTGTATGTGACTCGTGTTGTATCAATTAATAATTTGATCAAATGGGCCCAGAGCTGCTTATATTCTATTGTGACCACTTTGTGTAGCCATACTCCGGATTCCTCTCATTAATCTTTGGTTTACCCTTGTATGTATTGATGTGATTATAGAACTGTACAAGGATGAACTCAGTTAACAAGTGTTTGATTGTGGTGTAACTTTTTAAGAACGTAGTGGGATGTTGCTGAAACCCGCTTCAGCTTGGCCCTTCCATCTTTAGTCTTCCAACCTCACTTTCCAAATGTCATTTGTCAAGTCTTGTCTTCCTGACTTGTTCTCATGCTAAAATTTGGACTTGTTTTGCACTTGGCATTCCTAGAATGGGTGCTCGTGTTTGTGTTCCCCTGATTTTGCTTTAAATTACAATTATTTAGTCTTTCTCTTGACTGATTAAACTTACGATTGAGCAGGTGCAGTTTTATGAACTTTGCTAAGAACCAAAGTTGCCTTCAGTGTGAGGAGGCACGGCCAAAGAAAGTTTTAATTGGTGGTGAATGGGACTGCCCTCAGTAAGCATTAATGTTTCTTGCATTTCATTACTTTTTTCCTTCTGTTTTGTGCACTTCTGTTCTCGTGACTTCAGTTTCCAATTGTTCAAGTAATACTTCATCCTTCCTGTCTTCCCCTCTATGTTCAGGTGTGACTTCCTTAACTTCAGTAGAAATGTTGTTTGTCTGAGATGTGATTGCAAGAAACCCGGGGGGAACCCTCAGCAGAGCCCCTCTGGTGTATCTGGGTTTGGAAGTAATAGATCCTCTGGTATAAGTAATACAGCGAAGCCATTAGCTGAGAGGGAAAATCAACAGCAACAGTGGTTAACTGAGATAACTCAATTGGAAGAATCGTCTGATCTAAGCAATTCTGTAGCAGATGAAGATTTTTCCAAGTTCATGCCGGCAGGAGGTAGCGGGGCTGCCTCACAGTCGGGGAACTTGGCCGTTGATGCGAATGTTGATGATGTTGATATCAAGGCAAGGAGTGGTGACAATAACATCAATGTGCATATTAGCCAGACTCTCGATGAGCTTTTAGGTCACCGATCTCCAACTTCTGATACAAGTAACAACGATAGTACTCCGGGGAAAAGTATCAAAGGTGAAAGTCTATCTGCCACTTCCAGTGCTGCTTCTCTTGAATATGGGAATCTTAGTGATGCTAAGTCCAGCCGGGACGTCTTTGCTTCTGCAAATACCCAGCTATCTGTAGAGAAGCCTGCTAGCCAGATGGGGGGTAAAGAGAGGGAACAAGCTGAAAAATCTGAAAGATGGTTCCAAAAGGTTTCAGAGGTGAATGATGTAGAAGAGCTTTCTAGTTCAATATCTGATGAGAACTTCCCGGAAATCATGCCAATGCGCACTGGTGAGAACCGATTTGTCGTCAGCAAAAAGAAAGATCGTTCTTTGACTTCTCCAATGTACAAGAG
>JBBYHQ010000013.1:3809942-3827429 GCA_038382645.1 Spergularia azorica
CGTTATCGATTTACGTTAATCAACTGACTTAGTATATATAATATATCCCAGGTTTATTCCTAATTAGATTTAATTAGGTAACGCATTATTGTCGGAGGACACCTACTCCAACAGGAAAATGGAGGAAAACGACGTTAAGTAGAAAAACTAAAGAAAATACGTTTTAAAATAAATGAGAAAACATTTTTAGGGGTTTTTGGTTTTATTAACTACATTATTTACAAAGGCGGTCAATTTTAGTTCTTATTGACTTTAATCGACTCTTCGGTTGATTTGCACCTATTGGCGAGGTTGACTTTAGTTGATTTTGGGTAGAGTCGGGTTGACTTGAGTAGACATTGGTTGGCATTAGTAGACTTGGTAGATTTGATTGACTTTGGTTGACTATGGTAGACTTGAGTAAATTTGTTTGTTTTTGGTAGACTTGGTTGTATTTTGGTTCGCTTTGGACTATGGTTGACTTTCATTGACTTGATTTCGATTGACTTGACTTCAATTGAATTTCATTGATTTGACTTCAATTGACCTAGACTCCCTACTAAGGACACGTTCGGCACTACAGCTTTCTAACTAGCTTATAGATGTTTTGTGAGCTTTTATGAACTTTACAAAGAGTACGTTTGAGAATCAAGGTAGCTGTTGGTGATTACATTCCACCTATAACCTTAGTTAGTTTCTTCCCTAAAATTTGGCTGCATACTTATCTCTATCTTTCACGCCACTTTCATTTTTTATTTTATTTTTGTGTTTTTTTGAATAAATATTGTACATGCATCTATGTTAAAAAATACTCCGTAATTACGAATAATATAATTGATGACATAATCTATATTATTATACATTATTGAAATGTCATACAAGATACCATTATACTAAACATAAACCGAGATGTTTACGCCAACAAGATAGGTGAAATAGGAAAATGCCATACGTATTTCCTAACACATGTTCAACAGTTACTTGTACCGAACATGTTAATAAATTTCACAACAGCTACAACTAAAAGTTATCATCTACTAAAACGCTACATCTGCAGAGAACGCTACAGCTACCAGCTACAACTAAATTTACCGAACAGACCCTAAGTGTTAAAGTCATCAAACAAGTGAATTTATCGATTAGACTCCCTATTAAGTCTAAAACGTTTTTACCATTTTGACATCTCGTTGAGTTAGATTAAATAGACTCCCTATTAAGTCTAATCATTTTTATAAATTGGATTGGATAGACTGCTAATCAAGCCTTTGAAATCACGGGATCTTTTTAGTTTATTTGTAGAGTTTTTATAACATGTTTGCTACCTATACCCAAAATTAAAATAAAGTTGTCAATCATGCTACCGAAAAATAAACATACCAAGATGATCATATCGGGAACTAAAATAATGATAATAGGAGTTCAAGTACAATAAAACTAATTGGAATTCGTAACTTGTCCTCATGTTTCGTAAAACCAAAATTATAGAAAGTCTTGCTACAATAAATAACACTCTATAGATGTATGATTAGATATATATCTTCTTTTTTTATAAACTGATTGTTGATGTATGATTAGATATTTAACTCACCAAAATCAAACAAAAAACTTAACATATACTCTGCTTTTTATTGATTCGAATTAAGGTGTAGCCGACATAATTGGCAAATGAAGAGCCAAGAGGTACTATATGTTTCATTAAGTTATTAAGATGTAAATGGAACAAATTGATATATATAGACAGTTCAAGTTCTTGAACTACTGGACTGATCATCCACAGTTTAAACAACTTGTCAAAGAAGCTTGGAATAGGCCTATCTATGGACACTAGTACAGAATTTACATTTTCCATGATTATTATCTACGGTACGGTAATTAACATTAGAAATCGGTTTAATTACATGATGATTATATGTTACTCACACAATACAAGTTAGCGAATTCTTCTCTACAATATTTCTTAGACTGTAGGTCGTCTACATATGATCGAAGTCAAATTGATGAAGTACGAGTCGAGCTAGTGCATCAAGTTATGGCTTTTGCTGAGTTAGTTCAATAAATAGTAGAGAAATTTCTCTTGGTCGAATGTGTTCATTAGTTTTATTTTGACTTTAATTGCTTCGATGGTTATAAACATTATTGTACGAACCCTTCGTTTATGGGCTAATGTAATCAAATTTGGAGATTAATTATAAAATCTTTGCCATGATTCAACATCGATCTTATATGATGTATTTATTGATATTTTTTTATTCGATCACCTGACGGTGTATGTAAACTACTATTACCTGTATATATAGGCCGTAGAGGCCAGGCTAGAGTAGATCGATATATGTTAATTTACAGCGGTGGCCAACCTGGAATTGTAGTATGTTTTTTCTGATTTTACAGCGGTCAGTGGAGAGGCGCTATTGTTCTATTGTACTGATTTACAGCGGCACCTGGCACCGCTGTGAAATGCATACATATATTTTACAGCATTTGCATCTACAGCGGTTCCCCAACAGCTGGAAACCGCTGTAAATCGCATTTTTGACCGCTGTAAAAAAAAACTTGTGGCGTAGTGGGAGTTCCCATGTACAGAATTTTGCAAAGCTAAGATTTGTGAAAGAGGTGCTCAAAAAGCTGAACAATCAAGAATCATTTTTCTAGTCTCACTTGTAGAGTTAATCAATGCAAAGAAGACCAGGATTCATGTTAGAGGGAGATGCTGAATAATCCAAATTGCATAGATCTACATCATAAGGAAGAAGCTTTGCAACATAAATTATGCACACTCAAAAAAGCAGAAATTATTAGTATGCTTAGCCAAAGAGCAAAAATCAGTCACATTAAGGAAGCAGAATTGCAGTTCTAGATATTTCTATTCAAGAATTGCACAAAGAAATCACATGAGTGTGATTGGTAGTGTCAAAGATGCAAGTGGGAATCTACATACTACTCAGGAATCTCATCTTCTATTTATGTGAAGGAGACATTCCAAAAAAAAGTCGTTTCGCAATGCTGAAAAATGCGTTGAAATCAATTGGTCGGATCCAAGACCAAAATTGAGTAGTTTCCAAAGAAAACGTATCATAAATTATGTATCACGGATTTGGATCTGAAATTTTGTAAAGTTGTTCATATGACTCAAAATAGTCTTATTTTATTTAATCAAGATTTTTAGGCTAAAACTCATTTTAAACAGATTTTACAACTCGGATCCAAACGCATTTATAGGCAGAAATAAGGATTGGACTTTTGGGCCATTTTGTACATGAATTATTTTCTTAAAAACTTGCAAAAAAATATTTTTTCACTCATGAAGGTAACAAGACGATAAAACATCGAGAAAAACACACAACACTCCACTCCTTATACTCTCGCGATTTCTAATGTTTCTCTCAATAAAGAGAACGACCCCCGTAAGGCCCTAGAAGTTGGCTTATGGATTTTGGTGTGGCTCAATAAACCACACTAAACTCATTACCAACCAAAGCTATACAAAATAAAGAGTTAGTAATGTATTTGAATGAAAATAAATTGAAATAACAAAAAATAAAAGAATAAGGAGAAGAGTTACAACCTTTGGTGATCAATGGTAATGATCCTCTAAGTTAGGGTACTAGATCATCTAAACAAGTTTTAAACCAGATGAAGTTGGTTGATTTTAATTATTCCTATTATCCAAATGTGATCCATATACTACACATTTATTGTAATTGATTAGAAATTTAATGGTGGAGTTTGATGTGAAAAGTGAATAAATAATAAAACCAAGGTAAGAAATAAATGTGGGTGAGCAAATGCTCCTCTGTTTTTTTTCGCCTTGAGAGAGTCGTCCGTCTCTTTTTATTTTTTTGTTCTTTGTTTTGCTTTTGTTTTTTTTTTTTTTCTTTTTTTGCTTTTGTTTGTAATGAGTATTGAATGAGGGTGTATTGAATATGAGTGGTTAAGTAGAGGGAGGGTAGGTAATTTGTGAGGGAGGTAAAATGGGGGAGATAAATCTCTCATTAATAGGAAATCATAAAGAAAAAAAACACAAAATTTGCTCACCACTCTCTCTTGACCGGCTCTCCTAACCTCACACCACACTCATTTTTTTTTTTGTCTTTTGCTATTGTCATGAAGGGGGAAGAATAATGACTCATTAAATGAAATATTAAAAGAAAATCAAAATAGTTAGCATCTTTTTACAAGATTGTTAGTGTAACTATGGGTGACATGAGAGCGAGATCATAAGGTGAGGTCATTGCCTAGGTGGTTTAGTAGTTAGAAAAACGAAATTGGGTTAGGCTCGTTTCGAGCAATTGTTCCTCGGTTTACGCAAAAATGAAAACCGGGTGAAACTAATTAATGAAAAAATTAATTTGAAAAATTAAAAACCATGAAAATTAATATTCCTAATTTTATTTAAACAGTTTTTGAAATTTATAAAAATAATAGAAAACATGGTGAAATTGAAATTGTTGATAAATCGTTTTATTTACAAATAAACGAATAGACATCGGTAAATAGAAATGAATAAAGTAAAATATAATTCTAAAATGGAAATAGATTAATAAAAATGAAAATAAGAAATGGGAGACAAAATTTGGTGTCTACAGTTTGCCCCTCGTTGGTCGTATTTTGCAAAAATGAAGACCAACGCCATGAAAAAACGCAAAATTTTGGATCCCGACTCACAACCTCGTTGTTGTTCGGGAGAAAAGACCCTATTGTCTAAATTTGAAAATCCATGATTGCTAGCTATTTTAATTTCATAATAATACAAGAAGCTATCACATATACAATATTCTGAGCTTAGATCTATTGGAAATGCAAATGAAAAGATCATGCTATCTAGTAATGATTACACACTAAAGCAAATAAAGCTATGGGTTGATCGCACTAAACACTTAATGCGCAAAACATGCATGAACGAATGTAGTCCCGCTGTTTAGACGGGATAACATGTTTTACGAAAAAAAGTAGGGGAGTCCATGCATAGTTAAAAAAATTGTTTAATTTAAACAATTATCACGTAATGGTTTAGTCATTGTAATGTGGAATCGAAAGATATTGGAGTAAGTACTTGAGGGGGGGGGGACAAAAAGGAGCGTTGTACGAGAATATAGGAAACAATTGAAAGAGTAAATACACTAGTAAAGTAGTTGGATCTTTGTTTCCTTCTATTTACTGTCACATTTTCACCGTAAGTATATGTATCGAAATTATATTCACAATATCCGAGTACAAGGTGGGTAATGATTGGTAAATATTAACACCCTAAATATCTCTCTAAGAAGAAACACAAACAAGATAAATTGTATGAGGTTAAATATCAACACCCCAAATGTCTCTCAAGATAGACACACAAACAAGATAAATTGTACTGTAAAAGCGTAAATATCAACACCCCAAAGGTGTCTCTGTAAAGAAACACAAACAAGGTAAATGGTAAAAATTTAAATATCAACAACCCAAAAGCCTAAATGTCTATCTAGAAAGAAACTCAAACAAGATAAATTGTGCTGTAGAAGTGTAAATATCAACACCCCAAATATTTCTCCATAAAGAAACACCAACAAGATAAATGGTAAAATTATATCAACACCCCAAATGTCACTCTATAAACTAACACAAACAAGATAAATGCAGGAGCGTAAATATGTCACCTTGTAAAAGAATACAAACAAGAGTAGGAGAATTAAATGACACGTCAGCAATTCGTGTGATCTTGGATGTGGACCATAGATCAAGTACCTCATCAACGGCTCATCAACGGTCTAAAGACATCGCAATAATGTTGTAACAAGAAAAAAAAAAAAAACAGTACAGTCTTCATGAAGAAGAAAAACTAACGAAAATGATACGGAGTTGCAATACTGTTGCATAAAACAAAATAGTATAAGTGTCTAACACAAGGCAAGGTTAGACAGTGACCAATCATGCATATACGTACTTATGTTATTAAATACTACTGTAACAAGTATGAACCCATTGACCACATAGCATGAGTATTATTACTGTCAAACGTTTCAAACAAAAAAATCACCAACAACATATCATTGCCCCAAGCCCTCAACAACTAGAGAAAGTTAGAGAGAAGAAGAGGAGAGAAGAAAGGAGAGAAAATGGCATATTTTATTTCGAGACATATGACATTGGTTAATGAGCTTCAAGAAGTGAAAAATATACTAGGGGACAAGGAGAATCGCGAAGATCATCTCGAAGAAGAAAAGGAAGAGATGGAGAATAATATGGAATACGATTATGAATACCAAAAAGTAGTTGATGAGATTGATCAACTTGAGGATACAATTTTGCAGAAGGATGCTGAGAAAGATCAGCTTGATCAAGAATCGGAAGTTCTCGAGGGGAGGATTCAAAACTCCGGCGGGGTGTTTGTTAGTAGTTTAGGAGATGTAGGGTATGCGTCTTATGCGGATGCTTTCCAGGGCAAATCACTATTTATCCACGATAGTGTTCCGCCTAGAAATCGTGAGTTTTTGAGACGGGAAGCAACCACAAAGTTCAATCAAACACTTAGGTAATGTGTTATCCTTTTGCTACACAAGATGAATAACTGTCTGCCAGGAGATTGGGGATCTACCAAGTTCGCACTAATGATATGTTGTTGCAATTAGTCAGTCGTTAACTCGTAGTAGTCAGTCTTTGTGACTCGAAATGGGTGCTTAATTAGTAGTTAATTAATAATTATGGTCTCTGGTGGTTGAGTGGTGCTCTTAATTAGTAGTTAGTAGTGACTAGTAATTAGTGCTTAATAGTTTATGTAACTGAGATTTAGTATGAATGGTTGTAGTTGCTGGTTTAACCGAGAATCATCTTGAAATATATATAAAAAAAATCATATTTAAAAAAAAATCTCAGGTCATCTCGTTGAACTCAACCAATTTATTTCCATTTATTTTGTTTATTTAGTTGAGCTAAGGAATGCACGTCTCGTGATCGCTTCAAATGTCTAAACAAAACGGACAATCCGCCGCATTCAATTTCATCTCATTTTAGCTACTAAAAACTACCCGAGAAATATAGTTTGTTTATTTGTCAAAGTACCGATTTTATTTGGCATCGAATCACATTGACGTCGTAGGTGAGTCTACTCCACTTCAGTGTCCAATTGTTGGTGAGTTTAAGAGGTCCCATATATAAGTACGATTTATTGCATGGTTTGTGTGTTATTTCATTGATAAATTGATTTGGGTCGTGTTTGATTTACCATTAAATATGAAAGCATCGTGTCACTCCGTCTCTAATGTTGATAAAGTCTAGGTCTCATAAATTTGTTTCATTAAAAGTTGTGATTTGGTAGTCGTTGTTACTTCCTGAAACTGTTACGAGGCGGAAATTTGGTGAACAAATAACCCACTTAAACATTTGATGGTAGATCGAACGATAGTTTTGGTCGTAAGAACTGTCCATGACGATTAAAGAAAATAAGAACACATGTTGCAAACGGGAAAATGGTACTCATATATCAATTGTATGAGGAATCTCATACACCAATATGTCTCAACCTCTCATTGGCCCATTTAAGAAAATGATTTTTCTAAAAAGTGCCCATGGGGACTCTATAAGAGCATTTAATGCTACTCTTTTCAAAAAAATGACAATAAAATTTAGTAATTTTCTATTTTCCATACAAATTAATGTCAATTTTTTATGTGATTCCCGTGCACAAAAAACGAAGCCCTCGCCGGAAAAGGGTTTAGGTTTGGGTTTTCCGCCACCGCGGTTAAATCGTTTCTCTCATTTAATCTTGTCCCAAAAGGGTTATAGTTGGGTTATAGGGTGTCTATAGATTCCGGCCACCAGAAAAGTGGGTTGTGCGTTATTTTTTCGCCGGAGTAATTGTTGGAAGAGACCGTGAGTTGTTGTGGAAGTTTTAATAGTAGTATAATATGTGAAAATTAAAATTGTGTAGTTTTTATTAACAAATAGCATTAAATTTGTATTGGAAAATGTTATAATTAATCATTCTGTCACTCTATAGAAAAACTCTATAGAAAAACTCTTAAGAAAAAATAATATTCTCAAATTTAAATATTTCATTCAAAATTTTCAGAAGTTTTAATTCAAATTTTTTTGTTACCTTTTCTTTTAGGAAAATTTAACAAAAATAATCCGACGTTCGATGGGTCTTCCAAAAATAATCCCACCTTTTAGATTCGACAAAAATAATCCCAAGTTTAGGTTTGTGTCACATAAACAGTCCCATGTATTTACGAACCTACTTTTATTTAATCCCGAACCTAAGTTTTTCCTTTATTTTTATTTTTGTGGTCTTTTCCCTTTATTTTCTTTTATTTTCCACGTTCTTTCGTCCTCCTACCCAGTCTCCTCCCACCTCTCCTTACTTTCTCTCTCTTGTAACCAACCGCCGCCACCACCACCACCACTGCCTAGAGACACCAGCCACCTCCCGTCTCCCTGCCATCATCAACATAGTGCCGCTAGTGGTGGCGCGACATAGTCCTACCACCCAACACGTACACGCCCCAAAGCCACCCAACACCCTTCCCCTGGCGCAAACAGCACGCGTTGAAGCCTTGAAGGGCGAGATGAGATTCCATCAGCCGCGCCGCCGTTCAATATTGTCGCTCACGGCCAATATTGCCGCATCATATGTTTCGCATAGCTACTTAGATAGTGAGTCGTCGTCAAAAACGACGACCACAGTGATGGTCGTGGATGCAGCCCGCTAAAAATGGTGGTGATCGAGGCCATATTTGGGGTGATTAGTGGTGGTGGGTGGCGGATTTGACGGTAGGGCAGGTGGATGGGGGAGGTTGGGGAAGGGAGCTAGCGATGTAAAGGGATTTGTATTTTGCTTTTTAATCTTAGCCACCCATCATTTCATTTAATGATGAATAATGGTTTATGTGAATTGAAATAAATTATTTTTCTGAAGTAATAATTTTTAGAGAATAATAATAATAACTAAAAAGAAATTAAAAAAAAAAAAAAAAGGTTTGGGAATGCATAATGATGAGTTAGGATTATTTTTGTAACACAAGCTTAAACTTGGGGTTATTTTTGTAGAATCATAAAGGTGGTATTATTTTTGGAAGATCAAGCAAACGTCGGATTATTTTTGTTAAATTTTCTTTTTTTTTATTGTAAATTGTAACAAAACCCCAATTTTTTTTTTTCCTTTCTCTCTCTCCTTTTGGTTTTAGATTTAACCTCTCTCTTCTCTAATATTCTCCTTACTTCTTATCTTCTCCTCTACCCAAGATGAACATATGAATCTCAAAATCCAACACCCAAATAAATCTTCTACATGTTGAAGAATTGTTAATGTATTTATTTATGAGTTGAGATTAGTCGATGATAGCCAAAGAATGAATTTTACTGCAATTGTAGTTGGTATTGCATTGAATCTGGGTAATTTTTTTTAAATTGGGTTTTTTACAAAGATTGAAAATGAAGATTGAGATCAATATGAGGTGAAAAAAGATGAAAATTAATAAGATGAAGAAAAGTATGATTTTGGGTTAAATTTACATGGAGAGTTGTTAATTTAAGTTTAAATTACACGAGAGTAGTTAGTATAATTTTTATTTTTATTGTTTGTATTTGAATCTAGATTAAGAAATCTGCATATTAGAAAATGATTGAATATGAAAATGTATATGAAAATGAACTGGTTTGATTTGATTTGATTTGAATGAATCTGATCTAATTTTATTGATTCTGATATGATGAAATCCACTTTAAATGATTCTGATCTGATTTGAATGACTCTTATCTGATCTGAATAAAATTCGGGATTAGTCTTAATTATGATATGATCAAATTTCTTAAATCTGATCTGATTTGAATGCCTCTGATATGATTTTTTTTCGCTGAAAATGTAAGAAATTATGTTGCCAAAAACCAACCTTAATACAATTTACTCCACGAGAGGGAGTGATTACCAACTGCTTAATTAAATTGCATCAGGTTTCTTGCTCTAAGCCACAAACTATCTTTGCTTGAAACCTCTGATATGATTTGAAAGACTCTGATCTGACCAAATTTGATCTGAATAATTTTGATCTAAATTGAATAAATATGATTTGAGCTGAATATTCAGTTATTAAGTCTTATCATACATGACCTAATAGGAAGATAAAAAGTTGTCCTCGCTTTGATACAATATTGTATGAGCCGATACTATTAATTTTTTTTTTTAGAAAAGAGTAGCATTTTTATTCCTCCATTGTGGTAAATAAATTGATTAAAAAATTCGAAAAGGATAGCAATGAGCTACCCTTAAAAACCAATACACCTAATTTCTAGGTATTACATAACTATACTTCTCTTGCAATCTAACACAAGTAAGATATTGAATCCTAAGGAGAATGCTTTTTAAACTCTTCTCACAGTCAGTGAAGATCCTACCATTTATTTCCCTCCATATCTCATAGATTGTGCAACAAAAAGCAACACGAAGAATATGGTGCCGAGCTTGCTTGCCCCTGAGCCTGTACTTGAACCAGTTTAATTCTCGTCTTAGACTCCACTGCCTTGGCTTATCGTGCAGCCAAACTAGGATGTTGCACCAAATATCCTTAGACAATTGACAGTGAAATAAAAGACGCTCAATCGACTCAGCATGTTCCTTACAAAAGGAGCATCTGTTAGGAATGCTCATGCCTCTTTTCAGCAAGTTATCGATGGTGGGCAGTCCATTTAAAGCCATCAAAGTAGCAATAACTGAACTCTTTGGCAAACAACAGGAGCCCCAGAATGTTATATACCAGTTGATTTTTTGTTGAGGACTTCTGAGAAAGTCATAGATAATTCCTCCCTTACCTCCTCTTCTGCCCCAATCTTCTAAGAGTCTATCTGCTTCAGCAATCGACCCAGCAGCTTAGATTATTTCATTTCTAACCTGAAGGAGAGTCCTCCAAGTATTTGAACAGTCCTGCTTGCACTCAATTTCCCATATGCTTCCCTGTTTGAGATAATAACAGTGTGCCCATTTACTCCAAATCGATTGAGTGTCGAATCTGAGCTTGATAATCCACTTCCCATATATAGCTTTGTTCCAACTTAGAACTTCTTTTATCCCCAATCCACCTTCAGGCTTAGGTGAGCAAAGCTTTTGCCACTTAACCAATGAAAATTTATTGTGGACCTCAGTAATACCCCAAAAGAACTCTCTACAGAGCCTAGAAATCTTCTTGAGTACCATCTTTGGCAGTAGCAAGACAGAGCCCCAAAAGGACTAAAGCCCGAAAATGACTGAGTTGATCAATTGTAGCTTACCTGCATAGGAGATGAAGCTATTGGCCCAGTGCTTCAGCTTTCCTTTGATTTTTTCAATGAGAGGCAGGTACATTGAATCCTTCAGCAAAGATGAATGCAGAGGCACTCCCAGGTATCGAAATGGGAAACTACCTTCTACATAGCCAGTTTTCTCCTTAATGATAGTACAGATCCTCTGACTGACCCCTCCAAGGTATATATTTGTTTTCTGGGGATTAGCAGCCAAACCTGAAGCAGATTCAAAAAGATTTAGGACTTGAGTCACTGCAAGAATGGATTTTACATCCCCTCTAGTGAAAATAAGCAGGTCATCCGCGAACAGTAGATGATTGAGGCCTATCTTGTTGCATTTGGGATGCTGATGGAAGTTTGGAGAGTGGATGAGCTTCCTTAGCATTCTGGATAATCCTTCCATACAAATAACAAACAAGTAGGGGGAGACCGGATCGCCTTGCCTAAGCTCTCTTATCGCAGCAAAATACCCAACCTGGTTGCCATTAATGTTAAGAGAGTAGTGGGCAGTATTTAAGCATGTAGCAATCCATTTGATGAATTGGTCAGGGAAATTGAGCTGTTTGAGAAGATTTAGGAGAAAATCCCAGGCCACTGAGTCAAAAGCTTTCTGAATGTCCACTTTGATGATCGCTCTTGCTGAGACATTCTTCCTTTCATATTTTCTGATAAGCTCTTGCGACAAAAGTATATTATGAAAGATATTGCGACCCTGGATGAATGCAGATTGCTCTTGCCGAATGATACTAGAGAGAATAGGCTGCATTCTAGACACCATCAACTTACTGATAATCTTGTAGAGAGTATTGCAACAGGAAATCGGTCTATACCGACTCAGGAGTGGTCTTTTTAGGGACCTGTTCCGGGTAGTAAACAATCGAGTATTTGTATGAAGAAGGGGAGACCTCCTTATGCCTATCTTGACCTAAGCTGCACAATGAGCAGTGATTACTAGCCCCGGGGGGTGGTGTCGGGGACCCCCTCCGCTGACTAAGTCAGAGATTGTGTGTAGGAATAGTGAATATAGTATTGTATATTGCCTAAGGAATCCGGAGGTGACTTACCTTCCAAGTGAAGGTGAGCTGGGTAATAATACCCCTTTCATACTGATTTGTGGTGGTGTGAGTGACACGTGTCGACCATGTGGTGGTCAGTGTCTAAAGAGCCGTTGAGGGCAGCTGGGTATGCAAGGAGCATTTTGGCAGGTAAAGCCTGGCTGACCTGTGCTGTGTAGCCTTCCCAGTCTGGCCAACTCTATCTGCTCTGTCTTTCTTGGTCAAAGGCAGGCAGAAAGGGGGAGGACAGGGTAGGTCCTGTTTGACCCCCAACAATAGCCCCAACTTAAATTCCTAAGTCGTAGAAATAGGGGTTTCAGTTTTAATTCGAAATTCCCTTTGAGCGGGAAATTCAAATCGTGGGGTGCAAGTGGGCTTACACGCGTCGTGCGCAGGCCACGTCTTGAGGAGTGCAACCGTCACCTCGTGCAGGTAACCATTCTTGGGGGTATTTAAATACCCACAACGGCTTTCATCATCATAATTTCTCTTCCCAAAAATTTCTCTCTTCATCCCTTTGCCTCCTCTCTTCTTTACGACGACAACGCTACTTAATCAGCCCCTTTTCGCCGCCGTATTCGAGGAGTCTTAAGGTAATTTCTTCTCCCTTTTATGTCTTCAGATTTGTCCGAGTCTCCGAACAAACCCTTATTTGTGCGTCGTAGTGTTAGGCAGTCCGTGCTGAAACCGATTCATATCGATCTGTCAGACATGAGTGAAGTCCCTTCATCTAGCCGGGCTATCCCTAGGCCGGTCTCTACTCGTCCACCCAGATCCCTCGACCAGGGTCTCTCGGTGCTTCCGGGGAGGCCAGCCATTAGTCCAGACTACTACGCCGCCCCTCTTACCACCCAGATCTTGACCGATTTTATTGACAAAATGTCTAGACCAGGCATGATGGAGAAGGCGAACGAGTATTTCAGGGTTGGGGGAGAGTATTTGTTAGAGCTACCAGCCCTGGGTTCGGTTGTGATAGATCCGCCACCAGAGAGGACGGCGGTGTTTGTCAAGCAACTGGAGTTCGGGCTGCGCTTTCCGCTTCACCCTTTCTTTGTTTCCATCTTGACGCGCACACGTGGCGCAATAGCTCAATTAGCCCCAACGTCTATCCGGACTTTGGTGTCCTTTGCTTGGGTATGCCTGTATAAAGGCTTCCCCTTGTCTGTCTCCCTTTTCAAGAAGCTTCACCGCCTCCAGAGGATGGGCCACTCGGAGAAGGGCTGCTACGTCCTTCACCAAGTGGCTGGCAAGTCGACGGTGTTCCCTCGCTTGGAGAATGCTCCTATGTGGAGGGACACGTTCTTTTGGGTTAAGGTGCCAGCCAATTTCAAACTGAATCGGTTTTTTTGTGAATGAGATGAACCGGTCCTTCCAGACAGGGGCTGAGGAGATGCGTGAGGGCATTATCTCCCAGAATGATGTTCTCCTTAGTCCTGACGAGGAGGTGGCTTATAAGTTCTTTTCGTCCGATGGTGGCAGGCAGCTGGGTCCGTCTGTCTGGCTCCCTCATTTCGACTTCATCATCGCTGAGGACCTGCTGCAGGCTGTTGGCCTGTCTCCGGTCTGTAACCCAGGTGTGTGGGGTGGCTGGCCTTCCTTTGGGTTATGACTGTCTTTATTTTGCCTTTGTATAACCTGTCTCTTTCTCTTTTTCAGACGCTTTCCAGTGGACCAAGAGGCGTTAAGGAGAGTGAACTGTCTTTCTGACGGGGCTCCCTCGAAGAATCCACTAGAGGCACCGAGCAAGGGTGAGAGGAGGAAAGGCTTGATGGAGGCTGTTGAAGATTGGGAGGCTGGTCTCCCTCCAACGGGTCCTGCCGTACCAGCTGCTGCTGCTAGTAGAATAAGGAGAGCTCCTCGTGTTCCGGCCTCTGCCACTGCCGAGGCGGAACAGGTGACCAGCGAAGTGGAGGAGGAAGCTGTTGTTAATGCTGCCACCTCGGAGCAGGGAGCTACCGATGCTGAGCAGGTAGCTGCCGATGCTGATCAGGTGGCGGATGATGAAGCTGCTGCTGTAGAACAGATGGCGGGTGAGATGGAGCAGGCGGCTGATGACTTTGCTGCTACCATGGAGGGGATAGAGCTGGAGTTTGCCGCTGCTGCTCCGGCTGCTACTTTTGGGACGATCAGATAGGTCGTGATGGGGAAGGAGTGGTCTGATGATGATTACGCGGGAGCTCCCTTGGTGGGAGGCAAGCGTCCTGCTCCTGTGTCCAACTTTGCTGGAGTCTTCAGTGACGAGGAGGATGAGGACTTACCTCCCTTGGCCTGTAGGAGGAGGCTGACCCGACATGCTGCCTTCGATGTAGACGCTCTTGTGATCAATTTGGAGAGTCCTCCTGCTAGTAAGAAGACTTCTACTCAGCCCCGGGTGGCCTCTAGTGGCGTGCCCAACCAGTTTATAGGTGAGAGCGGCTCTACCGTCTTCAAGGGGTTAGAGTCTCTGAGCTCCCTTCCCGACTTGGGAGAGGGTGGCCGTTCGCCGTCTCTACCTGATTCTGAGTTTGTCTTTAATGAGAGGGGAGAGTTCTTGGAGGAGCCGATTGTGGAGGTTCCTCGTCATGTTATTGAGAACCTGTGTGGGATACCTGATCCCAAAGCTAGCCAGAATAGGTTCTGCCCTGTCATTGATGTTTGCTGCGACGAGTCTTTGGGCGTGGCTGCTCCTGAGGAGGGCAATACTTGTGCCTGGCGCCTCCTTAGGGGCCTTATGCTGCCCTTAGACCGACCCACAGAGCTGAAACGGACTGTCAGGGCGCCCTTTGCTTCTACCATGCATAACTTGGCCCTGGTCAGCTTCTTTTTTTCTTTCATTGCTTATTTTTAGTTCTATGCCTGCTCCTCTGTCTTAATTTCTCTGTCTTGACCTTGCAGACTATGCAGTCTACTCTGATGGCCTGTGAGCTGGGAGCCACTTACCAGGCTGAGATGGTGAAGCTGACCGAGTCACAGGGCAGGATGGAAGAGGAGATGGGCCAGCTGAAGAAAGCAGCTGATGAGACGAAAGAGAGACTGGAGGCTGCTGCGGCCGAGGCTGAAAAGAATGCTGACTGCTGGAGGAGGGAAGTTGAAGAGGCCAAGAAGGGTGTGGCCGACATGGCTGACCAGACGCTGGCCCTTGAAGCCAACTTGGAACAGGCTCTTGAACGGTCCAAGGCTGCTGATGAAGAGATCAAGAAGCTGAAGGAGCAGCTGGCTGTGGGGGAAATGGAGCAGCTTAGAGCTCAGCTGGCTGAACAGGTGGCATTGGTCAAGAGCGGCCAGGAGGAGCGAGAGACTGCTCTTGCTGAGTACAGGTCTCGAGCTCAGGCTGAGATGAAGCAGCGCTGCTGGCAATCCTTTGAAGGCGGCTGGGGAGCTGCTGCTGCCACATTTGCTTACCTGTTCTCTACCAGTTCCGCTGAATGGGAGCAGATGGAAGAGGTGAAGAGGTCTCACCAACCCGCGTGGCCTTTGCTCAAGAATCCTGCACCTGCCCAGGGTCCTATTGCTTTTTCCGTTTCACCGGTGCTGCCCAACTCTCCTACTGATACTACGCAGGCTGGTGGTGTTAGTGTTGTAACCTCTCCTGCTCCGGTTAACCCAGAGCAGTCTGTTCAAGAATAGGGCTCTTGGCGCCTGCTTCACAATCCGGAGTCCTGCACATCATCCTGATTTCGCCTACCTAACCTTGACCTGACCCTTAACCGTTTTAATCTAGTTTGTCCTTTTGCTTTCTTTTGTAAGGTAGGCCGTAGTAGGTCTCTGGTGGACGGCCGCCGATGTGTACTTGTCTTTTTTGCTGCTTTGAGTCATGTAATGAACTCTTTGGCTGTATTTTGGGTGTGACTATGCTTTGTAATTCGAACTCGTTTTATTGCACTTCTTTTGGCATTGGTGTAATCAGCTAGGCCTTCACGGCCTTTTATCTATAACAAACGCTTTTTATTTTCCATGCTTTACTTGTGTTTATTTTTGCAAATGCTTAGCCGTTCTTCACGCTTTCCGTCTAAACTACTGGTAGCTTTAGGAGTTTGATTTTCAGCTACCCTAAGTGGTCCAGGATTGTGTGGCCAGGCAGCAAGGAACTGTATCTGGCTTAGCTAATGATCTCCTACCAGCCTGATCGACGCAGGTAGCACTAGTTGGGTTTGCCTGCTACCAGGTCACCTTGATCACAGGCGATGGCAGCTGGCCCTTGGCCGTTTCGGAGTTTTGTTATCAGCAGGAACCTGTCTAACTGTATTCCTTTCCCCCTTACGTCTACCATCTGCGTGGGCTCCCTATGGTGTGTAAAACGACCCATGTGTGGAGCAGCTTCGGATAGCAGCCCGGGCTAAGTGTGTATTGGCACATCGGTCTTCCCATACCTAACCTATACACTTAGTTCCTTTAGGGAGAGAGTTAGTCCTCTATCCCTTTTACCGTTAGTCGCCTGTTGCCGGGTTTCCTTTAAATTACAAAGGACCTTCAAGCCAGACTAGGTATGTTTTTCTGAGTTTTCTGTTCTCTTTTGGGTCCCGCTAAGGTCTGGCAGCGGTATAGCTGTGTGCCCGTGTTCGGGGTGTAGCTGTGTGTGCTGCTCAGCCGGCTTAGGTAGGGTACTCTCGTTCTTGTGATAGCTGCGTGTGTTTTAGCAGACTATGTAAAGATTGTTATTGCCAGCCGTGTGTCCCGTATTGTTGCATACGGGTGTGCTGGTTTATCACCTGGCAGCTTTGGCCTTGTGACAGGGCTGACTTTGTCAGATGGCTTGTTCCTACCACCTGGCAGCTTGCCATGAGTTTGCTGGTCTGCCGGGTGACTTTGCTTATCACTTGGCAGCTTGCCATAAGTTTAAGGTTTCTTTTGTGGGCAGACTATGGCCTGCCTACTTGCCCCCTATTTTTACTTGTTTTTCAAAGAAAAATGTTTGAAGAATGCATGAAGTAAAAGAGTGTAATTGGACTGTAAAGAAGCTGTTTATTCATTGTTTCGGTAACCCAGAAATACATAGTTTGCTATGTTTAAATAGCTTTTGCATTTGTTTTTTTTTTTTTTTGCAGGAAATTTTGTTCTTTATTCTTCCATGAAGGGAAAAAAAGAGAACTTCTTACAAAAAACACCACTAAGCATCAAAGCTAAGAGACACCACTAGAGGAGCTACTCCACATTTAAGCTATCTATTACATCATCAGAAAAACAATTTTTCATCCAATGTAGAAGTCTAATACTAGCAATAAACTTA
>JBBYHQ010000013.1:3836127-3854700 GCA_038382645.1 Spergularia azorica
CAAGAGGGGTGGAAGGCGTGTGCTTTCATCATACAGTGATGCTATTTTGTTGAAAGATTGGCCACTGGCTTGGAGTTCTGCTCCCATCCTCTCTCGACAAAATGTCATTCCACCTGAGTACTCTTGGGGAGCATTGCATCTTAGGAGTCCCCCAGCATTTTCTACTGTCTTGACACATTTGAAGGTTAGTATCTTGGTTTATGTCTAAAATAATTAATTAATGGATGGTAGATGATAAAATTAACATTTGTCTATCAGACTGTTGGGATAGATGGAGGTGGAGATACCCTTGCACATTGGCCGACTGCTGCAAGCATGTTGACTGTTGAACAAGCAGCTTGTGAGGTGCTCAGTTACCTTGAAAAAGTTTGGGATTCTCTCTCTCCTTCAGGTATCTTCCTTCTTTATGCTTTTCATTCGATAGCACAGGTATCTAGGATTTATTTTTAAACTCGTAAACAATAAGGAATAATAACAATTGGAAATGAGAAGTGGGGACTGCATCTATTCTTGGCTTTGGGATATAGTGGAATAAAGCAAAACGGCTCACAACAGTATTTGCGCTTCTTCTAATGTGAAGTAGCAGTCAGTCGGTGCAGTCATCGAAGCAATTTTCCTTATGGGTGATTTGTAAGCAGCCTCTCTTTATCAACTTAGGGGTAAGGCTTGCCCCCTTACCCCGCCTTATGACGGGAGCCTTTGAGGCACTGGGGTAATGTTGTTGAAAGTGAAAAATTGCACCTTTTTTCAGATTTTTAATTGTGCTGTGTGTTCAGATCTATAGAATCCTGCAAATAAACTGCCCTGTTTTGTTGCCGTTTTCCCGTTTTCCAGAATATTGGGAATGTTTTATTAGCCAACTAAGTAACAGTTGTCACTGATTTTGACCTGGACTTGCTTTGTGATCGATAGGTCACGGGTCCAAATCCTGGGAGCAGCCTCTTGTCCAAACTGACAAGGGAAGGCTTGCCCCCTATTCACCCTTGTGGTGGGACCCTCGCCTAGCAGGGACGCCACTGTAAGCCAGCATCGTTACAGCCTGTGAGATTTTCGATTCTTAAATTCTTTGGTTTCAGAAAAGGATGCATTAAAAATTTATTACGAATGAAATTGTGTACGCCCTTTTTACCGTGCAATTTTCAACGTAAGTTTCATTATTTGATATCCAGATACAGCCTCTTTATGTTTTGAACATTGGGATAAGGTTGCCTACATCCTGAATCCTCCATGCCTCGCCATAAGCAGGAGCCTTTCAGACATTAGGGTAATGTTGTTCTCGAAGCTTGTGTATGTTTTAGTTGGCAATAGTGAATTAAAATGCAGTTGTTATCGAGGGTAATCTTCTGTGAATTGAACAGAACTCTTTGCATTTGCCGATATGTTGACTATCCCAATACAACCCTACTGATGTACCCGGTTAAGGTTGGAGTTTTGTTGAATGTATTGGACGAAGCTTTGGTATATTTGACCTTTAGTTGCAAATTAATACTCTTGTGTAGATAGAAACAACCATATCTTAGAGATAGGAACAACCATATTTTAAGATAGGAACAACCATATTTAATGGCCCTTTGAATTTAAATATATAATTAATTTGCTTCTAGGTACCGTGTGGGTGGTTCTACACCATACTATGTTTGGAACTCCAAAAATACCATTTTTTACACTATATAAGTTTCAAGCAAACAAAGTCAATTTGATCTTCTCAAATTCGTGAAATTGAAGTCGGTCATACAATTCTTGGTAGCGGATATTTGGCCCGCTCCCTACCTTGACGTAGATGAGTGCCTTTGATGCACTGATTTATGTGGTTGTATCTTACTAAAAGGGGGAAGGAGAAGAGATAGAAAGAGGGGGGGGGGGGCATAGAGCCAGGGACTCAGTTGAGTCTTAATGTTCCAGAATTACCACACAGGATTTCTCTACGAGGCATATTTGATAAGAAAAATATTTACTGCATCATTAATAATCTTATGTTACTTGAACTCTTCATTTTTGCGGCCATACCTGTGTCCAACAAAACACTTGAGGGATATAGGTGGGAGTTTTTACCCTACAATTGCCTATTTGACACTTTTCCTAAAGAAATCAGATAGGGAGGCTCTCACATGACAAAAGTAGAGTAAGTCACTAGTGTATCAAGCCTTTAGCATGATTTTTGATTATTTAACGTACTCTATAGTTCTGAACTTAACAACCCTCCCTTATGTCACCTTAACATACTCTAGTTCTGAACTTAATAATTATTATAGTGTTCTTGTTTGAAGCAGTAACCCCATACCCGTATTTTAATTTCGGAGCAGGTTGGGTAACAAGAATAGAGTTTAATTTTAGGGGAAATTATCACCTTCTGTAAGGCTGACTCCCTAAAGTTGGTCATTATGGTATTGTATATAAACTCTTGCAAAAGATGCGCCTGCCTTAAAGGACCGTGTTAGGCGTTCGGTACGTCCAAAGTTTTGTGCTGTTTTCTACACCCCAACCAATTTGCAGTGATTTTCCGATACCGTAACCAATATTTCATTCAAATCAGATTCACTTATGAATGCCAATATATTGTTTATTTCCCATTCTATGTGAAATCTGTCGTGGTATAATGTTTATTTTGATTTCTGCACTCCATTTCACCAGAAAAATAGTCAATTTAGTTCTAATTTGGACTTTGCTGGGCCTCCATATGTTTTAGTTTCTGCGTCAGGATGCATATGTGTCTAAATGGTTCTTTCTTGTAATTTCATGATCATTGCTGCAGATGTACAAGAGTTGGAAAAGGTTTCTTTCTTGCCCGCAGCAAATGGTACACGGTTGGTGAAAGCGGGTTTGTTATTTGTGCGACTCGGAGTAAACTTGTCCCCATTTGCATTTGAACTCCCTTCTATGTATCTCCCGTTTGTAAGGGTTTTGAAGGAGTTAGGTTTGCGAGATTCTCTGTCCATAGTCAGTGCAAAGGACATTCTCTTAAATCTCCAGAAAGCATGTGGCTATCAACGTTTGAATCCTAATGAACTTCGTGCAGTAATGGAAATATTGCAATTTATTTGTGAAGAAACAGATGATTCTAAGTCAGAAAGGTGTGACTGGGATTTGGATGCCATTGTACCAGATGATGGCAGCAGACTTGTCCATGCAAATTCATGTGTCTACATTGATTCATATGGATCCCGCTTTGTACAATTTATCGACTCATCAAGACTGAGATTTGTCCATCCAAGTGTTCCAGAAAAGACATGTTTAACTTTGGGCATCAAAAAGTTGTCTGAAATTGTTGTGGAGGTAGATATAAACTTAAACTAACTTGATTTGTTTTCCGAGGACCCATTTAGATTTAATTTTCTTGTTTAGCTTTTATTATGCCGGATTTGACATCTTTCTTTTTTAGGAACTGAATGTGGAGGTTCAAACTCTGGAATACATAGGGTCGGTTTCATTGGCTTCTATACGAAAAAAGTTGATGAGTCGATCATTCCAAGATGCCGTATTCAAGATCTACTGTGGTGTTAAAAGCAACATTATTCCACTCCAAAACCTATGTGTAGAAGAAGTGCATTGTTTACTTGAGGATGCTGCAGACAAGTTGCAATTTGTTCAGTCTATTTATACTCGCTTTCTGCGTTTACCTAATTGCATTGATATCACTTATGTTTCTAAGGACCGAACTATTCTCGATAGTGCTGCGGAATCTGGACATCGTGCCCTTTACTATATCAACAAGGGGAAGACCGCTCTTTTAGTTGCTGAGCCTCCCAGCTATATTTCTGTTCTCGACATGATTGCCATTGTTTTGAGTGATGTTTTAGGTTGTTCGATTCCATTGCCCATTGGGTCTCTATTTCTTTGTCCTGAAAATTCAGAGAGTGCAGTAACTGATATTTTGAGGATCTGCTCTGAGAATAAAGGAAGCCAGAATATGGGGAATATCAGCAACTTGATAGGCAAAGATATATTGGCGCAGGATGCTTCTCACGTTCAGATCCACCCATTAAGGCCATTTTACATGGGAGAAATTGTTGCTTGGCGGTCTCAGAATGGGGAGAAGCTAAAATATGGTAGAGTTCCAGAGAATGTCAGGCCCTCATCTGGTCAAGCGCTTTACAGGTTTGGGGTCGAAACTGGGCCGGGAGTAGTCGAGACTCTTCTGTCCACACAGGTGTTTTCATTCAGGAGTGTATCACTGAAGTCTGAGTCCACATCTGGTATGTTGCCAGATGCTTGTCATACAGTAACTGGGAGTACCATGCACACCCACATTCCAGATGATGCTAAAAGAGGCAGTTCAACGTCAAAACAGGTATTGATTAATTCTTCTGACTTTGACAACTGCGTTTAATAGCAACCTAATGTGGCTTAAATTGATAGGTTTCTCTACCTCCTTTCTTATTCTTTTTTATTACTCTTGTTTTTTTACTATTCCTTATTCCTTTTGTTGCCAGTTTTTCTCATCTCCCCAGTCCCGTCTATCATTTATTCCTACCTTTCTTTTTTGGAACATTATTTTTGTAATGGTTCTTTTTGATAATTTATGTGACAACTTCAAGAAGCAACAACAAAGTCTTAGCCACCAAATACATGTTTTTTTGGGACAAAGCCCATGCTGTTGGGACCACATTTGCTACACTCATTCTGCACATCTAATTGTTGAACTCATGAACCTCTTATGTTTGGATGCGCCCCTATCCTTTCGACGACATTGAGATTATTTAGGATTGCAAAAATTAGAACTCAATGCAAAACTTCTCTTCTCCTATGCAATTGGAGTTGCATTAAAACACCTTGCAACTCATTAGATGCAAAATAGCTTGGTGTGTCCGGACGCGAGTTGTTGGCTCTCAGTGATCAAGTGTGTTTGTGTGTAATCTGTTGCATAGGAGAATACTAGGCACCTCTTGGGTAATAGTGAAGGGCTTAGCAATTTGACCTTACCAGACCTTGCCTGTAGTGGATCTATATGGCATGTGGTCCTTGTTCACTAACCGTTGGCGCTATTATCCCAAGAACTTGTGGTGTTGTTTATGCTTCTGTTACTCTCTATTTCAATCATAGCCATAGAACTGTTTGTTTACTCTTATTCTTTTGATTTATGCTGCAAACACTTGTGAAACCTTACATGGTCTGTTGCAGAAGGGAAAAGATCTCCAGTATGGTCGGGTGTCACCTGCAGAACTAGTGCAGGCTGTTCATGAGATGCTTTCTGCTGCTGGAGTTAGTGTAGAGATGGAATCTCAGACATTGCTGCGCACAAACTTGACTCTGCAGGAACAACTTAAAGATTCTCAGGCTGCACTCTTGCTTGAACAGGTATTCTCCAGGAATCTCTGTAACAAACTGTTATAAACTATCATCAATCTGAGGTTTAGTTAAATTTATAAGTGACTTTGGATAATAATTTGAATAGCTGATCTCAAAAACCTTAAGCTTGGAAAGGACAATCAATTTGCAGTATTTATGGATGGACTTTTTGTACTGAAGTCTGTAAAAGTGTTATGGCAAACATCGTCATGACTATGATCATGACATTATAGTAAATGCAGTACGGTGTTTTCGATGCCAGCTGTTTGTGATGAACCCCAAAATGGTCTTCACTGGAACTTCTTGATGTCAATTAACGCCTGAGCAGCTCCATATGGTTTTTTTGTTTCTTTTTCCCCCTAGGGGTTGAGGACTACTCTGGTGTAAAGCTATCATGATGCAGATGTCCAAAGAACAATTACCAGTTGTTGCCATCTGTTAGCATTCCCATTTATCTTTACATTCTCTGGTTGGTTCGTTTCGTAAGAATGATGATGATGTTCCTGTGTGGAATAAATTTCAGACAAGGGTTTTCTCTTGGAGTTTGAATTTTACTGCGAACCACCTAAGTTAGGTTAAATAATTAAGCTATAAAAGATTCCCTTATATCAGCTAGAAGGGAAAGCCGTGAAGCACGACATACGTTTTCTCGTGATGTTTTGGGTATTTTCTGCCGTTGGTGCCTGGATTTCTTGTTACACTTAGATTTTTCTTCTTTTTCTTCTTCATCGATTTTCTTACACCTGGTTGTGTGCTCTTTGTGGTAAATGCAGGACAAGGCTGATTCTGCAATTAGAGAAGCTGATACAGCCAAAGCAGCATGGCAATGTCGGATTTGTTTGGCAGCTGAAGTGGATGTCGCAATGGTTCCTTGTGGACACGTGCTTTGTCGTAGATGTTCCTCTGCGGTTTCCAGATGCCCGTTCTGCCGTCTCCAAGTTTCTAAAACCATGAAGATCTTCCGGCCATGATGACTCCAAGTGCTTCATTTGGCCAATGCTGTTAATATATGAGCTTTTGTAAGAAAGCAGTTCCTGAAACCTAGCACTACAAATCTACAATATTTTTACGAATTCGTCCCATACAATGATTCATGCTAGAGGACTTGTAATCCTTTTGGGACAAAGGCTGTCGGAGGTGGAGGGGAATCGAGGTGTAGATGGTAAATAACGATATACATGTATTATAGGGTCCTCGCCTTCAATTTTGTGTATGTGCATATGTTATCGATGTACAGTGTATAGTCCGCCAAGGTAAGGTTCCCTTTAGATTAGAAACTGATTGTATAATGTTGTCTCCTACGATTTGAATACTGAAATATGAACCTTTTATTCATGAAGGTAAGGTGACCAGACTTCAAGTACTAAGGTCTCTGAACGTTAAATCGATGATTCCGAAAGTATAGTCAATGTAGACTGCTGTTCATCATAGCTGATACCATCGATGTCATCTCAAGAATGTACAAAACCCAATACATATCAACTTCTGACGACTTCTTTCAGAACTTGACAAAACTCCATTGTACTTTAATCGAAACAATCACTTCGGCTTCGCTTTATTATCAAAACTCCATTGATGAAGATCGGTGTTCTCTTTGTAGTCTAACAGGATGATATCACTTTCTTTTATGTCGGATGTCATTCACCACTCATCAAACCTTCGCTTAACACTACCCTGCCACTCTACCAGCCATAAAGGTCACTAAGGGAGGAAGGACAAAGAAAAAATTGGAAAAAATGGGAAAAGAAAATTAGTTGGGGCATACGAAGAGAGGAGAGAGCAAAGTTTGCCTTCCTACTTATCCCAGGGCAAAGCCAAAAAAGAGGAGAAAGAAATGAAAAAACATAATTTCTTCCATTTGCAACAACTTTTTTTGCATTATAAAAATTTCAAAAAATAAAAACATTTACACGAATAATTATAATTTTTCATTCTTTATAAATAGAGACTACATTCGATATAGTTTGTGATACTTTTTATTTTATTTTATAAATATGTAGTGTTTTTACCCTAGGTCACCACTATGACTTACAATGGCATGGAGGTATGGCAAAATAATAAAAAAAAATAATTTTTGATGTATTGCCCTAGGGCAAAGAAGGGCACCAATGTGGGTAGTCTAAGACTATCCGCAATGGTGCCCTTCGTTGCCCTAGGGCAAAGAAACCAAAATTATTTTTTATTACTTTGCCCTAGCTCTTGCCATTGTAAGCCACAATGATGCCCTCTCTTACCGTAGGGCATGAGTACAATACCGAAAACAAAAAGTGTATCAAAATATATGAAATATGGTATCTATTTATAGAGAATGAAAAATTATAATTGTTTGTGTAAATTTTTTTTTTTTTAAATTTATATGATGCAAAAATCGTCATTGTAGTGGTTAAAAAAATTCAACAAGTCAAGACATGACTAGTGTCAAGAAAGTAGTGGAGAGAAAATAGAAAAAAAACACTCTTTCTCCTTTCTCCCTTCCCACGCCCCAGATTAAAGTGGAGGGCATAGTTTGCCTTCTCTTACCTCAACTTCTTTTCTTTTTCCTTTTTATTTTTTCTCTTGTCCTTACCTCACCCCCTTTTCCCCTTGCCATTGTGGGTAGTCTAATTGTTTTTTTTTTTTACAACGACGCAAAAACAAAAACTAGCTATTGTCTGTTACATCCTCCTCCGGATGCAAATTAATAAGATTATTATTAAAGAAAGCAGAGGTTCCAGGGATGTCGACAATCCCTACTTCAACATGATTAAAATCATCCAAAGTCCTCAAGGGTAGTCTGTGGAAGAATCGCTCTCACTTCCTTCGGCAAGAAGTCCGCCACCTTGTTGTGCTTCATGTTGACTCGCATGGAGTGCCATCTTTAGCTCTCTGCAGTTCAAATAAACATTAGCTTATTTGTCCCAGGGTTCTTGTTATTAGCCACCCCATGAACTACAAGTTCGCAATCACAAAAAAAGGGTAAATTTATTCCTTTGTTGCTCTTTCATTCAATGCAGCCCCATTAGGACCGCCAAGCTCTCCGCCAGAGTGGCATCCGTCGCAAAGGTATGCGCAACGATTCCTGCTAACCATTTACCATCATGATCTACAAGGCACACAGCCAAGCCTGAGGAGTTGTGACCCTTAACAAACGACGCATCAGTGAACATCACATACATAGGCCAGGGAGGGGATTTCAATCTATTTTTAAGAGGAGCAAGAGGGAGCTGTTGAGGAACAGCTGAGGATAGGAGTATTTGTGGGTAATGAGCTTAGCTTGAGGCACAATCGTTGTTTCTGAGATATTTTTTCGTTCAAAGATCCAAGTATTGCGCCGCTTCCAAAGAAGCCAACAAATAATGTAAAAAAAGGGTGGCCAGTTGGTATCTTTAGCTTGATTAAGATTATATGCAAGTTTGATGATTTTTTTTGCAAGTTCGGGAATGAAATAATGATGGTTACAAGGAATGTCAAGAGCAATGCGGATCAGAAAGGTGAAAAACAAGAAGTCCGGAGTTCAGGAGGCAGACGACTTCAGCAGGGACCTCAGAGATATTTGGACGACTCGTCGGTGTCCAGACGAGTCGTTTGGACTGTGTCGGCGTATTAGGCGGGTTTCGAAATCCCGTTTTGTAATATTTTAGTATTTATACATTAGTTTTTCGTTAGTGTTTGACATTCAGTATTCAGGACTTTTAGAGATTATTTTGAAGACTATGCAAGGCTAAAGACCCTTTATTCTTGGATTTATTAATCGAAACTATTATTCATCGACAATTGTGAGTTTGATTTCTAATTCTTAATTGCGTTTCAGTATTGTTTATTCTGTTGCTCTTATTGTTATTATTGATTGATTTGCTGTTAATTAGGTGGCCACTAGTTAACCCTAAATTAATCAGTATTGCTAGATTCCCAATTAAAGGATTAATTGTTTGATTGTTGAATCAGTTAGTAGAAACTAGGTCTAATTGCATGCTGAACATCGTGATAAGATTTAGGGGAGAATAAACATATTAGTTGAAGATCGAAACCGCGTGTGTCTAGATCTTGTTAATCTTAGTTGATATCGTTTAATTGTTTTATGCTTTCGCTGAATTTAATTTATGTGATCGTCTTTGTTATCCACCAATTAAGGCTATTAGGTAAGGCTGATATCTCCTTTTAGCTACAATTAAGAAACGATAGTAAATTATATTTCCGCAACTAAGTACTCAACGAATTAGGATTAGTTGATAACTAGGACCAATTAGGTGAACGATAGTGGGTATTAATTGTCCAAGATCTTTTCCTCCATTTGTTTACAAAATACTCTTTTGTTTTTTATTACTTGATCATTTACAATCACAAAACCCCCCATTTACTTAAGCCTGTTCGGTATCGTTTTCTGTTTTCGGTTTTCTTTTTTTTTTTAAACCAAAGTCCCGTTTTTGAAAACCAGAAAAAGTGGTTTTCAGTTGTCAGTTTTCATTTTCTACATGACTACTATGGAATCAAACAATTAAAACCTTATTTTGTAACTTATTAAGCTAGATATTTTACGCAAAAAAAAAAAAAACTGAAAACGACAGTGATACCGAACGGGCCCTTACTTTACATACTTAGATGATTACTGTTCTCTAGGATACGAACTTTGCTTCGCTTTTACTACGTTTTAGGTTAACATTGATATTTTATATTCGTAGGCATACTACTTTAGCCTGTCAAGATGTAATGCATACCTAAAGTGACTATGAAGTTGATTTATGCTTCTTCACTTTTCTATCACTATCTATTCTATTAGAGGCTGTTGAATAGAGAGACTTTTCATATAAGTGTATAGGGCTCACAACATCGTTAGTTCCTGTAACCTTTCACACTAGAGCTGCCGAAACAAAACCATTTTCCTTTGTCACCACCTCCACCGTCAGTTCATATGATCTCTTTTGCCCAGTAAACTCAAATGTCAGTGACTGTGTACCTACAATCACCATTAATTCCGCAAATTTTTTGGTGAAGATGAATGTGTCTGACGTGTAAGTAACGCCTTCCTCACTGACCAATGTCAATCTATATAATAATATTAATAGGCTAACATCAAAATCCTCTAATCCTACGTGTCTTATTCATAGTATATTAGCTAAATTTGTAGAAAATAAAGCCACGTAGGCTGCTCATTTGTCATACTACACTACAATAAATTTAAATAAATCATTTGTATTATATAAAAAAAAATAACATATATTAATGAATATTTATTTGTTCAATTATTAATAATTTTTATTCTTCCACGCCTTAAATTTTTTTTAATTGAATTCTATGGTAGTTTGAAAGTTTTTTTTTGTTTGAATGATAATAGTCATATAGAGACTTTTGGCCATTGGTTTTCCATTTACGTTAAAATTTAATTTGACGTACTATATATACTTTCGTTTTTTGCTTGAGTTAGCATACAAAAGTAAGCGTTTGTCATATTTGTTTCGAGTTGTTAAAAATAATGGAAATTTAGGTAGGGAAGAAAATTATTGCAAATAAAGCAATGATTCTCCTACACAACGATATAATTAGAAGGGTGTTAGTTCTTATCTCTTTTATGTAACCATCAATCATAATAAGGTTTCTGATCTCTTAGTTTGTAATCCCAAATTATTAGGATCCATATTATAGTGGCATCGAATTGACCAAGAAACGTTATAATGAATTTCGATGAATTTGGTCCCTTATATTTGCTATTTGTAATTGTGAAGTTTAGAAATTTTTCAATGTTGTATGATTGCTCCGAGCATAACCTATAAGTTCATTAAAATTAAATCATTTTGTGAGTAGATTTTATTTTGAAGGGTCGTGTTTTGTTGTAATTTTGGGTGTAACATCGACACAATTATATCAATAGGGTAAAACATAATGCAAATCCAATGTAACAAGCGCGTGTATGATACTACATACCCTTATATATTCATTCGTTAATCTTATATATATTAAATTAATGGTCAGATTAATCCAAATATCATATTCACTAAAAAATTTCTCATATTTATCAAAAATTTTGAAAATGGAAAGACATTTACAATTCTGAAAGTGGCCGGTTTTTTTTTTTTTACATGAGTATAGGTTGAATTGGACAGGCTGATAACATAGGGGGATAAGAAATAGTGATTGATGAACATATGAGGAAAAAATTGAGCAATGAGAAATGGTCAATGAGGTTTTAATTAATTTTTCTTTGATGAATGTCATAAATATTTTTTGTAATTTTTTGTATTATTAAACTTAATTAACTCTGTGCAATCAGGCATGATCGAGTTGTTCGTTCACATTGAGATATTTAGTTAGGGAAAAAAAAATAGAGACTAGAGCAAATAAATTTGATTTTCCATACGCATTCGTGCTAACCGCAGAATAATTTCAAGCTTATTCATTAATTTTCAAGTGAATTTGTCTATAATCTATATATATAATGACTCTAGTTTTCTAAATCTGGTCATACAATTTCAAATAAGGTGAAGGTGAAGCAATGCTAGATCTTACAAGTTGGTCATACAGATATACGAGTACAGTAGTCTATAATTTATGTTTGAAAGAAAACAAAAATAGACCCTTGATCATTTCACGGGCGCAAAAACTAGTTCTCTTATCCACACCCGTTTCTGTAATTGATCGGAATGCAAAAAACAAGCGGCATATTGGTTCATATACGCTCAGCTTTTTCTGGATAAACTTATCATAACTTTCAGCTTCCTCATCATAGACTAATCTAGGATATAATGCCTTCTCTGGTTGAATAATACCAGCACCATAGGCAAACTCGTAACCAGGAACCTTTAGCTTCGCCAAGCTCTTTGCTGGATTAATAAGAAAAAAATAAATGCATGTCAATTGTAGTCAGGCAATCAAATCCAATAAAATTGATTGTATATGATAATTGTATGAACAAATGGATATGTAACTCTAATCACAGTGTTAATGTAATTATAGTAAGAGACTCAATCAACTTCACCTTAAATCATATATTAGTGCTCGTTTGGTTTGATCAACAGCCACAAAAGAAAACATAGTTTCGCGCCCAATTCAAATGTCCAAGGCTCTCACATGTGCAGTGTACAACCCTCTCAAAATCCTCTCAAAAACTCACTCAATATGCCAACTATCTACCTGTACATGGGAGAGTCGAGTATCAATCCCAATACATCAGAGATGGGGACCAATTCACAAGTGTAGGATCTATTTGAATGTCACAAACAGCCAAGAGCAGTGTCATTATGTCATTTTATTTCATACATTTTCTCATGTACTTGTCCTATCCTAATGACTGGCAGTATATAAGCCATGTCCCTTGTATTATATCACAACCTTTGAAGTAATGAAAAGCTCATTGAGTTTCACCTTTCAGTAAAAAAAAAAACCATTTTTGTCTTCCCATCCTATAATCCTAGGCAACAGTCTCATGTCTTGCCACAGGTTGTAGTCTAATCTAGGCCTATCAATCTCTTTTGATTCAGCAATCAATTTATATTATTACAAACATCAATCAATTCTTATAAATATAGGTTTATTCGTAACATGATGCAGGTGCAGATGCTCATAAGCCATTCCGATTTGAGATCCAATATTTGAGGACAAATCCTATTGAAGACAAATCAGAACTCAGTTTGCGCACTTCACTTTGAGAGCCTCTTAGAAGGCTCAAATGAAGTCTATTTTCAATGTGCCATACCACTTTGGAAACCTAGGAGCTTAAACTAGGTCATAGTTTTGTAGTTAACAACAAAAGATATACTCCCTCCGTCCCCCTTTAAACACCCCGCTCCATTTTTCTCGTGGATTAAGCTTGTGTGGTTTGTTTATTATTGTTGGAGATAATGGGTGATTTATTTATTATTGTTGAAGATAGTGGGTGGTTTGTTTATTATAGTTGGAGATAATGGGTAGTTTGTTTATTATTTTGGAGATAATGGGTGGTTTGTTTATTGTTTTTGGAGATAGTGGAGGGTTGATGTGTGGTGAAAACTTACCCCATTTAGAAAGTTTTGAAATGAGGTGTTTAAAGAAGGACACCCCGAAAAGGAAATTGGGGTGTTTAAAGAGGGACAGAGGGAGTACAGATTAGCTGTAGTTTAATTTTGAAACCGGATAACAGCAAGCATTCATTAGAGAAGTCAGATTACAGGTCTGAACTTCGAACGCTTATATCTCCTTCTACAGATTATCGAATTGGGAGAAATTTGTGTCTAAATCAAAGTTCATGAAGAACTCCATCCTATGATATAAATTTACAGCTTCATCAGATCAATGGTTCGAAAGCTACACCAAATTTCATATTGTCACGATTTCTGATCAACTTTATAACTGAAGTATGATGCTATCATGGGCCTCTAGTTTAAAGGTTTTTTCGAGAGCACTTATGAATTAGGGAGCGAAGCTTAAAGCTACCAAATACATCAAGCAAGCAGCTCTACAAGTTTTAAGAAAGGACATGAGAAAACCCTCTCTTGAAGGTTTGCTTTAAATATCATTTTCTGCAGCAGCTATCTTTGACTAAAAGAACATATCAACTCTTAGCATCAAAGGAAGCAAGCTGATCTCTAAAGGGGACTGAAAAGGAGAAGAAAGTAGCTGCACACCGAGCAACTATATTACTCCCTCCTTTCATATCCAAATGCTCTATTCTGCAATGCACTAACCCAATCTCCCTTATTTTTAAAGCAAATGAGTCATTCATTTTGTTGATATGTGGCTTACAATATGGTCAGTCAAAAACTGCAAAGTCAATGGGGCATTTGGATATGAATGGAGGGAGTATTAGCTTAGCTTTTTTTTACATAGTTACTAAGTTTATTGTATTATTTTCTGTACAATATTTTACATTTGTACCAGCTTTAGCTTAGAAGAAACTCTATATATAGAGTCTCACTACCATTGTAAAAAATCAGAATTTGATCAATGAAAATGAAAACAAATCAGATAAGATTGCTGAACTTTGTCTTAATTTCGTTGAGTGTGTTATATTTCATACGGAGTATAGTTAGTGAGTCATATCTAGTGAGAGTTTCACATAGTTCTTCCTAGATAAAGGTGCATAATATCCAGAGTCTTTGAAGCATATCCCATTTATTTTCAGTCCAAAAATCAGAAAATCACAAAAAAGAAATTGTTGTGTGTATATTTGAGCTTCGATGGTGTTTAGGAGTGCATCATAACATTTGGATACTCTAGGGAAGTTGCATTGCCTATGAATTAGTTTAGCATAGGAATTTCGAATACACGAGAATTTGGCAAGATTGTTTCGATGTACATGGGAAGTAGATATTGCTTTGAAAAATTCAATTTACCTACCCCCTCCTTGATAAACAAATTCCCACAAAGTGTAGGAATATGAAGTTCTTAGGAACTTCCAATTCCAACAATTTCGGTAAACAAACAACTCCCCAACTTCACAATACCCAGAATTTCAAATTCATGGGAATTTATATGGTATCCAAACAAAATACAACATAGATAGAATCATAGACAAGGAACTAGTCCATTGCCAAAGAAACAAAAAGAAGGTCGTGTTACAGAAAAAGTAGTAGTTATACACATATAATCGGTCGTATTGTTATCATAATCTTGGTATCTAATAGTATTAAGGATGATCCTAAAAACGTCAAAACCTATGTGCTATCTATCTATCTAAAAATGGAAAACCACTAAGATTGACAAGAGTGCCTCATGCCTCACTATATATGTATTGTTATATGATCTACTTACCAATTTGACCACTTATATCTATGGAGTCTTTGGAACTTCTACAGTCATTCTGACAATTGGATTATTCTTAAATTAGGATGGTATCAATGTAGATTAAGAGAGAAAATTTGTTCACCTGTCGTGACAAGAGCAGATTTTATAGCAGGAGGACTCCAACTATGTGCGGCGCTCGCAAAATGGTTTGTGTTTGAATGGTTATTGAACTAACCTAGATTTGATCGTTGAAAACTCAAAGTCGCCACCCTGTTTTTACCCCGATAAGGAAGGGTTTCGAAACATGTTTAAAAGGGTGCTCTAGCCGCGGGCGCGGTTCATCGCGAGCAAGGCTGCTCGGGTTTACCTAAAACCTATTCTTGTCCTCTTTTCTTTGTATTACCTATTGATACACCCTCCTAAACACAACCCTATACACAGAGAAAGACATACACATAAACACAATACCTAAACACATCAAACACAAGGGTCGTGTACTTGAGCAAGTCTAGGGCATTCGGGATCGACCTTACCAGCCGATCTTCGTTCGTGCAAACGAGGTTGGTGTTGTGTAACCTGGAGGACGGACGCCCAAATTATGGCGTGCACTGCGGCTAGGGCGGAATCGTTCTTAAGTTCAGAGAACTTCAATTCTCGCCACAACAATTTTGTCCCTTGGTCCGATCGTTAGATAAGTATCAAAAGTCTAATTAACTCATCCATATTTCCAACGATCTTAAGAACGATTATTTGTAGGTAATTAAGTCTGTATTAATTGCCCCAATTAGTTGTTGCGTGCCGATATTTAATCGGACATGTTAGTCTTATGTTACTCGAAAATCAGTACACGAGTTTGGTCGTTTATCTATTTCTTCGATCTTCAATTAATAAGTCGCATGTTCTTTGTTGCTGGGCTTGACGCGGGTTCTTGTTGTTGTTTGTTATGTGCGCATGAATTTTTGAGGCTGCCACCGCTTTGTATGTATTGCATAAATGCATAATCCAGTAACTTGGATGTATTTAGAGTGAACGCCTTTTGTGCTTAAATTGTGCGTTTGACTTTTAAATAATTGTGCTTTCTTGTTGTTAAAGCGGCAAAGTGCAGGTCAATATTTCTGCGTATTACGATAAGAATTTTATTTGATATTGAATCATGAGTTTTTTTTTATCTTTACAGTTACTCTTACTAGTCATGCACGTATGATCAACTTAATTCGTATATGATGTGAAGCTGGACAAAGCCTTTATGTGCATGATTATCGTTTGGCCCTCTGTTGATGATATGTTAATTACATGGTACTGAGATACGGCATATACTAGCTAACACAACGTGTTTAATTGTCATGTGTTTGAGTTATGTGCCTTGCGATAATTTTCCCGAATGAGTCATGTGTTCTTTGAACAAGAGTACAGTGTTATACTATATGGTTATCTCGTTTAGATAAGTTGGTACTGGACATATGGTTAATTTTGTGAACCAATAGACGTACAGAACTTAATCTAATACAAAGTTTGTATTGATCCTTGTGAGGTGTGATATGCGTAATTCGTATAATAGTACAAGGATACTTTGCGAAATAAACTTCGGGAAAAACTAGCGGTACATGAGACGAGGACAGAAGGGGATGACAGATTGAAATCTGATGGTGGCGGACCACGAAAAAGGACTAGCTGAGTACGAGCATGTCTAGTCTACGGACCGCGAGTAAACAATTTGGTTGTTTCATGAGAAAGTTATGTCCCCTGTAACCCTCTTGTCTCAGTTAAAGTTATCTAACATAGACTGATTGTTAGTACATGGACTTGTGCTTATGATTATATAAGATATAATTGAAGTGGTTATCTAACAATTGTGTTAATTGTTGTTCGAGGTAATATAAAAATACGAGCATCGTGCAATGTTGGAAAGTGCGAGGGAAAGCTCAATTGTGGATTCAACTCATAGATCATCCGAAGAATGATAGAGTTAAATCTCGAACGGTTAACAGATAAGTCCACTTCATGTATATTGTCGGTTAAAAGCATGAGTAGCTGTGAATAGCCTTTTATTGGTGTTGAATGCATGCCTATATTAGTATAACTTGCATGAATGTCTTGGTAATGTTTGAATACATATAATTCCAAGTTAGATAAAATCATAGAATTATTTCTAGTTGATAATAATTACCTTGTTTTCTTGGCTTTTGCATAAAGCATGATTTTGTGAGTCAAAACTTAAGGTTATGTGCTTGTAATGGTTAAGGTAATTATTAGTCTAGAGCTGTCATGTTTGTGATGATCTTGTAATGACTAGACCTGGGAACTTGATGTTGCATAACTTACTCTAAGAGTATGTTTGTGGACTCTGTTAATTTGCAATTGTTCTGATTTAACTTACATATGTATGTGATAGAGAGTTGGACACAAAGGTGTTAACTCTCTTATTTGTTCTTTGAATACTATGATTGCATGAAAATCTAGTTAGAACAATTTTCACATGTTTTAGTTGAATGATTGAATTCACCTATGCTTCTCTGTATGAGTCTGAACACAAATTGTAGTACATAGATGTAGTCTTATTGACGTGGTGAATCTATGTGTCGTTTTTCTAGACTTCGAGTTCTTTGTAGGGGGAATGCTTGTAGCCATTATGTTGGTTAAAGTGCCCTTGATACCTTGGTCAGTAAAAACCTAGTAAGTTGTAGGTATGCACCTATTTAGTGTTACTTGGTGACTGTGGGGGTTGTCTTCTTATGAAAGTTGAAACGTCTCAACTGTATGTAAACTGATCAGATATATGTGAGTTCACTTGCTCAGTGGAGCCAAGGTAAACTTGTTACGTGTATTTGCATGTATGCTTTTAGTAGCATTTTTCTGATTTTGTGCGAACCCCGTGTCTATAGGTGACCAAGTGTTTGGTTTGACCAAGATAAAATAATACTAGTGAAACTAGTAGTGAACTCTGAAAAAGTCAAAAAGCAAATACAAACCTGCGTTAGGTTGAGTCGTTAAACCAGTTCAGCTAGAGACTCTTAATTGTTTTGGGGTAAAACTTACACTAGTGAGTGATAAAACTAGTTAATTAAGCTAGTTGTAGAGTCCATGGAAGGAAATGAGTTACAAGTGTTATGTGACTTGCTGTAATCCTAAGACTTGTGTGTGCTGAACTTGTTATGTGAACGCATCTTTGAGCAAGATCCTTGTATATGAATGTGCCAAATAAGCTGTCGAGTCAATTGATGTGATGTGGACATTCATAGAGTTGTAGTTTCTTGAGAATGCTACTTGTTGCACAGACCATGATAGAGGCTGTAAACCGTAAAGGTGTATTAGGATCTTTCAACCGATGTGTGAAGTTGTGATACACAAGTTGTGTAGAGGCAAGGGTGGTAGGTGAGTCTTGCCTTTACTCTTTGATTAAGTTTGCAGAAGCTGTGGTTTGTTAGCCTAAAAGTTGTATCTGTATGCGTTGTGCATTGTTGAATGTGGAAACCTATTGAGCCATGTGTGAGCCTTGATGTGCAAACTTGTAGAGACCTTGCATGATAGCATAAGCTTGTTGTAACACCCCACAATTTTGGGACTTTAATTAATTAGGGTGTTACGTTTATTAATCATTTTGAGAGAATTAATAAG
>JBBYHQ010000013.1:3864920-3901295 GCA_038382645.1 Spergularia azorica
TGCAATGGAATCTTGGTAGCATAGCTAAACTCAACCTTGTAAGTCTTTGAGCGGGGTGGTCGCTTGAGCCTCTTGCCATCACCATTTCCAGGACTTCCACCACCAGGACTACCACCACCACCAGACCTAAGGACAACCGACAAAAAGAAACAAAAAGAAACATATACACTATTCATATGTGCTTGACAAATTAAACCACCAAATCCTAGGTTTGAAATGTCAAAGTAAATACCTGTTAGAAGGCTGGTCCTCCAGGACGACAGTGAATTCAAGCTTGTTGCGAGGGAGAGGTCCAAGAGTGAAGAGCGTCTTCTCCCCATAGTAAGCAAACTGTTTACCCTCAAGCTCGGATGAATAAGTTTCATGCACCTTGTCAAGTACTCTTCTGCCAATTCCTTTGACTTCAACAGGATGACCATCTTCGTAAGTTATAGTAACCTGCATAACATTAACATGTTATGATCAGAAACACAAACATAGCAGCCAGATATATATAAATCGTCATGCATAAGTTTCACAAAGGAGAAACATACACTGTAATGGTAGAAGAATCCATCAGAATTAGGCATCTTGACTTGAAAATGGTTGGTCAACAGCTGAACCTTCTGCCCCCTGGAACCCTGCCCTCTGCGTGCCATAGGGGCTCGCTTTGGTCCTGACGGCTCCTCTGGACCCTTAATGGGTGTAACACCTGGAGGAAGCGGGGGTGGAGGAGGAAGCTCAGACCCATCAACTCCATTTGGTTCCTTAGAAGCCATACTCTGTTACAATGCAATTAACAAAGTAAGACATTACTGCATAAGTTGTAGACAAAATGTGACATATTAATGAAGAAATTGGAAAGCAAGAAAACAACATATCAGAAACCACTGTTGTACACATGAATCTGAGGTTCCAAATTCTGTAGGATTAGATTAATAAAAATTCTTTCCCAGTCATGTAGAATTCGTCTAGCATGTATTCAAGTATTCAACTTAGAGGGAGATCAATAAACATGACGCCCCCAACCAACTAAACAAACAACATCACGCAAATGATCCCAAAATGATTTGGGGTCCGTCAACATACATTTAAAACAGTTCTTTGGAACAGAAAACGTAGTCAAGGTGCAGAAACAACAACATACCACCCCAAACACATATTTCCTAGGAAAACAATATAAGGAAAAATCCCGAGAACAGTTGAATTCTAGTGAACTCTTGTAATTTGATCAAGATATTCTTTCTACAACCTGCATTACCTCCCTCCTATGTCACATAATTGGTTCTATTCACCATATTAGGTTACGAAAGTTCAATACTTTCATCATATCACATATGAGAATGACTCAAATTCAAGATAGAATGTAAACTTGAGCACACAGGATTAGCAAAGCAATATCAAAAGCCAAACCCAGGTATAATATCATGTACATGTCCAACTTGACATACAATATCATGTAAAATGACCAAGTTAACACATAACTATCGCGATTACAAGCATCTGAAACATCTAATCGAAGCAGAAGTAGCATACTTATTAGAATGAATCAGATTCACTGCTTAAACATAAAAGTTTGCTGACAGTGCAGCCATATATAGCAATTGTTGATTGTATACTTCACTCCTAAGACTGTAATTCATGTATCCGTATGTATACACAAGAAAGACATCAGATTAACCACGCACTTACATCCAAGGTCAAGGACATCTCATAAACTAGCTATAACAAGTTTCGTGCAACAACGTTCTTAGATAAAAACACGACAATCAAGCTCTTACAAATTTGGGTGAGTTGTTGTAAACTCGATCTAAAATGTGCTCCTTAGCATCACAATTACAGGTTCTTTTACTAAAAAATAAATAAAAGAAGGATCATTTAGTCGAGTTAAATAACACATCTTGTACAAAACCGTAATTCATGTATCCGTATGTATAGACAAGAAAGACATCAAATTAACCATGCACTTACATCCAAGGACATCTCATAAACTAGCTATAACAAGTTTCGTGTAACAACAGTCTTAGATAAAACGCGACAAGATTTTACACATTTGTGCGAGTTGTTGTAAACTCGGTCTAATTCTAGAATCACATACAATTACGGCATCTTATTAAAATTAAATAAAAGAAGGATCATTTAGTAGAGTTAAATAAAACATCTTGTACAGTAAAGCTAATAAATATGAAACAAACAATTACTTCAACCATAAATATTTACTGCGCAAACCAAAGGACACAGCAGTCACAGCTCACAACCTAGGATGGATATAAAAAGATCACATCACAGAAACAAAAGAAAGAACAATAAATATGAAATAAATGATTTCTTCCTACGACATAGTATTGCTGTACATGGCAGGTAAATCTTTATTTTCACATGACTCAACTTCACTATTACTACATTTCATCATCAGAAATTGCAAACGTCAGCCACAAGAATATCATGTCAAACGTTGATGTCATGAAAATCATTCACATCATAAAATATAGGGTTCAGATCTAACTTTCATATTAGAAAAATGTTCATGTTTTTTCTTCTTCTAAATAATCATAAACCCCCCCCCCTTCAAAATCAAATTTTTTAACTTTAAAATAAAAAAGGTGCATTTTTTTATGAAATTCAACCAAAATAAACAACTGTTTGAAGTCCGAAATACAGATATCAAGAAAAAAAGAAATCATTTTTAAAACTCAACGTTTAGTCAAAAGCAAATAAATACTCCTCAGAAGATGGACTAAAATAGCAAAAAAAGTGGGTCTTCTTTTGTATCTTCTTCGCAAAGCAGAAAGGGACTACTTCACACTTTTTACACATAAAAGGTTAACACAAACAAAAACCCAGAAAATTTGTACTTTTAAAGCACTTTTTACTCCATTCTTTTAATGGCATGTTATTCTAGGTGAAAATGTAGATCTAGATAAACATAACAATAATAAGAAATTTACTGCTAATTTAAATGCAAATTTCCAAATGAACAAACAACCAAGAACATGAACCCATCATGAAACTATTCATCTAAAAAAAAATTCGAAACCCACCAAAACAAAGTCATTTTTATGTGATAAATTGTGAAAAGACAGCGGCTTTTTCTACAAGTTTCATTTTTTATACTTGTATCTTACATGGAAACATGAGAAATTCACTGGATATGAAGAGGAAGGTGAAAAAAATCGGTCTTTGTTCATGGGTTTGTAAAAAAGTGACCAAAGATCACAACTTTATCCCTGGGTTCGTACTAAATCATCAAAAAAATCACATTTTGAACAAAAACATGATAAAAATCACTCCTTTTTTCATGGGTTTTTGTAAGAAACCCTAGAAAAAACATACCACATTATTATTATTCTTCATATAACACAACAACAACAACAGCAACAGCAACAGCAACATCAACATCAACATCAACAACAAAAAATTCCCAGGATATAATATGATAGATTATATACCACAAATAAAATAAGCAACGAAGAAGAATGTATATATGTAAGAAGTAAGAAAGATGAAGTCGGAAAACAATGAAAAGATGAGATTTTTATGGAGGAAATGTAAGGAAGAAGCTGAAGAGAGGAAGTATACACACCAGGAGAGTAGCTAAGAGGAAACCCTAGGAAGAAAAAGAAAGAAAGTTTTGGCTGATTCTCTCTCCTCTTTCTCTCTCTTTTGATTTGTTTCTCTCACAACAAATAAAATGGTGTGTGGTTTTTTCTATAAAGGGGGCTCTCTGCTGATCATTATATAGGGGCCTAATAAAATGTGATAGAGAGGCAACACCGTGCTGTCCTCTTTTCCTTACAGCATACAAAACGACAACGCAGGGGAGGGGCAGCGGAGCAATTCTCTGAAATTCTGGTGGGAGGGGCATCTGAGCAAATTAATCAAACACTCTTGATTTTCTCATTTTCTCTCTTCCATCTTCGTATACCAATTATTTAAAAACCGGACCGGACATCGAATTAGTAGCCTCGAGGGTTCTTGTAGTTTAACCGATGTTTTGGCCCGGTCAACCAGATTTTGAGCGGATTTGACTATCCCCGATTTTTAAGTCAATTGGGCGGGAGCCTGACCGGTTCCCAATTGAACAGGTACAACCGGCCGGTCTTGTCCGCTTTTAAAAACATTGCTCTAAAATCAGTATAATTTTTCTCTCCTAGATGATGAAAGGATCGAATATGAGGATCTTGTTGGTGGGATCCTTCCTCTGAACCTCGTTTTGCGGGTACGTTAATGTGCGACTGGGCTGCCCCTTAGCAAAGTGTCGTTTAGGACTTCTTTTCGACTTTGTTTTCATTTGTTCAGTTACAGGTATTTTGCGTCTCCCATTTTAGGCAACGCATTCATTCTTCGAACGATTTTTTGAAATAATGCTCAAAAAACAAATGTTAAACAAAATGGGTCGGGAAAAAACTTGTTCAACATAATGGGGTGCACGTCACCCATTTGTAAAACAGCCAAGGAGCATGGCGGTTTTCAGAACTTGTGAATAGTAAAACAAAAATCTCAAATTTTGTGAACATTAAAACCGCCACGGGCCCTGCGGTTTTACATTGTGTAAAGCCGCTAGTCCCCGTGGCGGTTTTACTATTCACAAAAAAAAAAAAAAAAATTTTTTTAGTCTTAAAACCGCCAATGGTTGTGGCGGTTTTACGTATGGGTAACGTGCACCCCATATGATTGAACAAGTTTTTTTTCCACCCATTTTGTTTAACATTTTTTTTTCGAGCACTATTTCGTTAAATTGTTCTCATTCTTCCTGCTGTGCTTTTTTTTTTGTTTTTTTTAAAAGAAAACGAAGATTTTATCAATTCTTGGCACACTTTGACAGTTCTTCGCAAATTTTACAAATCTGATCTCATGTTACTTTTTTATTTGAGATAGATGCGCACATTACTTCTTGTTGTGCTATCTATATACATGAAATTGTTTCTCTTAATGGATCATCCTAGGAGTTTACGTATACACAAAAAGAAATTTGTCTACTAATAATCGATACACATACATCAGTGTAGTAAAATATATTTGTTGGTAAATATTAATTTATTTGGTCGTGCAGTAAATTTAAAGAATTTGTAGTAAATTATGTCAGCGCCGTTAAATCAAAGTTGTTATGAATCTATCAATAGAAACAAAATACAATTTGATTTGTTTCCAAAATGATTAATCTTTAATTGTCTCATTTTCCTTAAACTAATAATTTTCAAATTTTTTACTAGAAAATTGACTACACATTTCATTTTATTACTATAGATGTTTGAATGTGTATTGATGCGATTTAAAAATACGATAAACCGAATTAACGATAAAGATAGATATGAACTGTTCGGTTGACGAGACCGATAGGCTGATATGAAGCTAAAAATCTGTGGTGAGATGCAAGAAAGTCACCTAGGATTTTAGTATGAAAGATTAGAACTGGAGTTTGTGACAAGATCAGCTCAAAAGAGCATTTCATTAATTCATTTGTTATGTGACTCTTACAACCACACACCCATTATATAGGTAGACTTTCTTGGGAAATAAGCCAACAATCTAGGTAAAGGACAAAATATAAATAAATAAACTAAAAAGACAATAATCCCCTTTTTTGGTATGTATCATGTGTGTATCTAGGGGGTCGGGGGGGAAGGGGGTCAGGTGAGGGGAAAGGTGGAGGACCGAAGGGGAGGGAAAGAAAAGGGGATGGATGTATGAGTTGCTTTTGGTTTATTATTAACTATGATTAAATCTTATTCTAATTGTCAAAAACACTAACAATCACTATAGAATCATAGTTGGGGGGAGTATTACTGTAGATACTTTTTTTCATGCATCATCAGAGTTAGAACAGTGACCGACATTTTTCGAAGAATTGAAGATACACCATGTTTCTAGCTTTCTATAGCAGCTCAAGGAGATGATCACGCACCACCCTCCTTGTTTTGTTAAGATGCACAGACATTATCTCAACATACTTTCACAGATCACTTTCACTCGAGGCTAAAATTCGACTTGGAAACTTCTCATCCCCTTTGCGCTCAACAAGGAACGGCCTGAGTGTCAATAGAACTCCTACAAGTTCCACCACGTTTATGAGGAAGAAGATCATATGTGTGCCTACATCAAACAACACAGTAATTAGCGTAAGTACTAAGTAGTATCGATTTTCTGTGACTGCGCCTCAGCATGCCATTATATATTTATAATTGTATCAAGACATTGACAATAAGCTCAGTAAGAATACGAAAATTCATTAGCTGATTAGCTGTGCGTGTTGTACACTGTACTATAAGTGAAAGGCTTATCTCAAGGACGAGAATTCATTCGCTGTTGCTGAAAACTTAGTCTTGTTCTATTACTATTTTCTACTGGAATACCAAATACAGAGAATTCCAGGTACAAAAACAGAACTAATGATTGGGGCATAGCACTCCTCTTCCAGGTAATACTATTTATAGCAGCTTCTGATAAGGCATCAGACCAAATGCACATCATCTTAGGGGACTGGGGTTTTAAGACTGTACCTGGGAGAAAGGCCGCATCTTGACGCTTCTCTGACCATGAAAGCCTGAGGAATAGTAAAAACAAAGCGTATGATTGACTATGACAGTAAACCTCAGCCCTCATGCATCATATCAGAACTCCTGTTATGCGTAAGGTAAATTTGTTGAGCAGTACGAGTCTAAGACACTTACAATGCACCTCCGCAAGCTGGACCAACAGCTTTGAAAAGAGACATGGTGGTCATGGAGATGCCATTAGCAGCTCCCCTTTGATCTTGATCCTATAGCACATTTCGGCACAGTAGTGAGGCATGGAAATTGAATTGCTGATAATAACAAAAATATCATCAGAATTCAGAAAGGCTTAACCAAACTTACCACAGCTCTGTTTTGTAGGATAAATGTACTGGTTATAATGCATACCTGTCAAGTAAGCAAGGATGAAACGACGAATCAGGTAAAATAAAAGACATTTTGTGGCTCACAACTGTATGCAAGAACAGATGGCCTGAACATTCTGCATGATATGTTTAGAGTTCAGATACCTCTGACAGAGGACACTGCTAAAGTCTAGCACCCACACGCCAATGCAAGTAAGTTTATATTTAGGCAGTCATGACATTGTATCAGGTTCTGAAGACATAATCCCTTCATAAGGCCTGAAATATTTTTTACTTACCGCTAGAATGTTCTCGATCACAGAAGCACAACTTAATACCAGACCGAGGCTGAACCCTGACAGCAATGCTATGAAAGGGTAACATTGTAACACAAGTATGGCCAGCACCTAGAAGAATTCGTAGCAGGTTTGGTCAATATATGTCCTCAGTTGTAGCCAGCAGTATGAAAGATGAACATTTATAGGGCTCCGAAAGTATACCCCACTTATACGAGCAACCATCACAGGTCCAAAAATTTTGTCAATTTGTGGATAGCAGAAGAGCTGAAAAATCAACATTCCTACACCTGTATAATGAAACAACGAAGAAGAGCATGAGATCAGAATCGCAAAACCATAAATAGGGGATCACAAATTCTGAAGACAGAAGCTTATTAATGACTTCCAAGTACTATGGAATATTGATCTCATTTTATGACAAACTAAGGAAACACAAGTTTAAACCTTACAGTCATGATAGAGCACACTGAAACCACGCTTTTCATTGATATTGAAGATTGTCTAATTCTCAAAAAAAAAAAAAAAAAAAAAAATAGAAAAGGAGATATAGAAGCATTGTTAATATATTATCAATGCAAGGAACTGTCTTCCTCAAGAGCAACAGTTCTATACACATTACTCATTGAAAGCACTAGATAAATCTAGAGTCACAATCTGTACACAAATCAGGATTTAAATATTATTATGCATATTTGTGAAAATGTATGCGTAAGTTGAAAGATTAATGATCGAACACTAGTCCATTACTTCTGGATGAAACTGCACAATCCTTGTAGCTTTTGTTAGTCAAAGAACAACTCTCATGGTACCTTTGAACACAAATGTTGATGTAGGCTGAGTGGTAATAACATTTACTGATGACCTTCGTTTGGTTTAATTCCCCTACTGATTACATGAATGATTAGTGGATATTTAAAAGCATGACTTCACTGCAGATGAAATGCTACAAATTAGGGGAGTAGGAAACTGTCATATTGCTGGGAGAGCTGTCCTAGGGAAATCAGTCCTACTCCATTTTAACTTCTACTGGGCTGCTATATCCCTTCTGCAAAAATCTGTTCTTATATGCATTTACTTACAACTTAGCCAAATGAAAATAAGCGAAGCAAACTAGCAGCTCTTTACCACAGCCATTAGTGCAAAAACAGATAAAATATCGCATTTTGCCTCGGTGTTTAAGAGCTAAAAGTACGAGGTGCACATTTGAAAATTCAAAGAGCTGCTTGGTTCTTCTTTATACCTGTGACAGAAAGAACTGTTCCAACATTTTCAGTTGAATAGCTTAATCCCCCTAGCTTCCTTGGACTAACTGCCCATAATGAGAATATCTATAAAAATAAAGCAACACAAATATTCAGCTACGGGAATGATAAACTGAAACTTTTAGTCACAATTACCATACTACATGTTCGATAATGAACTCAAATGTTACAGGAATTCTGCAACAGAAAATCAGCACTAGAAATCATAAATTCCAACATCATGATTCCCAAACAGGATGAAATAAGAAAACGAAGGTAGCTTATACGATCATGCGAAGGATGACTGTCTTCTTTAGGTGGTTGAGTCAAGTCTAGGTGATAAAAATGCAGTTCTTGACAATTTCAAAAGGTGAGTGAATATCTGGATTTTGAAAATTACATTATGTTTTCATGGTCGGGCATGTAATTCAAATTGCAGAGAATATTATATGCTCAACACACAAAAGGATATCCATCAATATGTTCCAGGGAGAAATAAATAAAATTAAGAGTTTACGGCTTACCTCTGTGTAAGCCATATCATGGAGCGAGAAAATACCATACACGGTGATAGAGGACATAAGTGGCCAGTTCTTGTATAAGCTTTTCCTAGTCGACCTCGTTTCTCTAGTTTCTGGCTCACTAAGCTTGTCATCCGACCTACTAACTGCAGCTTCCGCAGTTTGATATACATCATAGTCTGGGGAATCTGTTGGTTTGTGCTTATGCAATGACTCCTGGGTTAAAATATAATAATTCAGGATACAAGTTCCTTATGATCATGAAAAACCTAAGGAAAAATTGGATGTGTTTGAATATGGACTAATAAATTTTAATAGAACATTTAGACTGTGCATCCATCAAACATACTACTGGAAACATAGACACAAGGAGTTCTATATTCCACTGATCAAACGGAGGACAACCGGAGAGAAATAACATTTTTCAGTATTACTAATCACAAGAAAAAAGAGTGTAGCAAAAACATTAGAAGAGCCTTTAGCACTTCAGTGGAGACATTCTGTAAATCTGAGAAAATTAAGGGACTAACCGGAAGCCAAAATGCACCAATAGTCACTAGAACCCCGAAAATTGATGTAATGAGGCAGGGTAAGAAATATGGAAATCTGCAGCCAAATTAAATGTTTGATTAAATCATACTATATGATGAGGGCATCACTGGTGTGAAGTTGTATAAGATTGACACATTTGAGAACTGACCTTCCAAACAAAGAATTTTCAGAGAATATGTGAGGATACTTTTCTACGGGCTGGACATGGAAATATCAGTTCAGAAATCAGATAATTGGTTTACAGACATGATAAGGTACAGTACATGAGTATCATATAGGTTATGTCAGGGACCATGATGTGGAATTTATGAAAGAATGGGCTCTTCAGCTCTTGAACTAGCTTTTTCGGGGCAGATTATCCCATGATCTATATCAGGTCGGTGAAAATTTAGTGTTTCCTTTCTTCACATCATGCAAAATATAAAAGCTAGAGTTTCCGACTTCCTAATGAATTGTTCTATTTCATTATGCTGAAGCTCATACAGCGAAACCACATTATAAAATATAGATGCCATGTGTATGGTGCTTCACATTTCTGCTGCAGCGCATGAAAGGGCAAGGCTACATTCTTTACCTAAATATGTTTATGAGTAGTGAGGTCTCGTAGTATGAGACAGTCTCACAGTAGAACTCAGTACAAAACTGACTTATCTGATCGAAAAATTTTGTACTACACTTTCAGCTTCCATGTAAGACTTCAACTCCTGAAACACATACATTTTCCCTCCTGTAATTCTATCCATAAATTATGGCACTGAAGCAGAAAGCTCACCTGAGAAAGTAAACCTCCAAGTCCTGGCCCAATAATCAGTCCAATTCCCCAAGCTGTAGTAATCTGTATAAGCGTGAAGCTATTTATAAATTATAAGTAACCCGGCAAACCTCAGACACATATGCCCAATAATTAGTCCAATTCATACTGTGTCAAATGTACGGTTATGGCAGTGGACAGAAGAAGCTTACCACAGACATGCCTATTGCTTGATGTTCTTCCCGGCAAACCTCAGATACATATGCCTGATGTTATAAAAAAACTATGATAATGAGGAAAACAGTAATCTGTTTCCATCCAACCCAGTCATTCACTAACTGCGAAATTGCAACCATACCTTAGCAGGTCCAAGCAACCCACTGAAACTTCCCAAAAGAAATCTTGTTAAGACTGCCATCCAGTAGTTTGTACTTAGACCAAAGAGAGTGTTAAAAATGACCCTGCAATTCGAAAATGATAACAGCTGTGAGACTAACTAGCATATTGTTCCGAAAATAACAGCAGAAAAGAAATTACTATAGCTGACAGAAATGGAAGACCAGATCAGAAAAAAGGTTGCAGTTCACTAACAGGGCTGTTAATCCGAATATAATAACTGGCTTCCGCCCATATCGATCAGCAATCATTCCCCATACAATAGACGTCAATGCCCTCCCCAGCATATAAGCACATCCTTTAGCAAAATAAATATGAAAGAAACAGTCAGGCAGACGAACTCTAACAGCTAAGTTTCAGAAGAAACTATAATAAAGTCCTTATATAACAAACATTTGAGAAGGAATCGTACTCACCCACAAAACCAGCATAATACCCGACATCTGCATCTTCTTGTGCTATATGGAAGTCCCTGACCTGCACAAAAGAAAATTTAGCCATGAAGTTCATTATGGAGGGCTGGACATATCAACTGCTGCATTTAACAGCTTATATTTGAGATTTTCGTATCAAGTAACATCACCCTAGGCTACTCCTATATGAGGAGCTCATCTGGAGTTGAAAGGGAAGGACTTCTGTTATCTCGAATGAGTCTGGATACACTTTCGTTTTTTTTTTTTTTTTTTTTTTTTGACGAAGTAGTGGTTGCCATCATAGATTATACAAATATACTGCATTTCTTGCTTCAACAAGACACTTTATGACTTCAGTCAAGTGACCATTTTACGCATGACTACACTTTCGTTCTGTTATTCTTCAACTTCATTAGAATTCTTAACTACATATAAGCGACTTCCAACTTCCATTTCCATCAACTATGGGTATGCCTAGACAAATTTGCTGTTTGTATATGCATAATATTAGCTAAGGTAAATATCAGTCAATAAGCACATCACTAGAAACTGACAATCAGACTTCACAACTAGACGATTAAGATACACTGCATCACTAAACTCTGATTATTTGTTGACATACTGAACTGTAATATCAGGCACATCATGTTAGTACTCAGATTACTTGCTGATATCACTTTACGCATGTAAAAGCTCAAACAACTAACAAACTGACAGTGGCTATGGTTAACCTTTCGCTGTATTGAAAAATGAATCTTGTGGAATAGTATTCTCTTACCATGAAATACAGGAACGGGAAGAGGGAAGATATTGGCAGCGCTGCACAGATAAGAGCCAGATGATTATTTAGAACAGAAGGCTCAGAGAAAAAAAAATGCAGTGCAAGCTAGCAAGAAATAATCAAATACATAGATACACACATGCAATAAAACGTTTTGTCTAAGATTGCATCATAGTAGTGCAGAAGCCCAGCTCAGCCTCTCAGGGCAAGACAACAACAGAAAACCTTCATGGCCAAAGCTGATGATTAAGTGTCCTCGGGTAACTTCAACAACAACAACAATAACAACAACCAAGCGTTATTCCCAAAATGATTTGGGGTCGGCTAACATGAATCGTCCGTACTCTACAGAATAGTATTCCGAGCCAACTAGAGGTAACGCAGTCACCAGTGACACCAGGTGCATTTGGCTTAAGGTGGAACAGAAATCCATTCTGAGTATTGAGACCTCAGATTTTCTTTCTCCAAATTTTTATTGAAGACACATCATGATAGTTGTTAACAGGCAGGAACCCAATGAATGTTTTCTTCTTTTTAATTTTCAATGATCATTAACCCACTGATTCACTGAATATTTTTTTTTTTTGAAATAGATTCACTGAATATTTTACCTATAACTTTAACGCTAAATCAAAAACTTGTACACTGAGTTGTCACAAGTAGTGCTAGTGTGCTACCCATCCAAGATCATAGAACATGATGGAACTCGGAACAACCATGGTTCGCATGTGACTGATAACGCTGCCTATAGTTTGCCCAAAGCAGTGATGTGGAATTCCTTTGGCCAGAAATCTCAGACATAAGTTGCACACTGTCAAAAAGTCGCTTACTTCACGACACATGTTGCATAAGCACCAATAATTTTGCCTCTTAGACCAAGAATTCCTGCCTCTTAGCACTTGAGTGGTTCAGTGCAGCAAAAAAAATGGCCAGATTTCAATTGACTCCACCTGATCATCACCCAAAAAAAGGCAACATGACTCGAATCGAAGAACTATGAAGTCTGACTCAGATTACCATTTGCTAGGATAGACAAACTTAGGAGTAGCACACATACAAACCCAAACCAAGTCAAGTAAGGTTGTAGCCAAATACCAATTGGCGATGACAGGAGTAACCCGCTAAACTTATGCACATCAGCAAACCCACAGTCCTACCCATTTTACTGATGTGGGACAATTAACTCACACATATACGTAAATCTGGATCTAATTTAATCCGAAATAAACCCTTTTTGAATCAGGTTTCAATGCACCATTTCCCAATTCTATTAGGACCACAAAAAAACAAATACAGTACTAAGTACTAACAACTCCAATCATTATTACAGAAGTCTAGACATAAACACATGATTAAGTAACAACATAAAACAAAAAAAAAGTACTCACTCAATTTCATTGTTGTTTTTACATTTCGTTTAAATATGTGAAAGGAAGTTAAACAAAAACGTTAATACTTTATTCGAAAATCCGAATGCATACCATAGCAAAGCACAATGACCCAAACACTTAAAAGAGTTTTCCAAGGAACTTGTTGCTGTGTATCCTTTCTCTGTTCTATCTTGCACCCTGAACAACCCTCATAATACACCTTCTCTAGAAATGGAGTTTTATTCTCACTCCCCATTTCTCTTTGATTTCCTGCAGCAAAAAGAACACTCTCTGCCACAAATAAATAACCATGTCTATTGTCATTTATTACTGATTGGAGCATTTAGCTACCTTGTCACTGTACCAAACAGTAACTCATACTCATTTAACATATGATGGTTCCAACTTGAGCAAATGATTGGGTTCGATATGGTAAGAATGCAACAATGATAAAACTCGACTTTATTGCTTCCATGATCTTACCTGCATTGAGTCCGACATAACTTGAAATGTGCGAATAGCTGGTTTGTCCTTTCACCTACTCAGTATGTGATGACAATTTTAAAACTAGTATCCATTCAAATAGTGTGATTTTTATCAAGTTTGATTATTTATTGACTCTTCCAACTCGTCTTTAAGCTCTAAAATAAAAAGTTTATAAGTTTCATCATATTCGACTTCTTACTTGGGGGTTTATGTACATTCGACACCTCTTACGGCGAGAACCTTTGAGTCACTAGGTGGCTGGGATTTTTTTATTGTTGTGGTTTTGTTCTGATTGAGATATATATGACCTATGCATAATATTGTTCAATTAGCTAGTTTACTCCCTTTATATCATTCAATTCTTTACCTCGCTTAGTGAGGGGTTCCCACACATCCAACCCAATATATAGAGTTGAATGAAATTGAGAGAGTAACTAGAATAATTCAACAGAGGTAGGACATGGACCAATATCCCAAGGATACACCATGTTTTCTTTAGCAGCTCAAGGGGATGATCACCTCCCTCCTTGTTTTGTTAAGATACACAGACAGTATCTCAACATACATTCACAGACTTTCACTCGAGGCTACAATTCGACTTGGAAACTTGTCATGTCCTTTGCGCTCAACAAGGAACGGTTTGAATGTCAATAGAACTCCTACAAGTTGTGCTACGTTTAAGAGGAAAAAGATCATATGTGTGCCTGCATCAAACAACACAGCAATAATTAGTGAAAGGAGTATCTATTTTCTGCGCAGTAAAAGAAATTGTATCAAAACCTTAACAATGAGCTCAATGCAGAGCTTAATGAAGGTAAATGCACACTATTACACTGGTGTTCAGCAGCCTTAACAACTGGACATGCTGCAGGAGTGGAGGACTCACTCGCACGCGCCATTGCTTAAGCAGCAGTGGTGTGTTGAGCACTCTACTAAGTCAAAGGGTTTTCTTAGTGAAGAGAGCAATTATTTAGTAGAGGGAGTACGTTTTAGTGATATTTCTTAGCTTGCTGAAACAACTTCAGTTCAATTCGCTACCTACTTTTACAATATATTTTTACCCCAAATTTTGTTAGAACTACAGATCAAGACACAGAATTAATCAAGTTAAAAACCAATATGTAATCTGCAGTATGTGGTGGTCAGCGCAATACTACTAGTATCAGTTTCAGAACAGGCATATCTGACAATATACAGGGCAGGCCGAATGCACATTATCTTGGGGGAGAGGGGTGGAGGCAAGGCGCTTCTAGACTGTACCTGGGAGAAAGGCTTCATCTTGACGCTTCTCTGACCATGAAAGCCTGAGGAATAGTAAAAACAACGTGTATGATGGTAAACCCTTCAATCCTCATACATTATATCAGGACATAGCAAAATAGTGAAGTTCGGCTTTAATGAGTATATAACTGTCTAATGCATAAAATCAAAAAACTTTTACTATTTTATGTCCTCTCCCTGTAATGGGTCATAAGCTAGTAACAAGTGGATGAAATCGAGCTATGTTGCTGTCAAAATTCCTGTTGATTCTCTATACAAATGATCATCCATTCAGAACTCTTGTTATGTCATAGTTTTAACTCTACACTGACTGGTACGGTTCATTAGGTGATCTTCTCCAATGCCAAAAAGTTAAAGAATAGATATCATGAGGCAAAGACATTTACATTGCACCACCGCAAGCTGGACCAACGCTGCTCAAGCCTAGCAGCCACACGCCAATCTAAGTGAGTGTATGTTTAGGAATTAGTGCATTGCAGAATAAACGTACTCTACAGTCATGACAGGGTATCAGGTTCTGAAGACATAATCTCTGCGACAGGCCCAAAATCCGAAATACTTTCTACTTACCGTCAGAATGTTCTTGATCACAGAAGCACAATTCAATACCAGACTGAGGCTCAACCCTGACAGCAATGCTATGAAAGGGTAACATTGCAACACAGGTATGGCCAGCACCTAGAAGAATAAGCAAATTCTGTCAATATATTTCATCTGTAAACCATAGTATGAAATATGAACACGTAGAGGGTTTGGGAAAGCGTACTGCACTTAAACGAGCAACCATCACATGTCCAAGAATTTTATCAATTAGTGGATAGAAGAAGAGCTGAAAAATCAACATGCCAACACCTGAAGATTGGAACCAATAAAAAAAAAAAGCTCAGTGCATCATCATTATTGAAACAAGAAAGAGAATTACAAATGCTGTTGGTTCAAGCTGAGTGCATGAATGATTGGTGGATATTAAAATCCATAACTTCACAGCAGACCACGCGCTCAGGACTCACTAGCTGCTCTTTAGCATTGTCATCAATTCAAACAAAAGATATGATATGATGATATCGCATTTGTCTCTGTGTATACCCTTTTGAATGCTTTAAAATATACTAGCAGCTTAAAGTACGAGGTCCAAAATGAAAATTTTCAAAAGAGCTGCTTCTTTATACCTGTAATAGACAGAACTGTACCAACATCTTCAGTTGAATAGCTTAACCCCCCTAGCTTCCTTGGACTAATGGCCCATAACGAGAATATCTAGAAAATTAAAATAAATCAACACTAACAGAATGAAAAACTCAAAATCTGGAATAACAATTACAGTAATAGATGTTCAACAATGCATGGACAGAAAAACTAACGGAATTATGCCACATAAAATTGGCACCAGACATCAAATACAGACTCAAATTCCACCATCACAATTCAAAAACAGGTTGAAATAAGAGAAAGGAGCCAAGGAGGTGCAGCATGTGAAGAATGACTGTCCTAACAAAGTATTTCAATGAAAGGTGTGTGAATGTCGTGGATTTTTAGAAGGCCATTGACAACAAATAGCTGGCTAGCCAGAAACGTCTCATTGCTCCAGAAAAAGGGTTAAGCATTAACTTAGAACATGAGTAGAAACTACAACTTGCCACTGTTCTTACGAGTGAATGGAGGTTTAAGGTTAAGCCGATCTCTCCATTCTTTTCACTCAATCTCCGGACTCACAGGAAGAGATCATATTACAAACTTTTTTGATATAATATAAAAATAAAATTAATCAAATGAAGCAACAAGGACTAGTTCCTCTAGAAAATTTCCTTCATTATGCTTTCATGGTCCAGTTTCCATTTCCTATGGAGCCAAAGACTAATTATTTTTTGGCTTTGGGATATAATGGAATAAAGCAAAATGGCTAAAAAACAACTGTCTATGCTTCTTATACTGTGAAGTAGCAATTAGTCAGTGCAAGAGGGATAAGGCTTTCGTCCATCCGACCCCCACTTACCCCGCCTTATGGCGGCAGCCTTTAACGCGCTGTGGTGAAAATGTTGCTTGTTGCTGTATGCTTTAATGGTCCAGCATATAACTCAAAAAGCAGAGAATATCGAATGTTAACAGAAAACAAGACATTCCAGCAACATGAGTGAAGGCAATAGTATAAGCTTACTGAGAATGTGAGAAGGACCAAACAATATTGGACTTAACGGCTTACCTCTGAGTAAGCCATATCATGAAGCGAGAAAACACAATACACGATGATAGAGGACATGAGTGGCCAGTTCTTGTATAAGCTTTTCCTAGTCGACCTGGTTTCTTCGATTTCTTGCTGACTAAGCTTGTCATCCGACCTACAGACTGCAGCTTCGGCAGCTAACTTAAAGAAGTCACTGTAATAGGATTAAAAGTCAGATATTTCAAGTCATGTCACTGCATGCTATCAAGTCAGTAACTTAGCGACCTGACATTAGCTATTGTCCATCTGCGTATTGGAACAAAATGAATTTTGTGAAATAGCCTTCTCTTACCATAAAATAGAGGAACGGGAAGAGTGAAGATATTGGTAATGCTGCACAGATAAGAGTCAGAAGATTATTAAACACATACGATTCAGAAAAGGAACGACTCTACAACAAGAACAGTAACATATACAAAGAGTGCAGAGCAAACTAGCAAGAAACAGATACATACATCCAATAAAAGCTTTTTCTGTGACCAACTTTGAATTACATCGGATAAGAAGCCTAGCTTAGGGCAAGAGAACAGCAGAGAACCTTAGCCAAACGCCCAAGAGGTGCCAATAGCTTAACTTCAGGAAACTTCTACTCCAAATAGACTGTAATCTACAGAGTAGGATTTCGAACCAGCTAGAGGAAATGCAGTCACCATAAACCAGGTGCATATAACTGAAGGTGAGACACAAATCTATTGTACGCACTGAGACCTCAGAATTTATTTCTCCAAAATCCGATGAAGAAAATAATTACACAAGTAGAAGTTGTCTTGCATAATGAAACCTGCTCACAACAAAACCCTCCGTTCAAGACACACCCTGATTATTGTTAACTACCAGGATTCCAGGAACCCACTGAATGTCCTTGTATATTCATTAACACGCTGAATATATCATATTACATTTGTTACCGATAAAATTAATGCCAAATCAAAACATTTAGCATAGACATCATAGACACAAAGAGTGCTAATCCATTCAAGATCATAGAAGTTGATGGAATAACCTTGGATTGGGATATAGCTGCATTTTTACCAGCTCTGAGGAGTTCCTTATTCTAATGTGTAGCAGGGTGTCACTGCATTTTTACCAGCATGCGGAAAAAAACAAAAAGGCTTGCTTTGTGTTACATGTAAACTTGTCAACCCAAACATCAAACCATTACTAACTACTTAGCAGTTTGCTCAGCCCCTGAGCTGTACAGTGCAGAAGAACATTGACTTCAAATGACTCGAATCAAACCATAAATTCTGACCTAGATTACCATTTTCTAGGATAGAGTGAATACAAAGGAGTAGTACACATACAGAATTACAGACCCAATTCGAAAGCCAAGTAAGGTTTCATCCGAAAACCAATTGGCAATGAGACTATGACAGGGTTAACCCACTGAACTTATGAGCATCAACTAACCCACATTCCCACTCCTTTTACCGATGTGGGACAATTCACTCACACATATACGTAAATCCGGATCTAATTCAACCAGAAATGAAGCATACTTTAATCAGGTTCGGATGTACCATTCCCCAGTTCTATTAGGACCACAACAAAACAAATCACTTCCAATAACTTACTAAGGAAATCTTAAAAGCCAATACTTTAGTCTAATAATTCCTGCCCTGGCATTATTCAAAATCCAAAAAAAAAAAAATCATACTTAATACAGATTATTTCATACTGCGGAAACCAACCAGTATTGAGATTATTCCACTTTCAAATCCTCATACCCCATCCCTTGCCCCAGCATTAGCTGCTCCTACGTACCAAAAAAATACGAGTACATACTTACCATTGCAAAGTACAATGACCCAAACATTTAAAGAATATTCCAAGGAAGTTGTTGCTCAGTGTCCTTCCTTTTTTCTAACTTGCACCCTGGACAACCCTCAGCATACACCTTCTCCAGAAATGAAGCTTTACTCTCACTCCCCATTCTTGTCTAATTTCCTGCATAAAGACAAAAAAAAAAGAACACTCTGAGGAGTCTTAAGCCACAAATAAATGGATTCATGGATTAGTTGATTCGTGTCGTGGCGTATCATTACCCATAAATGATCGCAACTTTGTATGTTGGTGTCATTGATTACTGATAACAGCATTCTAGCTAACATTAATTCCGTACAACTTGACCAAATCATTTCAGACTTTTATCACTTTCCATGATCTTACCTGTATTGACCCCGAAATGGAGTAAACCCCATACGTTATTAAGTTGGTTTGTCCGTATGTGATCGTTCAGTAAAGGCGATTATAAGCGCCTTCTTTGTCTCATATCTAAATTGACGATTCAAATACTGCGGTTTATTCACTTTAACAAGGCATCTCATGGCGCTCTTCAAAGTTTTGTTTGTGCTCTAGAGGGTGGATATGAGGATTTGAACTCGGTGGCTCTCTCTTAGATTGACCGTTTTAACAAGTTTAAAATGAATTCCGAATTATATCAAATTAGGTCTCTATTTATGGAGAATGAAAAAATAGGCACGTTGGTATTTTTTTTTTTTTTTTTTTTAATTATTGGTATAATGTTACAGCAGTTTGAAATATACGACACATGAATTAGTGTTGGTGCAGAAATTTAAAATGCCAAGGATAAGGCTCCACTTGCATTTCTAGTTGGTTTGCCATAGACAAATTCGAGGACTTGGACATTTGATGTGTATCATGAATATTCATGATCTAGCATTGAGCCAAGCTACTCCATCATGCTATCTTGTTTTTTTTCTTTTCGTTTTTTTTTTTTCTTCAGTTTTTTCCCACGTGCGAAGTCATGATCTACATCAAATATATCATTAATAAACCTCGTCTAATAGGATACACCATGTTTTCTATAGCCAGCTTAAGGGGATGATCCATCACCCTCCTTGTTTGTTAAGAATCGTAAGATACTATCTCAACATACATTCACAGACTTTCACTAGAAGCTACAATTCGACTTGGAAACTTGTCGTGTCCTTTGCGCTCAACAAGGAACGGTCTGAGTGTTAATAGAACTCCCACAAGTTCCACCATGTTTAAGAGGAAGAAGATCATATGTGTGCCTACATCAAACAACACAGTAATTAGTGCAAGGAGTATCTATTTTCTGTCTAGTAAAACAATGTCCATGAGTCATATTATAATTGTGTCAAAACCTTAACAATGAAATCAATAAGAACAGGAAGGTTTCATGAAGGTATATGCACATTACTGCCCTACTGCAATGCTACAGCCTACACAGCAACGACAGCACTTGGAGACGCAGCAGGAGCAGAGGACTCACTCCAGGCCACCAATTAGTACTCACGCAGCATTGTTAGCAGTATGAGCACTCTACTAAGTCAAAGGCTACAACAATTATTTTTAAGTACAAGGAGTATTTAGTTTAACAGAATAGCTGCTTTTGAAACTGCCCTTTTTTTTTAACCTCAAATCTTTTTCTCGTTCTACGCTATTCACATGGACTACTAAGAACTCCAGGTTCAAACACAGGATTATAACCAAATGTAATCTACAGTATGTGGTGGACAGTGCAGTACTACTTATACCAGGTTCTGAACAGGCATTTGTTCATTTGACAATATACAAATCTTGGGTGGAGGGAAGGGGTTTCAAGATTGTACCTGGAAGAAAAGCCGCATCTTGGCGCTTCTCTGACCATGAAAGCCTGAGGAATAGAAAAAACAGCATACAAGAATGAACCACGGTCTTCATGCATCATATAAGGATATGCCAAAATAATTAAGTTCAGCTTTGAAAAAGTTACAAATAAAGTCTCATTTTAACTGGTCATTTGTTAATAACTGATCCAACATATGCTTCTAACTCTCTTGCTAACTACCCTTTTAACGGGAAAAAAAAAAAAACCTCTTAGCGAGTAAAATCAAAACCATACCCTACTTTACTTCATGTGCCTGTAATGGGTCATAAGGTAGTAACTAATGTAGAAATCGAGTGACGCTGATGTTAAAATTCTGACTATGCTCTACACACATGATTATCCATTCAGAACTCTTGTTATGCATGTCAAATTGTGACGCGTTTGTTTGGCATTGTGAGGCAGAGACACTTACAATGCACCTCCGCAAGCTGGACCAACAGCTTTGAAAAGAGACATGGTGGTCATGGAGATGCCATTAGCAGCTCCCCTTTGATCTTGATCCTATAGCACATTTCGGCACAGTGAGGGATGGAAATTGAATTGCTGATAATAACAAAAAATATCATCAGAGTTCAGAAAGGCGTAACCAAACTTACCACAGCTCTATTTTGTAGAATAAATGAGCTGGTTACAATGCATACCTGTCAAGTAAGCAAGGATGAAGAAAGACGAATCAGGTGAAATAAAAGACATTTTCTGGTTCACAACTGTAGGCACAGATACCTTTACCTCCAAAAACAAAAACAAAAAGAGAGAAAAGGAAAAGAAAAGAATGCTGTTTAGAGTTTAGACATCTCTGACAGCGAACACGCTACTAAAGTCTAGCAGCAACACGCCAATCTAAATGGGTTATCTTAGGCATGGAGGTGTTTTCTTGCATTGCAGAATGTACATATTATACAGTCACGACATTGTATCAGGTTCTGAAGATGTAATCCCTGCGTAAGGTCTAAGATATTTTTTACTCACCGACAGAATGTTCTTGATCACAGAAGCGCAATTTAATAGCAGACTGAGGCTTAGCCCTGACAGCAATGCTATGAAAGGGTAACACTGCAACACAGGTATTGCCAGCACCTACAAGAAAGCGGGTTATGTCAATATATTTCCCCAGTTGTAGGCCAATAGTATGACATATGAACACTTATAACACTCATAGGGCTGGATAAAGCATACCCCACTTATACGAACAACCATCACAGGTCCCAAAAATTTGTCAATTAGTGGATAGAAGACGAGCTGAAAAATCAACATGCCAACACCTGAACAATGAAACCAAGAACAGCATGGGAATAGAATAGGGAAGACAAAAAAAAGTTTAGTGCATCTTCACTATTGAAACAAAGAAAGAGAATTACAAATGCTGATGGTAAATTTTTTTGTACTCTAATAGGCTAGTACAATGGAATATTAATCACATTTTACGAACACCATACATTCATGCCAACTCCCTGTAGTTTCCTCTTTTTTCTTTTGAAGTCGTAAGAAGATTATTGCGTTTCAGTTAGGACACCCTTCTAGGCTTCTAGCCAAGATATCTCCTCTACTGATTACATGAAATGATTGGTGGATATTAAAATGCATTACCTCACAGCAGATTACACGCTAAGGACTCACTAGCTGCTCTTTAGCATAGTCATCAATGCAAAAAACAGATATGATATCGCATTTGCCTCTGTGTTGAGTGTGTACACACTACTTTTGAATGCTTTGAAAATATAAGAGCTTAAAGTACGAGGTCCAAAATTTAAAATTTCGAAAGACCAGCATCTTTATACCTGTGATAGAAAGAACTGTCCCAACATCTTCAGTTGAATAGCTTAATCCCCCTAGCTTCCTTGGGCTAACTGCCCATAACGAGAATATCTAGAAAATTAAAACAGTTACAACACAGATATTCAGCTACATTATGATAAAATGAAGATGTTCGATAATGCATAGACAAAAAATTAGAGGAATTCTGCAACAGAAAATGGGCACTAGACATCAAATACACTCTCAAATTCCAGCATCAACTACAGATTGAAATAAGGTATATGTGAAAGCTGTGTGAATGCCATGGACTTTTAGAATGCCGTTGGTAGCAAATAGCTGGCTAGCCAAGAAACATATCATCGATCCAGAAAAAGGCTCAAGTGTTAATATAGAATATGAAAGTCTGTGGTGTAACATGAGCACAGCTCGTATAGTATCACAGCAGGAGATCATATTAATAACTTGTAATATTGTCATAAATTGTAAAATGAATATTAATCTGATGAAGCAACATGGACTAGTTCCTCTATAATGAAACCCAGATCGTAGTTTAGAAACCTAGCCAAGATTCCAACTTCATCTTCACTGGTTCCAGAAAATTTACTTCATAAATCATAATGTTTTCATGGTCCAGCATGTAACTCAAAAAGTAGAGAATATGGAATGCTAAACACACAACAAGATATTCATGACAGTTCTGCAGACATGAGTGAAGACAATAAAAAAAGTTTACTGAGAGAGAGCAAAATATTGGAAGTTGACGCCTTACCTCTGTATAAGCCATATCATGAAGTGAGAAGATACAATATACAATGATAGAGGACATAAGTGGCCAGTTTTTGTATAAGCTTTTCTTAGTCGACCTGGTTTCCTCGATTTCTGGCTCATTAAGCTTGCCATCCGACCTACAAACTGCAGCTTCCGCAGCTTCATATAAATCATAGCCTGTTGAATCTACTGCTTTGTGCTTATGCAATGACTCCTGGGTCAAAAGATACAGAATTCAGGTTCAGGATGCTCGTTGCATATGATCATGGAAAAACTCAGGAAATTTAAAATAATGTGTTTGTATATGATAAACTTTAAATTCAGAATTGGAGAACAGGAGAACTCTATCTCGTAAACATACTAGTGAAACACAAAGCGATAACTAGTTTACATTTTTCACTAATCAAAAGGAGGACAACAGGAGGGGAAAAAATTTAAGTGAAGAGCCTGAATTTGAGTAATCAACTTTAATTATTACTCATCACTGGGAAAAGAATTTAGCAAATCATTAGAAGACTCTTTAGCACTTCAGTGGAGACAATCTGTAGAAGCAAGAAGATTAATGAACTAACCGGAAGCCAAAATGCACCAACAGTTACTAAAACCGCAAAAGCTGATGTAATGAGGCAGGGTAAGAAATATGGAAATCTGCAGCCAAATTAGATCTTTGATTAATTTATAAAAAAACATCTAAAGCATACAAGGGCATTGCTGGTGTGAAGCTGTATAAAGTTAAGAAATGTGAAAACTCACCTCCCAAACAAAGAATCTTCAGAAATTATATGAGGGTATTTTTCTGCAGGCTGAACATGGAAAATGTAGTTCAGAAAGCAGATAATCCGTAATCGGTTTCCAGACTCGATCTTGGATGAAATTTCAAGGTAAGATACAATTGCAAGGTCTAAAAGCTAAAGTTCATTTTACACAATACAGAAAAAAGAAAAGATCTTACAATCTAGCATTATATTTCATAACTCTGAAGCTTATACAGCCAAAATCACTTTATGAGATATATATACCATATGTTTGGTGCTTCATGTTTCTCCTGCAGTGCAGGGGTTGGAAGGAAAAAGGCCATTCTTTACGTTATTCGTGGATTGTTTATGTTTGAAAGGAGGCTTTATTCTGTTCTACATAATGATAAAAATTGACTTATGGGATCAAATAATTTGTACGACACTTCCATGTAGGACTCTTGAAGAACATTTCCTTCCTGAAATTTGTTTCATAAAAGCATATCACTGACGGCTCACCTGAGCAAGTAGACCTCCAAGTGCTGGCCCAATAATCAGTCCAATTCCCCAAGCTGTAGTAATCTGTATGAGGTGAATTCGTGAAACAATCTGTCTCCGCTGGTACTGCATATTGTGTCATATGTACTTTCATAGCAGTCAACAGATGAAGCTTACCACAGACATGCCTAAGGCTTGATGTTCTTCCCGGCAAATCTCAGATATATATGCCTGATGATTTCAAGGAAATATGATGAAGAGAAAACAGAACATCAACACTTCAGAATAACATAGTTTACATCCCACCTATCTTTCATTGAATTTGAGATTGCGGCCATACCTTGACAGGTCCAAGCAACCCATTGAAACTTCCTAAAAGAAATCTTGTTAAGACTGCCATCCAGAAGTTTGTACTCAGACCAAAGAGAGTGTTAAAAATGACCCTGAAATTCAAAATTGATAACAGGTTGTTCCAAAGATAACATTAGAAAACGGAATAGCTAACAGAAATAGAAGATCAGATTAGACAGAAGTTTCAGTTCACTGACACAGCTGTTGTTCCGAAGATAATAACTGGCTTCCGGCCATATCGATCAGCCACCATCCCCCATAAAACAGATGTGAATGCCCTTCCCAACATAAAAGAACATCCTTTGACATGATATTGGTGAAATAAACAGTCAGGCAGAAAAGATCTGAGAGCTAACTTACAGCAAAAACTGTAATAGAATCCTTTTTTATAACAAAAATATGACAAGGGATTGTACTCACCTACAAAACCAGCATAGTACCCGACATCTGCGTCTTCTTGGGCTATGTGGAAGTCCCTGACCTACAGATAAGAGTTGTCTCAACATAAAGTTCAAATTGGAGGGCTGGACATTTTTCTGTGAACTGAGAACATCATAACTTAACTACTGCAGTGAACAGCTTTCCACGCTTCTACATATATTTAAAATTTCAGTATTGAGTAATAGAACTAGACTTAGAAAATTACAAGTCAACTGCTACATTATACAACTTTTCGTACTTCTCAATATATACCGCAGTGCCTCAAAGGCTCCCCCCAATGGTCAGTAAGGAAGGGTTGATGAAGAAGGATTGATTAACGCAGATTTACCCTATGTCATATACATAGACGACTGTTTAAGGGTGACAGGTGCATCGAGCAACCACCACTCTACAACACAGGGCAAACATCTTTTGTGAGACAGTTTGGGTTGTTTCATTATAGTCCAGAGCCAGAGAGTACCGAGGCAGTTTTCTTGATCCAAATAGAAATTTTGAGTGATAACATTAAATACTACTACTAGTTTTTCAGTACAATCATGCTTTTTCAGACAAACTTTCTATTTTTCTTAAGTCCTAACATATAATTAAAATTACTTTCTAGTTGCATCATGAACACTACATTGGATCAAAATCGAGTGATCAATTAGGTGATTGGTGCAGAGTATTCATAGTAGGGTGTCTAAAGCTTTTAGCCATGGCTCATCATTTCAACCACATGGGCACTTCTTTGCTTTAAAAAAGTGACTGTCAAATTCTTCTATTTTTTTTATCAACTATCAGTATGCCTTGACAAAATATCAGTGTTAACAAGTAATGACAGACTGACAGTCAGATTTCTCAAGTCATGACACTGCGTGCTCCAAATTCTGTCAGCTAAAATACTGGTCTGTAACTTCATCTGCATCATAGTAGTACTCGGACTACTTGCAGAATCAATTTTGCCATGCAAAAGATCAAACACTTTACAAACTAACAGTAGATACAGTTTTCCTTTCTGAGTATTGGAACAAATGAACCTTGTGAAATACTCTTCTCTTACCATGAAATAAAGGAACGGGAAGAGTGATGATATTGGCAGAGCTGCACAGAAAAGAGTCACAAGCAGCAGATAAGGAACGACTATACAACTAGTAAAACAACATAAACAAATAGTCCACAGCAATCTAGCAAGAAATATTAGATACACACATTCAGTAAACCTATTCTTTTGCAAGCCTAGCTTACGGAACAGCAGAAAAATTTAGCCAAACGCCCAAGAGCTGCCGAAAGTTTATATGCAGGAATCTACAGAGTAGGATTCTAACCAGCTAGAGGCAATGCAGTCACCACACACCAGGTGAGACCGTGAGACACAAATCCATTTTATTACGAAACCTGCTGACAACAAAGTCCTCCGTTCAAGACACGCCCTGATTATTGTTAGCTACCTGGAACCCACTGAATGTCCTTTTATTTGCATTAACGCACTGAATATATCATATTACCAATAACACTAATGCTAAATCAAAAAAAAAAACTCAGTGTCTCAGCATAGACAACAAAGACACAAAGAGGGCTAACCCATTAAAGATCATAGAACATGGCGGAACATGTGAACAACCTGGGATTGGCATTTTTACCCAGCTCTGAGATTACTATTCTAATGTGTAGCAGGCTGTTAAAAACTCAGCACTGCCTACAGTATGCCAAATTGCCAAAAAGACGCTTGCTTTATGACAAATGTTAGCAATCAAGCCAAACACCAGGACAACGATCTACAAATACACCATTACTAACTACCTAGCAGTTAGAACTACGCATTTCTGCCTCTAAAACCAAGTTTCTCACCCCCTGCGTTGTAGAGTGAAGAAGAAACTTGGGCAGACATCAAATGATCCACCTGAATGGACACCCAAAATAAGGCAACCTGACTTTAATCGAACAACCATGAACTCTAAACTAGATTACCATTTGCTAGGATAGAAAGACCAAGGAGTAGTACACATTCAGACCCAATACGAAAGCCATGTCAATTTGTAATGTTTCATCCGAAAACCAATTGGCAATGACATTATGACAGGGTTAACCTACTAAACTTATAAACATCAACTAACCCACATCCCCACTCCTTTTTCTAATGTGGGACAATTAGCTCACACATGTTGATCTAATTCGATCCGAAATAAGCCATTCTGATTCAGAATGTACCATTTCCCAGTTCTATTAGGACCACAACAAAACAGATAACAATTACATCAACTTACTGAGGAAGTCCAGACATACACACATGATTAAATAACAACATAAAAAAAAAAGTAGTAAATCTCAAAAGTTAATACTTTATTCTAATAGTTCTTGGTATTATTGCAAAATCCAAAAAAATTGGAAGGCAAAGTATTTAATACTTACCATTGCAAAGCACAATAACCCAAACACTTAAAAGTGTTTTCCAAGGAACTTGTTGCTGTGTATCCTTTCTCTTTTCAATCTTGCACCCTGGACAACCCTCAAAATACACCTTCTCTAAAAGTGGAGTTTTATTCACGCTTCCCATTTCTCTTTAATTTCCTGCAGAAAAAAACACACTCAGACACAAATATATAATAGCACTATGTATTATGCTACCATTGACCAGAGTATTTAGCTAACTAGTCAGTTGTCAATGTACAAGTAGCAAACACAAACTCATCCTTATTTGACAATGGATGCTCACAACCTTGACCAAATGATTGAGTTCGAAATCGTAAGAATGCAACAATGATAAAATTGACTAGGGCCGAATTCGTCACCTCCATGATTATACCTGTATCAAGTCCGGAATAAACCGAATGGTGTATTGGGAGATAATTCAGGTCAGTGAATATAAGCGGAGAACGGTTCTACAAGACTCTTGGTTCATTCATGAAATGTCATCAGCTGCAGCTAATTATGTATTATATATTCAGTAACATTCTGAAGGGAGATCATCAGCAGATACGTCAATGTACTAAATACCAACTGTACATCTTCTCACACCACCTTTTATAGTATCGAAGTTGTGTTACATTCCACGTAAATACGTGATATTATAATACTTGGTATTTGACAATTCTGGTCTTCAAAGATTAATTTTAGCAAAATTGTTTCAAGTTTTTGTCGTCTCGTTTAACGTTTGTGGTTGTACACTCGTTGACAAACGTGTGCAAGTTTGATTCAACTTCCTTATTTGCCTTTCAAACCATTATTGGTTTGGTAAGAAATGGTAAAAGAAAATGGCAACTTCAAGTAGCAATAACAATTAACAAAGTACCGACAAGTTTAAACGTGTCATCAAATTTTCATATTGCCTTAGTAAGAACGATACATTAAAACATTAGAGATAAATCTCACTTATTGGTGATGAATTTTCGTTTGTAAACAATTTACTTTAAATTCAACAGTTTATGAAAACTAAATTCAAGCACAAAAGATGAAAACAATACAATTTGAGAAAAGTCACGATTCTTACAAGCACACAAACAAACATATCTTCGTCCCATCACAAACATTGGAAGAGCTAAAGCAGAAAACAACTGCTATAATATCCTCCAAAAGTGAAGAAAAATTCACACACAACAAAAAGGGCAAAAAAAAAAAAAAAAAGGAAGACACACGATAGCAAGTCCTAGAGCCACACTTAGATAAAGTGCCCTTATTTGTAAACCTATTAATAAGCAGAGCATTAGATTCACGCACAAACGAACCCAGAAATTTGCATGAGGCCAACACCCTTAGCAAGTCCTGTGCTGTGCGGGATTTCCTCTCCAAGCGAACGAAGACGAGGAAATGTGGAAGGCGCCAGAGCCTCTCAGACGAAAAACATGTGGTTTTCAATGTCCCGGTGCTGTGATGCTGTGAAAGAAGGTGAGGCCCCTGAAGAAGGATGTGACTCGACCCAGGAGTTATAATACATTCGCCCTCTGAATGCAACCAGATCAGCATAGAACACGGGTGGAGCCAGTGAAATAGGCTTACTGCACCTAGCAGAAGTGAAGCACAAGCTATAGATGAGGTTCTGCAATGCGTCAGAAGAGAACTGGTGATCATCATAGAGGACATGGTAGTGGGTTGGCTTGCTAGTACCAATACCACCATAGTGACTGGCAAGGTAGAAATCAAAGTCAAATGGGTGAACAATTTTAGTGTCCACCACTGTACCAGGAGGTACATTCAAACTCCTGCCCACTGGTTCAGCTTCAGGAAATAAGCGAGTCTGGTGTCGTTTCTGAGCAACTATGAGTGTAATGCTGCACCAGAAGCCTCCCTCTTTCATTGCTTTCATCAGATCTAGGAGCTCCTCATTAAGTACCATATCAAATTGGCCTTCACTGACACCATCGCGAAAGATGAGAAGCTTTTGTGGCTTCACTCCATTGATCTTTTCATAAGACTCAATGAGCTCAACACAAAAACCACCAAACCCTTTGATTTTCTCTGAACGATGCTCCTGGAACGATACTCGAGAGATGTATTTGGTCGGAACCCCCTTGTTTGTTGAGCCGACTACAGCAGCTACTGATGGACTTTGATCGTCCATGGCACGAGGATGATTGACATCTGCCCCAATAACCATCAAGTGGCTACCTTGTTTAAACAGAGGGTGTGGATCATTGAGGTTTACATTGATTCCTCCAAGCTTTGCATTTATCTTCTGACCAATATTAGCCAAGAACTGATCTAATTTTGCACCCCTATTATTAGCATTCCCAGATAAGAAGCATTGTGTTACAATTCCCAACTTGGTCTCAGAAATCCATTTGAGGCGTTCGTAGCCAGGATCTTTGCCGGCCATCGCACACAATAGAATTTGTAACTCGCCCTCCCTAGTAAGCTCGCCTGCCCGGTTCTTCGCCCAACCCAAAAGGGGCAACAGCGAGTCAACACTAGCAAGTTGCGTCATATCAGTAAATTCGACAAACAACGGTTCGCTCATGCGCACACCTAATTTGTTGCAACGTGTGATAAGCTCCGGAATGAAATAATTGCAATTTAAGCGCTCACTGAAGTCCAGAAGAGCCCAACGCGAAACAGATTTCCCTTCGAAAACTGAATTCTTCACAAGATTCCATTGGCAATTCTCAGGGTTGACAGTAACAACGACTGGCTTGCCAGTAAGTGCTGCACGCAAGCTCAATCTTGGTGGGTTTATAACCCGACCTTGCACCCTAGTCATGTCCCTCATGACATTAAATCCAAAGTTCCTACTAACTTCTCCCCTGAAAAATGACAGACAATGGTTAAGAGGTTATATAATCGAGTATGAAGAATCAATAATCTAATGGCATTGTAATATTGTAAAGCGAAACAACAATGAAATGTACACCCTTAAGACTTCACCATGAACACGAATTAGCCGTTCATAGTCTACGTTACTCAGGACGATGACACCACCTTAGGCATCTACAAAGTATAGATTCTAATAACTCTTACGCCTGATAGTAAAATGCAATAAACAGTATGTCTACAAGGATCCACAGACGAGCACGCACATACGGATAAAAGTTAACATGCAAACGGATACGATTATTCTTCTAGCGACCTGCTCAAATTGAGCTTTTTTTGCTTTGAAAAAGAAGGGGCTTTGAGAAAGAAAACCTGAAAACATAATCCAAAAACTCCAATCACAGAAAAATCATATCCTACGAAAGATAGACGATGGATATTACCGATCCAGTTCACCATATAAAACAACCAGCTCCTTTGAGAATCAGACAGTGTATGATACTGATACACCTCACCTCATAGCACTAACACAAATTATTCAATTCATAAAGCATCAAAAGCAGATACATACGCTTTTGTCAGCTTTGACTGTAATAATATCAGGAGAAGCAGATTCTGCGATGTAAATCCGTAGCCTCCAACAAAGGAAACCTAGCTAGTACCCACTACAACAGCCCAACCTCAGAATAAAGACATCAGAGATTGAAAATAGAACAACTAATAACAATGCCGCAAGCCAGCAACACAATGTTAAAGAACAAAAAAAGACGCTTCGGCTTTAAACACAGACAGTAAGACACAAAAACCGAGCACCAACAACTAAAATGCATGAAACGAATCCATGTAAAAAAGGAAAAACACTATGCTCGAGAGTTAAGACATCATACCCACAAGGTCCATCCTCATTTTGTAACATCTCACAGATTGTGCTTCTCCTAACATTAGGTTGAGCAAGTGACGAGTTCTTCAAATCACGATTAGCTTCAAACATCAAATGCTCCTTTGGGTATCTCTGTCCTTCAGCCAAGACACAGAACTCAATAGGGATATAATTCACTTTGCCGCCTTTCCCCACATTCAGACAAGGTATGTCTGGATGCCTGATGCTCGCTTCAGGATACTTCTTCTGAAAGTAAGTCAGAAGTCTCACAGATTCAGGAGGGATCTGACCAGTAGGATCTTCAACTGAAAAAGAAATGTCACGGGCTGGCCTGTCAGATAATCCTGATACCACATACTTCTGCTTCGTTCGCCGATGAGTGACTGTAACTTTGAGTCCCTTCAGAGCCCTTTCAATTTGGTTTCTAAATGTTGAAAAGCGACGTAAGTCAAACCTGTCAACATACTCTCTAAGAAAATCAAGGACAGGAATCCGCTTTCTAACAGCGAGAACAGAATAATCCAAACACAATGATAAGCCTTGTGAGGTAGGCTTCAGGCTGTGCTGAAATCCTTTAGATGCTACAATGCCACCCTGGAGTTTGTAAATAGGATCAAATGGATGAAACGTTCTGCCAATGCTAAGCATACGCCTCCTTGGATTCTCCTTCATTACAAGATCCATCCCCTGCAGTATATCGCGAGGAAGCTGCAGGAGCTGACCACTCAAGTAATCCATCAACCTTTGAAGCTCCAGCTCTTTCACCAAAGTAACAGTAATCACAAAGGAGCGTTCCCTCGTGCCTTCCTCGTCAGATAGCTTTACAGTAAACTCTCCAGTAGGCAAATCCTCTGCACTGAAAAGAATCTTTTCGCCATCATACGCAGTCTTCTCCAAAGGGAACGTTGTATTGTCAGCAAACAGTTTGTCCTTCAGAAAACATAAAGTGGCTTTTGAGAACTTAGCAGGGCCGCCTCCCTTAGGTTTGACGTCAATATCATAATGTCTGATTAGAGTCTCAGGATTGAAGGTGACTCGAAAATGGTTAGCAAGGATGTTGACAGTACTAATCCTTTCTGCACCGCCTTCATCAGGGCGTCTGATAGGCACTAACGATCCGGTAGTAGAAGATGAAGTCGATCCTTCACCTATCTTCAGAGCTTGCATCTTTGGAACAATCGACCCTTTCCCTAGAAAATTAGGGACAGAAGATAATAACTGTTATTACACACTAATAAGCCTCAATTTCAGTTAACAATTTCTTCAATGAACAGCTGAACAAGCACCTCCCCATTACTTGTAAATTACACTATAGCGCAAATCCCAAACTATTATAATAAAAACAACGCTAAGTACTTGTCTGATACAAGTCAAAATTACAAGGGAATGATCAAGAAATTTGTGTGTAATTCTACTTAAGAAGTCCAAAATAGAAGTCCGATGCAAAGGAAATTTTGTTTACCACCAAACACGTTGCTTCACTCGTTCATCTCCAATGTTCTTATTCTTAGCCTAATGCAAACGTACACTGAAACTCTAAATTCCGGTATGATAAATACAAGCAATGCCATTGTTGATCATTAATTCAACTATACCGCACAATAAGATCAGGCCAGAAATATTCATATCGTAAATTGCATGTAAAAACTCTCCATACATGCATTAAGTTATTCCGCAAGCATTCTATTACAAGATCAGTAAAAATAATTTGGCCACAAAACTGTCAGATCCAAGATTAAGCACAGCATATGAATTTGATCGGAACAACAACAAAAAAACCACCTAACACATCAATTTTGCTGATACTTCAATAATACATTTCCACTCGACTCACAAAATTGCAAGTCTGACTAATTAGTACTATATCACACAATCACACATGTATACATTAACGAATACTGCGATTACTACTACTACTACTACTACTACTACCACTACTACTACTACTACTACAACAACCACAACCACAAGAACAACCACAACCACTACAAGTCTTAGTAAATAATGCGATTTTTTCGGAGAAATCAATCGAATAAACAACGCCATCGTCAGTTACTAATTATAAACTGCATAGCAAATATCAAACAGACCAAAAATTAAAATTATCCATATCAACATCACATGTGAAAAATTATTCATAACAATTAATCAAAGAAAACAACACATTTAATCAAAGTTATGAGCACAAATCACTTGATCATAATTACAAGTTTCGGCTCAAAAAATTATGCAATTATTTTAAAGAAATTGATCTAACAAGAATAAAGCGTACGTACCAAGAGTTGGAGTAATAGGATACTCAGATGATCGCTGCAACGCACCGGCATAACCGCCACCGCCACCGCCACCGCCACCGCGAGCCGATCCTTCACCGGAAGAAGCAACAGGGGAGACGTAGCCCGACACCGGCCTAGAAACCAACTGTGATTGTTGCTGAGAAGGAGAGTATTGAGCGCCTCTCCCTCTTCCGACGCCGCCGTCTCGGCCACCGCCTCTACCGCCGTCGTTCCATCCTCTTCCACTTCCTCTCGGTCCTCCGCCGCCGCCGCGGGCCGATCCTTCGCCGGAAGACACAACAGGAGCGACAAACCCCGACACCGGCCTAGAAACGAAGTGCGGTTGTTGCTGCGGTGGTGGTGGAAGGAAATGCGACGGTTGTTGCTGAGAAGGAGAATACTGAGCGTCTCTCCCTCTTCCGACGCCGCCGTCTCGACCACCGCCTCTAACGCCGTCGTTCCATCCTCTTCCACTTCCTTTCGGTCCACCGCCGTCGTTCCATCCCCTTCCACTTCCTCTCTCTCCTCCGCTTCTTCCGCCACCTCTACCACCACCACCACCACGGCCTCTTCCGCGCCCTCTGCCACCGTCACTCTGCATGTTAGCGTAACCCTTACCCCTCTCTCTCTCTCTCTCTCTCTCTCTCTCACTCTGAGAATTGCGGTTATTTGTGGATTATGTAGTAAAAAGAGTAAGTTACAATGAAAAAAACCTGATCAAAATGGTGGGAATATATATATGTAAGTGAGATTCTCAGTTAGTTACAGGACGTCGTGATTTAATTACTAAATTGTCCTTTTTCCTTCGTCGTTAAGCTTTCCATTAATTCTGTTGTGGAAGGGGTAAAATGGTACATTGATGTTTATTCATTCCCTTTTCCCACCTTTTTGTCTGAGAGCGGGATAATATTGATGATTGAGGTTGACTTGTGAGAGTGGGGATGCATGGTGGGGAGAGGAAGTGCGTGCTCAGCAAGTTTGTTGAAGGTTCTAGAACGTCAAGAAATAACCGTCACGGCGTTACTCAAGAGTGAAGATTATTTAGTAACGGTACACTGAGAGGGAGGGACGGTGTTAATGGCATTGTTGTTACTTAAGTCTAGTTTTTCTTTCATTTTGTCTTCGCCCAAAAAACAAATCTTCTTGCGAGAATTGTTATGTGTACTCGGGTGTAAGTAATCTCGTTGTGCTATTTAGGGAATACTAGTGTTTGGTGCCCGTGCATAACGCACAGGCTGAAAATGTATGTAACTTATTTAGAAGTGCGATTATATGAAGCAGCATTATTATAGAGGGTTTTCGGATCACGAGTCACCTTACATAATGATCGTAGTTTTTTGAAGGTTTGAGTTTAATTTGATGTTAGCCTTGTATTTTGATAATTTCAGCAGTCGTTGTAGATGCTGTATGGCTAATTATTATGAATGAATTTTCTTCTTTTCGAAAAAAAAAAAAGTGCGATTATGTGAAATCTAGCTATTAAATGGGAAAGCAACTGACTAACCGAATATTAATAAACTCGAGATTATATGTTCTCGGAGCATTTGTGAAATGCTATATTTATTAGCATTTCCTAGGTAGTAGTAGCATTTCATATGTTTTTTCTTCTACGTTTATTTTAACAACTTAGTTTGCCAAACATGTTATTAGAACCGTTAGTATATCAACAAACTAACAACTACCTGCTACCAGCAACTAAAAATTACCAGTTACCTCAACAGGTAGGACTACCAAACACACCCTTAGTTAGGCAAAGTCTCATACTGTTTGAAAATTGTTTCACGATAATTTATTGTAAAACCACTTTAATTGGGTTTAAAAGTGCCAATTTACAATTGCTGTGTTCCACGGATTCTAAGAAGTTATCACGGACGAACCACAAGGGGGGAAACTTGTTTGCACGTGTGGTTCTGACCGGGCTTTCCACGGATTGGGTATCTAATAATAACCTTGCTTTTACAATTTAGTTATCATTTTAGTTTCCGTCAAAATTACATGGTGATTTCAAAATATCACGTCATAAATATTGGCCATAATATATAAAGTATAACAACTCTACAATAATATAATGGTCACTAATAACATAAAAGACACTATGTAAACGAGTAGAATGATCTCCCAATAAGTTATTGTGAAACCAACTCACACGACCTTCTAAAATTCAAACTTTTAGAATACCATTTGTCAAACCATAACTTTTGAAAAAATGAATCTTTTGTGAAACACTACCTATAATTATATATGTTTGTCTCTATAAAGCGAAATCTGATGTTGACTATTAGTCTATCAATGGTTCATTTTCGTAATTAAATGGCACGGCCGACTTGGAATGTGTCATAAATCCCGTTTCCAACTTTCATTTTGGCAAAATCAGAGTGCATTTTTACTCCAGTTTTTTGTTCTTCTGCGTAAAATCATTAGTTAATTGAGTTAGGCCCTGTGCGATTCAACTTATTCAACAGTGTTTTCAAATCAGATCAGATTTATTGAAATCAAATCAAATCAGATCAGTTTTATTCAAATCAAATCAAGTCAGATCAGAATTATCCAGATAACAATCAATGAACCTAGTCTATTTCTAGTTATTTATTTGTCTAATTGCAGTTAATTTATCAATTAATTCAGTTCAGATCAAATCAAATCAAGTTTATTCAAATCAAATCAA
>JBBYHQ010000013.1:3921319-3933650 GCA_038382645.1 Spergularia azorica
CAGATCAAGGGCCTCCTTCCCGAGGCAAGGCCAGGGCGTCTTCCCATCCTTCTACAAATCCTTGTTGTTCATTTCACGCCGGAACACTATTTATTTGGCGCTCTTTATGTGCCATGAAGCCACCTTTTATTAGACATGTCGCTATTGACTCTCGTATATTTAGTTGTAGTTATCACTTCTACGCTTGTCAGATCTTACACGACCCGTACACCCAACTTGACCCTTAATATAAGACAATAGAGATTATTCTCTAATTTTTTGTTCCACAAAATAAATGATTATTCTCTAATTTGATATTAATTGAATATATGCTAATTATATATGTTGCAATTTCGGTCAAAATTGAAGAAATGATCAAATTTTGTTTCCAAATAACTTACTGTAGAATATATGGTAGTACAATTTTTGACCGAAATCTTTGCTTTTTAATCTGGACGAAATATTAGGGATTAATGTCCTTTATATATAATTTTGTAAATAAAAGAATCAACAAATTCAATTGCCTTAGTGGTTGAACTGTTATAATATAAATTTGAGGTCACAACTTATTGAGGGTTTTGTGTTTTAAACCCGCCTCGCTCACTTTTATTACATGGCAACTCCAAGTCGGGTCTAATCCCGCTCGCCATTGGAATTGCCCAAAGGTGACCTTCTCTATCAATCCTCTCAAAAGCCCACAAAATGGCACATGACTAGAGTAAAGCGACCTTCCCTTTGTCCAAGTTACCCAACTTCGCGCACACATACATTCTCACCACTCATTCTCCAAACTCTCTCTCTCCTCACCTACATCTCTCTAAAACCCTACTACTCCTCAACATACGACTTCTCTCTTCAATCAACATTTCTTAATGGCGGACAACACCGATTCAGTCGTCAATGGAGGAGTCAACGGCGACACCACCGCGGAATTCTTCGACGACACCGACTTCCCTCCCTTGAAAACTCCCCCTAGCCCCTCCGCCGCCGACCTCGATCGCCTCAACAAGAGGATCGCCGATTTAGAGAAGGAGAATTCCGAGTCAAAGTCGCGGATCGCCGAGTTGAAGGCCGAGTTGGAGAAGGTGAAATCGGAGAAGGAGGCCGAGTTGGAGAAACTCCGCGATGAGAAGGACGAGGCGGAGGAACTTTCTGCAACCAACTCTAAGACGGCGGAGGTGATTGCGAAGCGAGCCAATGAGCTTGAAGGCGAGGTGTCGCGTCTACAACACGACTTCATCACCGCCACCAACGACGCGTCCGAGTCGAATCGCCAGATTCAGCAACTCAACTCAGAGATCGCCGATTTGAAGAGAGAGAAAGGGGAGGTGGAGAAGAAAGTGAAGGTAATGGAGCTGAAAATGGAGGATCTTGTTACGAAATCGGCAGCGTCAGACGAAATGATCAGTGGATTTATGCAGAAGATTGCCGACCGAGAAGTCGAGGCGGAGGCGCTCGCTGATGCTGCTAAGGAAAGCGGTAGTGGCGGCGGCGGCTGCGATGAGGTGTGGAAGAGCTTGAAGGAGAAGTTACCGATGATCGGGGCGGTTTCGGCCGGAGTGGTTATTGCTGGTGGTGTTATGTGCTATGTTAGGCATAGCAGGAATTAATAGATTTGAGTTTTTGTTTTTATTTTTCAGAGATAAAAATTCACTGAAACAATATTCATATAAATTACTCGTAGTACTCTTTTATGAATGATGATGATGATATGCTGTATTTTCTTAGTTAATTTTGGTGTTTGTTGCCAAGTTTGACTATTTTTTTTTTGGATGGTGTTATTAGTAGTTGACTTGCTAGTGTTTGAGCCGGTTTGAGAAATTGAATATCAGTTGTTTTTGCTTCGGTTGTTTTAATCATATTGTTGATCGATGCTTTCGATTTCGTGGTCTATAGTTCTGCTGATTTCATTTTGTTTGTTTCGCTCTTTGATTTTTGGATGTAACACTGGTATCTTTGATCTCGGATTGTGATCAATATGAATGTCGTGCGTGATGCTGGTGCTACTCGTGTTTTCGGTCCGGTGACATTTTCGAGTGAATCTACTGTTTTAAATGCGGCTGAATTCCCCGACCATGGCCAGAATGTCGTAGTCCAGCCAAGAACGGTGTTCATTTGTTTTGCTAGTGAATCAGTCCTTTCTAACTTTTTTTTTTTTTTTTTTTTTTGGGTGCGCTAATGTCATCTGGAATTGTGTGGCTGACGTTATCTATCCTGTTATTGTGAAGTTTTTTCTGCTTATCATACCTTCTGATTGAATGTCTCTCTTTAGTATATGTTAGTTTCTATGGGCGGAGATTGCTATGCGGGTGGTTATTCATCGTAGTATTGCTGGTCTGAGTCTTATGATCAACCCTAGACTTATTGAGGGGTTTGGACTTGGAGATAGGTTAGTTTGCTGATCCTTACAGAAATCATTAGTCGGTGGAGGTTGGGGTGGTTGTGTTGAGGAGAGGGAGGGGGAGTAATGGTTTTTCATCAACATGAGTGTGATACTTGCCCCATATCACCCCCAAATTTATGGTGTAGTTTCGATTAATTCCACCATGCCTTTCACTTTGTGAATAGATATATTGGTAGCTAAATTGTGGAAGAAGGTTGATGAGTGAACTTATCCGCCATTGGGGATACTAAAGAAGCCTCTGCTGATGGTTGCCGCTTTCTCTTTTGAAGCTTTTGTGGGTGCTAGCCGTGCAATGGAAGTTTGCCGTGTGGGGTGTAGGACAAGGTAGGTAGATTGAACTAACGTAGCTGTAGAGCGATGGAGAGAGTATTCTGTAACTGCAATATGGTCTGAGTTCAAGAGTAACAGCAAACAGGCGGTTGTCGTGGCTTATCGTTTGCATCTTGTGAATCTTGCTGTACTTCAGATTATGTTATTTGGCATGGATTTTTCTAGCTTTTGATCGTCTGGGGATATCTGGAAGTTGCAGTTGCTTTAATGTGTCTTTGTTCTGATCTTATTTTGTTGCTATTCAGAGTCATTTTGAATTTCAGATGTTGAAATATATATGGTTTGGTTGTTATGATGCCTGATGCTCTCTGCTGATTCCTGTCCACGGTTATGTTAAGTTCTCTTGATCTTACACTTTTATTTATATGATTTTCTGTTTGGTTGATGTCTGATAGCTGATAGTTCTCGTCTTAATCTTGCATGCTACTTCAATCTTTCCTAATGTTGTCCTGTAAACCAGTTTCTGCATTTTGAAATTTGAAAAATGAAATTAGAACTTGATTTTCAGATGCTGTTCTAATCTGCATTTGCTGTTACCTCTGATTTGCATTCATCTATAAACAGAATTGTGGAATGTCTGAAATGTGTGCTAGAAACAGTGTTCTCGACAATTGAGTGTTCGTACCCTTGTTTTGAGCTATTTGGCAGTTCGATAACTTGCATGCAGGTAGAGTTAGTTGCCGATGGTTTGTTTCTGGGTGTGTTGCAAACTTGCAACCTGCTAATTATGTTGCTGGCTCAGAGCTTAAGCCAGCTGCTATTGAAATCAAAAGGTTGTTTGCTTTACTGGTTTACCAATTGTTTAATGATCATTTTCTGGAAAAATGATTGCTTTCATGTTGGCAGCAACTTTTTCAAATTAAATTATCAGTGTATCAGTACCTCTTATTGCTTTCTTTCATAGGCTTATGAACTTGGTTGGTTGTATTGAGGATGAAGCATATTCTGCTGTCTTTTATGTATATATAAGGTTTGCATTAAGATAGAATTACCTAGAAATGCCAGACTAGATAGCCGGACCAGTGCTTTCTTTTTCATGCTTGCGATGCCCGAATGCAGAGTGCAGGCCGGTAAAACATCTTTTCGGAGTTTTGGACTAGCTGAACTTGATATTGAATTGTCCATTTCTATGGTTTATTTGTAATGGTTTCCTATCTAAGATTTGATACAGAGCCGCAACAGAGTAACTATTACTATATCACGTCCTATATCAGGGTATATGCTCTTGCAAAAGCTGTGGTGCTGCGATATATGCTATATTCTGATGCTAATTCCAGATTTCCAGCAGGCTGTAGAAGCCCCAGTGCTAGTTTGGACTTTGGAATTTGGATCCCCCATCCCATGTATGCCTAGTAACATTTTCTAGTGTCGTTTGTTTGCCAAATTTGAAGGGAGAAAAAGTTAACTTCAACTCCCTACGTTCTATAGGAAGTTGTCTACCTGAGTAGATAAGTGTGACTGTGGTTTAAATTCATGGTTTTGGTCAAGATTTAAGTATCTCGGGTTACTTGGTTTGTTTCTTTGTAATTTTTTTTATCCTTTCTTATCCGCCTTTTACGCCTATTGACTATCTCATACCTGCATGTCATATTAATGACTTAAATGAGATACTCGGGTCCTCATGTAAGTTACAGCGATGGTAATTCCAAGTAGTTATTATCGAATAATTAATAGTAGAAGACCTTGCTTGAAAAAATTGGAGTGAAAAACTATATACTAGTATATATTAATGTGGACATATTTTGCCAAGGTTACTAGAAGAAAAAGCCTTAATAATAAAATCCGAAGCCACACTTGAACCAAAACAAACGCAACTGAACATAATCCAACCTGGTTTAACCCGATCAAACTCGACCGTAAAGAAATAACCTGATCCAACATAATTCTACCTGAAACCGCCAAGGCTCACCCAATTGCCGCTACACTTGAACCAAAACAAACCCGTTAGTATCTAACCCAACTCTAGTTAATGCGACTCAAACTCGGCCCCAAAGAAATGACTTGATCCAACATAATTGAGCATGAAACCGGCAGTCTCACCCGATTGCCAACCCTGCTATAAGCATAACTAGATTTAATTCAAAAAATCAACACTCATCTACATTGTGGTGCCTTCCTCAGTAGTCAGTCCTCTTACATATTTCTCCATGCTCTTGAGTTTTGGGAGCTCTCCTTAATAATTTCATGTCAATTTCAATCACCAGTAACTGCTACACTTTACCCTCATTTCATCATCAGGTAACTTCATCCTCACTACTCCTCCGTCAAATATTTCACTCTGAACTTATTTCTTTATTGATTGTTGTTTGTTGCTGCTGTTGTTTTAATTGAACTTTTTCTAGGGTTTGGAGAAGTGGGCAAAAAGCAACAATGTAGTATCCCTAATAACTTGTTGGAATCACAGTCAAAGAGTTAGAATTTCCCACCAAACCCAATTATCTTGGGTTCCCAATCATCATGCCATCAAATTCAAGGTTAGTTTTTTCGCTTAAATTTCAAGATTAATTTTAGTTAATAAATATCTCGCCTTTTTTAGTTGAGATTGTATTGAAATTGTTCTTGCGCCAATAAATGTTGGATGTTATGTGGTACTTAGGAGTTTTTACATGCATATATATTATGATCTGTATACCTTTCTTGGTGATTATCCACCTGTATATCATATACGCGTGCAGGGGTAGGGTGTAGGCAACTACGAACCTCCATAGTAAACGAAACCGTCTAAGGGCCACCGGGAGAATAAGAGGTGTTGAATTTTGAATTAAGGTGTTGTGTAAGTGGGGGTGATAATTCGGCACTACCCGGGGTATGTAAGCCTTTCCGACTTAGGGTGGTGTTCAATTTCTTGTCTAGAATCTAAAGAATTTGATGCTATCATACGAACAAATTCAGACTGAAGTACCCTATGCAAACAAGTCATGTGTTACTGTTAATCACGAATCACTCTACGTGAGAATGTCCTTTATTTATTGACCTTCCAATTTATGTATTCGAACATTTCATATTGGATTAGTGTTGCGACAGTTTTGGGGTGGTGACCAGGCTGATTGCCTCTTAAAGACTATGTGAGGCGAGCCTGTGATGCCACTTATGAAGTAGAAAGATGGACTCTGGGGAGACAAATATCCCTCATGTCTGTTGGATTGGTTATGGTATACTTGGGCTATGTGAGAATGGAGGCAATCATGGTTATGGTGATGGGTATGATCGGTTGGGGTCGGTATGCTCCTGGTTAGGGAATCTGTAGGATACTGAATCACCATTAGAGAACATCCTTCTAGAAATTTATTGCCTGTATAACTGTATGGTTATATGTACCTAGTCTGATTTTCGTGATGTTGATAATAATGTGATCATGTGATGTATATGTCCCTCCATTTGGTATTGCTCTATGCATGTGTTGAGTATATTTGAACTTGCCTTTACATGAATGGATTGTATTGGCTCCACTGTGTTATATAGTTGCACTGATGGAGCCAAACGATTTTGTACTGATTACTAATTACCGGCAAACGAAAAAAAATTGTACAGCAGGCACTGAATCTCCACCCTTTTAAGCATCATTAGTAAACTTAAACGTGGAAGTAAGAGTGAAACTGAATCGTATTCGTTCTTGGAGTCTTGGTGGCCTCCTTGCCGGGGTGAGAAGGAGGAAATCAAGTTCAGGGGAAAAGGAAAATAAAGAGGAATTAGAGGAGTGGATAAGTAAAATATGAGATTATGGAAGGGAGCACACTTCTACAGAAAGAAGGCCAAAAGTAGGACAAAATGGCAATTTTATCAATTGGTTATGGAAATGAGATGATAGAACAGAGTATCAGATTTCAACAAGATGAAGGTACTTAACTTTCTTACTCTCTAGGTATGAGGAGAGCTACTGTCGAGTTGATTCTTTTGGTATTCTTTGTCTTCATTTCTCTTGTGAGCGTTGAATTTTCTGGTATCTTGGGGAATGTTTTTTGTTGATGTCATCTTTCTCGAATTTTCACGAAAGTTTTCTTGTGCAATCTTTTGAGGATGGGAACATAACTTTTTGGTAGATGAAATGAGAAATTATGCCATATAGCGGAAGCAAAGGAGGGAGGCCAAAGAAAAATATTTTATCCAACTTCCATACATTACTCAAACTTAAATAACTAAGTGTCCTTTGTGCCAAGGTCAATAATATCTTTCTAGCATGATACTTAGCTGGAAATGTATGCAACAACGACAACAACATTACCCTTGCGTCTTAAAGGCTCCCGCCATAAGGCGGGTAGTGGGGTCGGATATACCTTACGTTCAAAACATAGAGAGGCTGCTTACGGATGATCCATGATGGATATTCACCCCCACCCTATTATTCCTCCACTAAAGGAATACAATATCTCTAAAAGGATGTTTTTTCAGTGATTTTGAACAATGACCTACTGTATCAAAGGACTATGATCTTTGTTATGGCCTACTCATTAAATAACTTCCTTGCATCATATGGCAGTTATGTCAAAGTTTCTTTGTCTCGCATTATCCTCTGTCTTTTGGCATTTAGTAATCTTCCTCCCTCTTACCCATGTTTTACTGCTCTGGCATCGATGACTGTCAAACAACTAGTTTAGTTGTAGACTATGAAATGATGCAGCATGCTAAAGTCCAGAAAAAGTGCTATGTGGGTTGCGATCTTCTTCAGAAATCCTCACACAGCCGAAGGTTTGCTCTAGTGTAATTGACAGCATTGGACCAAGTTCATGATGCTTATCAGTAAACAAATGGTTTATTTAGTTAGATGGAATTGGGAAGTTCTCTATGGCAAGATGGCTATCCAATATGCAACATGGTTTACTGCATGGTTACAAAAGCCACACATTATCGATAAACTAGTTAGATAGATGATCCAAACATATGGCAGGAAATAATAAAATGAATACCGATTCCATGCTGAAAGTTGTACTGAACTGAGATTGAATTTAATCCCCGCCCTCGATGCATAGCGCTTTTAAAGATCTATGTATGGTGAATGGGCGTCAGGTGTCTTGATGATGAGCTTATTCACCTATTATTTTTCATGTTCTTTTGGCTAGGCAACTGCTCACTAGTTTCTGTGCCATTTACCTGCTGATATTAGTGTCTAAACTTCTTTGCATATGTGCTGTTTTGTTTGCCTTTTCCTTAATGTCAAGTAAATGTTACCATATGGTAGCAAACTTGCAATTGCGTTACAAAATCATGTCGAACTTTTTCTCTCTATGTTCTTAGATTGACAGTTGAAGGAATTCAACTGCTAACAATTTGTTTGGATGGAAGGAAACTGAGGGAAGGAGAGCGGAGGGGACGGATATAGGATCACTGATTGGACAAAAATAAAGAGGGAAGAGGAGGAAGAGAAAGGAAATTGCTCTACCTTAAGGTGTAGGAGGGCAGTTTTCATTATAAATGGTACAAATTCGCCATGACTTTAAGGCGCTTACTAGTCTATGTAGTGCAAATTGCTAGTATGCCTCCTGGACTATCATCGTCAACTGTGAGCAAGGGTGTATTTGTTTTGCCTTGAGCACTGTTGTTACTTGCTACTAATTCTGACGATGACATCAAAGAATGGAAGAAATTCTTTCTAAATGTTTTCAACTTTGGAAGGATTTGATTTATTTGTTTTGCCTTGAGCACTGTTGTTACTTGCTACTAATTCCTAAAACCCTTTCTCTATTGTACACTAGTTTTCCGGTTCTTGAATGCCTCGTCTTCATCTCCTATAATTTCCTCTATTCTAAGAGCTTTTCCTCTAATTCTTTCCCATCCCTTCCTCTCCCTCCATTTTTTCTATCCAAATAAACTTCAGAAGGTTTCTATTGTGTAAGAATCTTGATTGTAGTTCATGTATGTTGGCATATGACAACCTCTTGTGGTCCAGCATGTACACATATGTTGGCATTCAGTTTGCGTATATGTCAACATTCATTGCATCTTAAAGCATAATGCTATAGAATTGAAGTGACGTATGAGTTCATGTTTTATATTTCAGGCGCATAGCACGTCAGATTCCCAGAATTATTCAGCAGAAGGAGAAGGTTAGGTATTTCTCTTCCATTCGCACCTTTTTATCTTTTGAGGTCTGATTTTCTAAAATTGCAGATGGATATTTCAGATTCAGTGGAAATGGAAGGCACTAAGCGGGAAAGATCATGGTCAACCACCAAGTACTAAAGTCAATTGCATTAAAAATTACTCCATACTAGTTTGCATGCCCGGCCCGCATCCGGGCTACGTATTTATAATGTTTATACTCGTTTCATAAAAATGTAGATTTATTTTGTTATAATATTATTAGGAACGAATAATTTACATTATTTTGTTCTTTCAACTTTTGTCACTTGTCATATTATATTATTATGTTTTCCATTAATTAGCTAATAATTACCATATTATATAATGACTTAATGCTATTCAATTAATGTTTTCCATAAATTAGCTAATAATTACCATATTATATAATGACGTAGTGTTATCCAATTAATAAGTGCCAAGTGTCCTTATGGGAATGACTTGGTTTCAGGTTTTAATATATAGTATTAGATTGCAATATTAGTGAACTTCAATACAACTAAGCATATCGCTGCAATACTCTGTGCTACGTCTAGAACATGCTTGTCTCGCCTTATGGTGGTCCTGAGATTTCATTGTATTTACCTCCTGATATTAGCTGTTGAAAGAGAAAATAGTCAGCCACAAAGAATTTGACATTGCAGGATGTCGAGATACATATTAGGCTTTAACTAGAAGGGTATGTTTTATACAGTATCAGCAATATGTTGCTCAATGATGGTATCTGTATGCAATTGCACTAAGTGTGAGATTTATGACTCATGGACAAACCATGATGGATAGTGTCCTAAATCTTAATCACCCTTGAGTTTGAATCATATTCGGGAAAAACGTATTGGTTTTTTAAAGTCTCTTTCATTGTGAAGTGTCAGCCAACTACTTGAGCTTCTTATGCTCTTTTTCTGTTCATTTGTCTGTTCTCAAGCATGTAAGCCTTACGTTCTGTCTGAGGGAGTGGTAGTTGGAGTCATTATGTTCCAAGTTTCAGCAGAGTGATCAAACAACTAGGTTATAAGGATCACCATTGCAAAACTACCTCCACATGCTGCTCAATTAGGGAGAAAATTGAATTCTTTAGCAGCGTATTCTTGCTAGCGTATGATTATCTGGCTGATATTGGGACTGAAACATTCACATCCTTCCTAGATGACTAGACCTAAAGAATGAGATTCCAAGCTCAAAGGAGCTGTATCTGGGATGACTTAATGTATGAGCTGAGCAATTGAACAGAAATATATTATAGGTTGAGATTTGAGAACTGATGAAAGAAAAACGGGGAAGGTTGAAGAGTGGAACAGTCAACAGTGATATTGCAAGATAGAGAAGAGGGTGTAGTTTTGTCTCTTTGGTGTTGATAGGTTGGGTAATATGTAGTGAGTGGTGTGTTAGTGGGCTTAAAATCAGCGGTTGCACAATCCCTAAAGCTAGCAAACTTGAAGGACTTTGTGGTATAGCTGTTAACACGCAGTCTGCTCTAATCCTCACTTGGAACCAGTGGAAACGAACCAATCATTGCTTAAATAAAGGGATGGATTGTCAAACCTGCAACTTTTATTTATGTATCTATGTTTCATTGGATTTAAACAGAATTGCTTTATAGTTGGGTTAGGATGTAATAGCATTTGGTTCCTGAATGCGTTTCATTTCACTTCTCTTGATGTCCTCATCTCTTTAATAGTAATAGTTGCTGTTCAATTTCCTCGGCAGAGTACTGGAACAATTAAAGAAATATGGAATTTCAGGAATACTGTCATATGGTCTGCTCAACACAGCCTACTATCTTACTACGTTCCTCACAGTATGGTAAATCTTTCTAATATTCTTGCCCTTGATTTCTTACTTTTTGTGATGTAGAATTCTCTGTAGAAATCGGTGTCCAAATTTTTTATTTTTTATTTTTGGGTATTTTTGGATTACGAGTTAGGCTGAGGAATATATAACGTTAGAAGCAAGGATTCATCATATTGCTTACAGTGGAATTGGTGACTTGCTTCAGGTTCTATTTTTCACCTGCACCTGGAAAAATGGGCTACCTTGCTGCTGTCTCAAGGTAACCATAGTAACACTCCTGCCATGTTCCGTCTGAAATTTAGAACATCTGATCTTTTGATACCGGTTATGGTGCATTGAAGGTTTCTGAAAGTAATGGCCATGGTTTGGGCGGGAAGTCAAGTCACTAAACTTATCAGAGCAGCAGGGTAACTACTATATCTATGTTCTGCTTTGCAATTTTCCACTTCCTGTAGCAATACGGAAATGCCAGGCTTCATAAATTTCATTTTTTTTTTAGGTTAATATTCTTGCTTGTCATGTGTTCACCTTAAGCTGTTTTGCATACAATGTCACAAATATGCTTCTGTTTGCAGTGCCCTTGCCCTTGCACCAATTGTGGACAGAGGCTTGTCGTGGTTTACTGTCAAATACAAATTCGAGTCTCGAACAAAGGTGAGAGTTTGTTCTTTACACAAAAGAAAGATCCTAACATATTCTACAACTAATGTCCTCAAATTGCCAAGTGTTATTTTTCAAACCTATGCGCAGGCTTTTTTCACTATTGTTGGATTTTGTTTTGGTTTAGCCCTGATCATGTTTCTCATAGTCACCCTGCTTTCGGCTTAAGACTCACAGCTTTTCCTCTTTACCATTGGCACCACGCAAGAATCAATTACCTGTGGCCCTGTGGGGTTCTATAGTCACCACTCTAAGAACAATCTGGGACTTGAAAAGGTATCGTTGCGAGGAGAAAAGCACCATCCTTCCATCCCTGAACGCTGTCTGTGCAACGTGACAACACAGTTAAGACGTGTTCTAAAACTTGTAAATGACCTTTATAGAGCCTATGTTGATGCTTTGGAAATGGCTTTTAAGATTTGTAATGTTATTTACCGTAGATTCCACATCTATCTATGTCCGTTACTCATTTACTCTGGCCTTTTCCCCTCGTACAAACAAAAAAATGGCTTTGCTTTTCTGATCTGAATCATACACCATCATGGACTCATAGTGCAAAAGCGTATAACACAACATCATGGTACGCGACACTCGCGACATCCTGATACGGAAACAGACTAGGTGTTAGAGAATTGCACAGCATCATGGACTCATGGTCCATGAGCGAACGAAACTGCACTCAGACACCCAAGCTCAAAATTCTGAATTAGTTTTCGTGAACTATCATTTTTATTAACCATACAAATTAATTCGAGACTCCAAACTGAAGATGTTATTACTCCACAACAACATCAACATCAACGTCTTTACCCCAATGCCTTCAACATTACTCCGTATTGCAATATTAGTAAACTTCGGTACAACTAAGCATATAGCTGCGATATTTGTCGATCTCTTTGGTGTTGATATGTTCGGTTTGCACCCACGTCCAGCCAAGTATAACGTTTAACGTATGTATATGTTTTGGAAAGTCCATTAAGTGCATTAATATGGTAATTAAATTAAGGTGTTATGGCAGTGCTTATACCATGCTCCAAGGAGCACAAGGAGCATGGTAGTCCTCCTCACAATAGATGAGTGGGGACCATATAT
>JBBYHQ010000013.1:3933750-3951121 GCA_038382645.1 Spergularia azorica
GTGGTGGGTGAGTAAGGCTTGGGGAGGTGTAGTCCAACAAAGGAAAATATTTTATTAGGTGTGGTTGGGCAAAAAAATTTATAATAGGTGTAGTATGACAAAATTTGAGTTTTAATAGGTGTGGTTCGACCAAAAACCCTAATATCTTTGAACTATGGATATTTTCACTAGACATGTCGCAATGATCAGCCATACCATAAACTTCCCTAGACCCATATATTATAGCCCAAGCCCTAAGAAATCGGGCCAACTAGCCTAATCCGTATTCCAATCGGATACGGGTCGGGTCAAAATCGGATTTACTAGTACCCATGAAACAATAATCTTATCAACATTAAACAACAAACAAACAAACAAAAACCCGATTCATAATTAATCATCTCCTCTGAACTCCGTTGATCCGATCCCACAGAGTAAAAACCAAGCGTGACCCACAAGATAATCAACGAAACCCACAAAAATAAGCTCCCCAAAAAAAAAATCTTGTTGAAGAAGTTTCTGAGGAGAGAGAAAGTTGGAAAAAAAAAAATGGTGGGAACGTCGACGTCAGTGATCATTGCGAGTTCATGGGCCAGAGCTTTGGTCCAGATCTCGCCGTACACGTTCGCCGCCTTGGGAATCGCGCTTTCGATTGGTGTCTCCGTCCTCGGCGCCGCCTGGTACGGTGTAATTGGGGTTTTAATTGATTCAATTTTAGGGTTTTATTCATCCCTCTTTTGATTTGATTTGACTTTTGGGGGAGATTGTTATTGATTGTTGCAGGGGAATTTATATAACTGGGAGTAGTTTGATTGGTGCTGCGATCAAAGCTCCGAGAATTACCTCCAAAAATCTTATCAGGTAAAAAAAAAGATTGAAACTTTGATTTATATTTATTTGATTTTGATGAAGCTTTTATTAGATTGATTTGATTATGGTGAAATGGGTTTGATTAGATGTAAGTTGACTATGATTTAGATGATAAAAAGGTGTGATCTTTGATAAGGATAGAGTTAGTGGACTGACATTATGGAAATTCTGAGCTTATTATTATTATTATGGCAGCAAATTGTTGTGTTGTTCGGATGTGTTTGGCTTATATGATAAGAATCGTGGATTGTATTGTCTATCTATAGTCTTTAGTAGGACGGTTTAACTACGAAAGCTTAATAACTCACCTGGTTTTTCGAAGTCGGCTTACGTAGTTGGGAGGCAGTTGAGGTGGAAGAATGCACACTTAGTTTATGTGTTTTTGGGCTTGCTGATGTGGAATTCGGTGATCAACTTGTGCTTAGATTACAGATTTGTTCTTTGTTAGGCATTGATTAAGTGGACGACATTATGGAAATCGTGAGCTTTTATTATTATCATGGCAGCAAATTGTTGTGATGTTTGGATGGGTTGGGTACTTGGATTATATGAATCGTGCATTTTGTGTATAGATAATCGCAGCTTCTTTGGTAGGACAGTCTTGCTACAAAAGGTTGAAAGCTCTACTACTTCACCTTGTTGTTTCACTTTGTGGGTGTCTGACCGGTTACATGATTGGGAGGTAGTAGGGGTGGAGGAATGCGTGCTTTAGCTTATGCCTTTGGTCTTGCTTAGATTGTTATCATGACATTGAATTGTTGTGATGCTCAGTCGGTTGGCTTATATAATAGGAATCGTGGACTGTCTATAGTCTATAGATAATAGCAATGCCTTTGGTAGGATGCATTAACTATACAAGCTTTGTTAACTCACTTTGTTTCACTATATGGCCGTCTGATCGCTTACATGATTGGGGGGTAGTAGAGGTGGGAGAATGCGTGCTTAGCTTATGCGTTTGTGCTGATGTGGAAATCGATGATCATCTTGTTTGGATGCCACAAATGTGTGTTTTGTTTGACAATTTATGTTTTAATCTGCATTCAATTCATTATGGGCTAAGGCTTTGTTGTTGTTATTGGGTGCTGAGAATGTGTTACTGCCTGGGTACGATAGCTGTAATTATGTATCATTAAGTGGTAGGCTGCAGCTCTCATATGGTGGTTGCCTAATGTAACGTGGAGGGGTGATTAATTCATAGTTTGGAAGAGTGTGATTGGTGAGAGTAAGTCTATGGGAACCCAAGTCGGACATGTTTACTTAGCAATTCATTTCATAGGAGAAGAAAAATGAAGGTATAATGAAGGTGTGATCTGCAACTTGCGACTAGTCCAACTATTTCGACTACCAGAGGTCTTTGTGTAGTGCTGAACTGTTTGAAACTGGTTTTTTAGAGAACTTGTTTTTTGGTCTGCTATGGACTGGTAACCGAAATACTTTGCAGTGCTGATGCATCCATCATTAAAAGATAAAGAAGAGGTAAATGAGGGAAAATTGACTGTGTTGATCAAGATCTCTAGTGTATTTTTCTAATCTGTCCTGAGCTTCTTCATAGTTTTGGTTACCCAGACTGATTGAGACCAGGCAAGGGTTTGTGAGTGATAATCATCTTCACCCTCCTTACATACCTTCCCTTTGCCTTGGTCACTAGTCTGAGAAAAGGGGAAAACAACTAAAGGGGCAACTCCTGTCAATAGCTTGACTGTCAAATTCAAGTAATCATCCATTCTTCAGCGGAAATATTGTATAAATGCTTTCTTTGAAACGTGACTTGTCAATTGGCTTAATCGTGTTGCTTTCACTTTCTGACAATAATTCACACGTTATCATCAGGAGTCTGTGACTGAAATGTGACATGTAAAGTGTGGAAGCGGTAATTCCTGATTGGTTTTAGATATGAAATAGTCTAGCAATAGGTGGTGCTCCATTTTCTCATTCTTGACCTTGCTCAATCCTGCATTGACACATGTATAGAGTTTTGAGGATAATGTTGTCTGTGTTAGAATATATGATCCACTATACTTGTGGCATATTTGGTTGATTAATCCAGATGCAACCATTGATGATTTACTTTAGAGTTAGACAACTGAAGTTATGAAATACATTAGGGCATGAATCGGTTTCTCACAAAACAGTATAGGCCATTTGAATTTTCAAGGTATTAGGAGATGTTATTGGGTAAAGGATAAGGTGATATTATGACTTTATAGATTCATCAAACATATTAGAGTGGATGTGGCTTGGTCTGGTCTTGCACATTTCTCTCTGTTTTTCTTCCCTTCTTTTTTTCTCGTTTCTGCCAATCTGCATTTGCTGCCTGATATTATTGCAGTATTGTACTATAAAAAAAAATATTACTTTGAGCATATAATTTGTCTAGTCAGTTATTATAACTGTTGTCCTTTTTGCCACCAGTGTAATCTTTTGTGAAGCTGTTGCTATTTATGGCGTCATTGTGGCTATCATCCTACAAACAAAGCTAGAGAGTGTCCCATCATCCCAGCTCTATGCAGCCGAGTCACTCAGAGCTGGATATGCAATCTTTGCCGCAGGGATCATCGTTGGTTTTGCCAACCTTGTCTGCGGGTGAGTGCCTACCTTACATGACCCTGAAGAATGCATCTAGATATGTTATGATTCCGTTGTCTAATAGATTTTTGACTTCTTACTTCGTGTGCACCAGGATTTGTGTTGGTGTAATTGGAAGCAGCTGCGCTCTGTCTGATGCTCAAAACTCTTCACTGTTTGTGAAAATTTTAGTGATTGAGATTTTCGGCAGTGCCCTGGGATTGTTTGGCGTGATTGTTGGTATTATTATGTCCGCCCAAGCAACATGGCCAGCAAAGGGTGCATGATGTCATTTCATCCCAAAACATGTAACTTTAAGAGCTCATCTAGGCATTCCGATGTTCAGCAGCTGGTATGCACACTGCCATGTACTCTTATCACCTTTTGTATAGTCAGAAGCACATCTCATCTAGTTCCGCTGTAAGAAAACACCATTGAGGTCCAAGCAGAGTGGGCTTGTGATATTTCTTGTTAGATTTACGTTACAAGGATTGAGACATTTGCTGTGAATCAGAGGAAGGAACAAGGCTATTTCTCTCAATTATTTAATTCTTGAATCTTGAATAATGCAAGCGTAGCTTATCGCTTGTTTACGAAGACTTTGTGTATGGGAGCACTTTTCTGATTTCATCTACTAAGCCTTTGTGTTTTCTTTCTTACTATGGTCTGCAAGCTTATATCAAAACCTTAGGCTGTATCTTTTTTGAACGAACGAGACAGACATGTCAATAATATGATACCTTTTTGCCAAGTCTTCTAATTTGGTCGAAATTTTGCTGCCTTATTGAGTATTATGTCACCATGTCTTACCGGGTATGCCCGTCACTGCGCCTGACCAACCGCGGTGGAATAATCCGATCTTATGCTTGAATCATTCTTTGATATCAAGCTTGAACTTACAGAAAACTGGAACGAGGAGAAAACGTGTTTTTTTTTTTCTTTTCTTTGTTTTGTATTAAATGATTCGAGTTTGGACATAGAGACTTTTAGAGAGTGGACTGTGCATGCCATAGTGGCCATGTTTGGTGATCTGGATCTGAAACTACTCTTGAAGCAAAACTGTTCTTCCAATTGAAGTTTGCGGATCGTTTTATCCAAATTTTTGTTTGTCGGACTCAGTTCCTGAAATTCTATGAAACGTACTCGTATAATAATGATATTATATGTACACAAACTCTCTTGAAAACAATACTGTGTGATTTTTACAGAAGAGGATGTTGGGGAAAGAAAGTTACATTATTTACAACACATCAGGAAATGGGGAGGCTGAAAATTCTGATGAACACTATACACACACTCAGACAGACATTCGAAAATTTCTCTCTATTCCATCAAAACGAACTAATTTTTTCGGAGTATGAACATCAAAAAGCTGCACTAGCCCTTCTAGTATTACAAACAGTTTTACTGCCACTCCTTGCAAAAAGTCCATTTTTTGGTTTTCTGTCCTTAGCACCACCATCAACCTCCCCATCCTCAAACTTACTAGGCTCATCTTCCTCAATCTTCGCCATCACGACACTCCCACTCCTCGGCACACCCTTAGGATACCCAAGGTTCGCCTTCTGCGGCTCTGGTGTACTACCACTGGTAGTTTTATCAGTACCACTAGCACCTGATAACAGATTAGTCACAAGTAGTCTGTTTCCCAGGGCACCTGTGGAGGCTGCCCTGACGAGCTCCTTTAAATCGCGGTCATCAGCCTCGCTCTTCCTCATCGCTGTTGTGCTCATGCTTCTAGACATTGGATCAGAATAGACCGGTGCACCCCAGCCTACGCCTTCATAGTTACCCGTATCAGCCAAATTGTTCATGGCTCGAATGTACTTGTCCCTGGCCTTAGCCAGGGCTCGTAGTGGCAATGTTATGATCTTCATGAACCTGTTTTGACGTGATTTGGTTTTCATTATACCGCCCTCGAAACTCTGTTTAGATGATAATTTTTCTTGAGCTTTATTTTCACCTAATCTTTTTTGTATATGACGGATTATTAGTTATGACTTAGACGAGTGAATGATGTATGGCACGTTATAATATTTATAGGACTTGAATTTTTTGAAGCGTAATGTAGACTTTTTCGTTGTATACTATTACCGGCTTATTATTAAAGGATAAGAAAGTCAGAGTGGGTGTTTACTTAGAATTAGTCCAAGTTGTAGAAATTAGTTAGCAATCATCATAGTCTTCAAGTGTGAAAAATGGGTACAATTCCAACCAAATACCACGTCAAATAGACCAAGTACTATACTACGTCAAAGAACAAAGGAAAAGCGAGTAAAAGGCTAGCTTTTTAGATAAATGACTAAAATGAACCAAAATTTCAAGTTTTTTTTCGTCAACTTGCCACTGTGGACGTGAAAATGAGGTAGGTTGGTCGTACCTAAGATGATGAGAAATCGAGTAGTGTATAAAACCCGTTTGCGTCTACTTATGACTAGGGGCGATGTTTGGTTTAAATGTTGTTGTTTGCCCATCATGCCATAAATTTTGCCCACTTGGGACCAAGGCTTTAATGGTTTTTGTTTTGTTTGTCCTAGCTACCCTCAATTGGCCGGAACAATCAGCATTCATGGTTGAAAAAGTGCACTGACTAACACATTTTTCCAGCTTTTTAATCACGTACTATTGGGATGTAATCCCAGGAATTTGGTGATCAGTAATCGTCATTGATGTATATATACTAGGACATCATAATTCAAGTGTCAAACTCATTTTTCCAGCTCATTAATCGCGTACTATTTTAGAATGTAATCCCCGGAATTTGGTGATCAGCAATCGTCATTGATATATACTCGTGTAGAACTGTAGAAACTATCCCGGTTACTATGCTTGTAACATTGCATACAGAATAAATCATTAATGTTTAAATAGAAGAAACTTTTAATGAATTTGGCATAAGAAGTGTAAGATTGCTGACAAATTTTATAGAATGTGCTGAAATCTGTTTGATCTTATGAGAACTTCTAAGAGTAGACAGCTGATACACTGACTAATCCTGCAGAAGTTCCGGCATGTGAGAGAAGAAAGGTACGTTCTTTTGTTGGATTTCACAGCAATCCTCAGCACTAGTGTTCGTAGGATCAAAACGCTCTCGGCCAGGGACAGTAAGACCTTGTTTGATCCGACCAACTCTTCGAGAATGCAGAACTTGCTTTGCCACAACAGGCAACCTGGTAGACTGGTATTCAGAAAGAGCAGACTGTAAATTATCCGAACACCATTTCTCAAGGCATTTTCCAAGAACTGCAGCATCAAGAATCGACATATTTGTGCTTCGCAGACAGTGAGGAGTTGTAGGATGGGCTGCATCACCAACCAGTACTACATTGTCCCAGAAGACCTTGTCTAGAGGATCAGAATCATACATGACATTCAGGAAAGGCTCTTCTGTAGCTTTTATCAGCGCGACTAGCTCAGGAACCCAATACATTTCCGCGTTCTTCTGCATCTTGTTGATCATTTCTTTGCTTACTTTCATGGTAACAGAATTCCCCTGCAAGCCAATTTCAAACTGTAAGCTTCACATACTGCAGAAGAAGACATGTTCAGGGTTCAACTTCACCTCATACTCGGTTTTTTACCTTTGTTTCTGGCTCTGGCTGATTGTTGTACCAAATCCAGTTCATCCTTTTATTTAGAAGCTCATAAAATACACAGTGAGTCTTTGTACCAAGATCAAAGTACAAGCATTGTCCGAGATCTGTATACGCCTTTCTGATCCCCCTAATGATCTCTGAGTACTCATTTCCTGAAAAATCAAGAACACCTCTCCATGCACAGTACCCTGCATACCTGTAAACTTGGTCGTTACACCACTGTAATACAGGTATAGATATGATGCTGCTTACTGACATTAATAATGCATCAGGAAAAATGAACTTAGTTTATGGTTCGGTAGAAATGCTCGTCGAATTGAAGACAAACATCCATCTGCAGCAATAAGCAAATCCCCAGTGATTTCTGTGATTTCTCCGGTTTGCAGTACTCTTGCTTTCACAGTGACTGTACCCTTGTCATCTGCAACACAGAATGAGATGTACTGATGACCCCATAGGAAGATTTCCGGCCGCAATGAGCTGAGTAGAAGGGCATGAAGATCAGCCCAGTGTGCCGCCCTGAAGTTGAAAAGCTCATCTCTTGTCAAGGTCATGGTAGTCTTCTTCTCTGTGTCTGTTGCTTGATTCTATGTCACACAAATTTTACAAAACAAGCAAATTATGAGGTAAATAAAATAAAATAAAATAAAAGAATGAAAAACACCATCTTGGTCTAAATTTCGTGTCATAATATAATAGATTAGTATAGGCCATAGGGTGGAATAACGCAGATGGGTTTTGAATCACAGTCTTGCATATCACGTCTAGGAGACAATGAAACTATGATTGGATTCCCTAACCATGTTTCCAACGACTAAAGGGAGTGTAAAATTCATCTATCCTCGACATAAGTGTGATGCACATAGCATAAGTATATAAAACGTAAATGTCATCGACTATCGAGACGTTGACTTACTTTACTAATCACATTTATATATCAAGGGAGGTCAGACATTGCAAAAATCAAGGGATTAGGAATGTCTTACAAGAATCACCCGAGGTGCTGTAATAATGCAGCAAAATGATATCGTATAAATACTTTTAAGAGAATATAGAGAACAACAAGCTGGAATAGCTCAGTTGGTTAGAGCGTGTGGCTGTTAACCACAAGGTCGGAGGTTCGACCCCTCCTTCTAGCGTTTTTTTCAACTTTTTTTTTCTTTCACATATTCTAGCTTTCACACTCATTTTTCGCACATTCACTTATCGTAGTGTTTTACGACACTTGTCAAACACTGAAAAATGCCTTCATAGAAAAGAACGGAACACTTTTAAACTCGAAAGTACTGCGTAAGGTATACTAAGTCACTAACCACAAAATAAAGATAAAAAAACCTCAAAATTATCATGAGTACTAATTTACCAAAGTGATTAAGAAACTAAGTAAAACGGTAAAAAGAAGAATTAATGACAGTAAATAAATAATGAACCCAACCTGGTCAATCGTAAGGGGTACGGTGGCCCGTTGAAGAGGCCCAGACCCACCAACCCATGAGCTGATGATGTTGCAAGAGACAGGGTCCAAGCCCAGCCCAGCCCCAGTCGAGCTACCGGTTGTGGGCCCAGCAGACCTATCAAGAACCACCACTTGCCAACCCACAGCACCGAGCGCGTGGGCACACGATACTCCCGCTATGCTCCCTCCTACTATGATTGCTTTGGGCTGCCTCTTTTCACTTGTCATCTTCACTGAACTTCTTGTGTAAGATTCTGAAGTCTGAACGTCTTTAAAGAGTGCCAACTTTGAGTTATTTGGCTGTGGTGGTCTAATAAAAGATGGTTTTCTCTTTGTTTACGGCCACCGTCCACGATAGTTGTTGTGAAAGAACCGTCTCAACCACATACGTCTAACATGACATGTTTGTTTTTGATACCTCATGAACATCGAGACTCAAATAGTTTAGGCGTAGACAATGATTTTGTGCCGTAACAATAATATATGGACCATAGATTCATTTGTCTTGAGACCTCGTATATTGAGACTTTGATGGTCAAGGCATAAAGAATGGTTTTAAGTCCGTTTATTGTAACCAAACAAAAGTAAAGCCATTACTTGGTTTTGTGTTCATTTTGTCATTTTGATATTATCTTAAATGTACGATGGATAAAAATACCTCTAGTCCCCCTAGTAAACTCTTGATTTTCCTTCCTAAAGAAGGATTGATGTAAGATCAATTAACCAGAAAAAATTGGCCAGGAAAACTGAATTTATCACACACCCTAGGTTTAGGTCAGGTTATTTCAAGATTAGTATAATTCGAGTTAAAGAATGTTATGATCCCATTTAGGTCAGTTTTAAGTCGGTTTATCATAAGATTGTTATTATCTGGTTCCCGAATCCATGAGGTGTGACATGAAATCAAAACATAAACATGACAATTGAATAACGGAACACAGTTTTTACTATACTAGTATTAGATTATACACATTGAATATATAGTAATTACAAAAGTAATGCTGCAAACAGTTTGCAGCTATATGTACAAATTTTGAAGGTAGCTTGTGTGGGGAATATGCACGAACACTTTGTAATGGTCCACACTGATCAAGCGTCTTGAAGAAGGTTGTTTAGTAAGCCATGCCACCGGAAAAGCTGTCTCCGTCATGATGTACACTTTCGGTGAGCCAATAACCATCCCAAGAACCACCAAGCCGCTGTTCATTCAGCCAATGAGCCAATCAGTGTTTGTAAATGATCAGAATGGGGGGACAGTCATCAAAACATCAGCATACTAAGAAAGCAGATCAAACAAAACTCCACAGATGTGCAAAATTTGGACTGATGGTATTCGCTTGCCCAAGTAAACCTAGGTAATCTGTCAAAACTGCAGCGCATGCTCTCAGTTGTTTGCAATGACAGGTTCTGAGGATCTGTGTTGGAATTCTGAAGCTCTTAAGCGGAATTTCAGAAAAGTATTCATTTAACCACCAGATGACAAAATCACTGTGCTTGTTCAATTCATGATGAACTTAGCTAGTTTTAGATGTTCTGTACATTTCTGAATGTTTTGAAACCTGTTTCTTTCTTTTGAGGGTCAAAACCCGAGTTTTCTTACTGGAGCATTTCTGCAAGCTTTTGAGTAGCTTTCTCAAAGCTTTGTTTCAAGAGTCATCTGAACTTCACCTTGTTTTTTCTGATACATCTAAAGCTTACCCGTGAAGCAAACACCCGAAAAAACCAAGCTCACAAAGCAGGGTTAATATGTATCAATACTTAGAGACAATACCATTCCCTGGATAAAGGGCAGACAACAGGTCCAAAACATTTCAGTTCACAGGTAGTCCTTCAGTTTAACTAACATACCTGAAGCATTGTAAATTCAAAGATCTCTTCTTCTGCTGGACGAGTCCCTTGCACCCAAACCCGTTGCTTGAAGAGATTCTGCACAACAACAATTGAAGTTTAACATCATCAGGTCCCAACAAAACTAGTCCAAGTTATCTGTGAACAGCGCATCTTCCATGCACAGAACAAAGTAAAGCACACCAGTGAACGAATCATTAATCCCGCGTATAATTTGTCTGAGTTACCTCTTTAACCCATAAACTGCTCAAGATTTTCCTTTCCTTATGACCAAGCAACACCCTGTAGCTGGAATGGTGAAATATTCTCCTGAAGCGTTCAAACTGTAAGAGAAGAGATGCCACCAGCGGCATGTTAGCAAGAAAACGCTCATCTAAGATGAAGAAAAATCACTCAGCAGGGATCACTAACCTGTCCCAAATCGAAGTGTGGTCCAAAGTAAGTAGACCTCTCGAAAGGATCAAAGCCAGCAAACTGTTGATGCAAAAAGAAGAATTTACCAGTCATGGCTATGTTATTGAAGTACTTCCAAGGTCTCATCAAAACTCTTTGAAGACATACCCTATACATAACCTCGATTCCATAATCTTGATGAGGTTGATCATTGTACTTCAGGGCCTCAAGCTGGTGGCCAACAGCTTCTTCTGCACTATACTATACCACAGATTAAACTAGGTTCATAATGAATGTAGGAGTAGAAAGGCAATAAATGGACAAACTCTTGGACAAGAAGATTACAATTAATCTTGGACCAAAAGGCTTGTTTTTGCGAGATTCAAGCCTACACAAAGACAAGATTAATTTGTGAGAATACAACCAAGACTCAGTTAAGCATGAAACTACTCCTAATAAAGCACAGTACACTAAGTTCACAGGCGGATTAACAAAATGCCACAAGTATTAGATCTCGAGTACAACCCCAGCAAATATAGTCCGCAAAGTACCTAACTTATGAACAGACTTTCAGCTCATACAGCTGATTTTAATGTCCAAGACTGCCTGGAGAGGTATATATGACAGCGGATCTTCAGAATATGGGTTAGTTTCGCAGAATGGAAGAGCAATACTGAAGCAGGACAAGGAAATTAAAGATAATATTGTCGACTTTTAGTGTGTGGCAAATTGTCAATATCAGGATGAAGACATGGCAAAAGAGATTATACTATGATCAGTATATAAGACTGAATGCATTTCAGATACACAGACATATTGTAAACCGCATACAGATCACTGCCACCATAAAAAGATAGCCAGGCCTCCATGATTTATCATTTTACAGTCGGATGCAGTAAGTTAAAACCCATTATAATCACATGAAACACTCTACCAACCAACCAAGTTTAGTAACCCTCAATCATATACAATTGTTATGTATTACGCTAACCATGCAAACCACCAACAGCCAACCAAGTATGTATGCTTAGGTAGTCTGCTACAGATACTACTTGACAACATATAGAGCTGAAAATACATCACCACCTTAATGAAATATGGATGGGCTAGACCAACACATATATAATTATACACCCCAGGCCATCATGTGGCCGCACAATGTTAATGTCTACTCTCTCCGTTCCCTAAGAGTGCTAACATCTAACATTAACAATCCAAAAGAACGAAGAGAGTAGCAGTGACTTATAAACTGTCATTACATGATGCTAGATAACTCGAGGCAAGTGTAATCCGAAAGGAACCAAAATCAATGAAGCTTCTAAGCATCATCATGAAATCTACACCAACATCAGTCCATATACTTTTATTCAACATAAATTCATGTTCAAACTTATTCAACTATCCAAGTATACTAAGTACTTCCCCCCTTTTCAATCTAACAATCAAAGACTTACACTTTTTCCTAAAAGATTACCTAGGCCAAACCCGTCATGAAAATCCGTGAACAAAAGAGAGTTTATTTCCGAATGACCCGCCTTTAATTACAACAAAATAACCCTTTACTCGAACAAAATCAAGGAAATAAAACTTTATATTTCGTCTCAAAAGGAGTGATCACTATCTCATCTCGATTTCCGGGAAAAAGGTTATCAATCTCTTTGGGACGGAGCAAGTAATACCAATCAAATAAATTAAAGCTCCCCAAGTACCAAATTTTCTTTAATTGAACAATTAATAAATATTTTATTGCTAAAAATACACTAATTAACAAGTTAACAAAACATAATTAGAATTATATCTTAAAAAATTACCAATCAGCGGAGAGGAAATCAGGAACATCAGCAGAAGCACGAAAACGGGAGGAGAGAGAATGAAACTGGGCAAAATGATGCCTTCCTTGTCTTCCTCCACCACCATTAATGGAGTTGGAGAAGAGTTGGCAACCAGCTATAGATGAATTCAACGACATCGTTTTTCAAGAATAATCTCACCTTGTAAGTTAAAGTCGATAATTTACGACTTCGACTAGAGTTTACGTAAGATTGGATTAATAATAATGAGGAAAACAAAAAAAAAAAAGATATGATCGATCGTAAAATAAAAATGTTTTGAATTGTTTAATGTTAATGTTGTAGTTAATTGGTTGGTCCATAAACGGGAGATTTGCATGAGTAGTGACCGTTGGATGTGGTTACTATATTAATCCGACAGTTATGATTTACGGTTAACTTGCGTTTGTTAGTTGGTAACGGTCACTCGATTAATACTAGGCATTCTTAGGTGCGTTATATTCAGTTCTAATCCATCTTCTCCACTACCTCAAGTATAAATAAGGGGTTTGTTTAATTTGTCACGTTTTATAAGGCGTTTTCCTTCTGAAATTCTCAAAGTCTCGAAGTTGTGAGATTGGATATATGAGGGCGATTGTGAATATATTAAAATATATATGAAATGGCATAGTGGTGAAGACGTGTCATTGGGTCAAGTACTCAACTCTCGCCCCCCACCCTCCTTTTTTCTGAAAGGGTAGCTCTCACCCCCTTCGTGCATGACGTTAATCAACTATCACAATTGTTCTAACATTATACAATTCGATCCCGGGTAACTTATCTATGAAAATATTTACTCCGTTTTGAAGTTAAACACGAAAGTTTGAATAAGATAGACTCATGTGCCATGAATGATGCAGATATCATATACGCGTCTTTCTTAAATTTGTAATTTTTTTTTTCAAGGATCCGAGAGGGAAGAGTATATATAGTGTGAATGCAAACTTTGAAGTTGAAGATAATTTGTCACAAACGGCTGGAAGCCTGGAACAAATTAAGCAAGTTAAGAAAAGAGTGGCCAAGTTGAGCTCTGTGCTTGTAGAATGTAGAAGTCCGAGTGTTTGACAAGTCATAGAAATTTGCTTAGTCTGATAGAAATCTGCCTTATTTATTGTGATCACGTCATTCCAGGGAATTTTCCTCAACTTACGCCGTGAATTCTGATCTACATTTTAATGATGCTTTATGAAAACGCTTCATAGCAATTACTCCGTAAGTCCGTAGATCACCTTAACGTTTTGTAATGAAATGACTGAACGACATGCGACCAACGAGTTTTTGACCCGATAAACTCGAATCTCTAACCTTAATGTCAAAAGACGGAACATAAGACCACCAAGCAAACCTCTTAGTCCCAAGTAAGCTAAGTTGGAATTAGTCCTAAAACGCGAAAAGTCATACATAAGCTTTCCCTTTATATAATTCTCATTCCTTGACGTACACACCTTCAACTCAAACACAAGAAATGGCCGATAACTCTCCCATCATCTGCAAGGAGATTCATTTGTCATGTCAAATTTTAGAAAGCTTAAAAAAACCCAGCAGACAATATCTAATCTACTGTAGGAAGAAATCTGAACAACGAGAAAACTCAGGGTGCAAGTAGAATTGTCAGTCCATTTGACACAAGATGTTTGTCTGGTAGAAGTTCAGAGATTTGTATACACTAAGAAAATAAAGGTTGAAGAACCCGTGAATGAATGATATAAACATACCCGTATGCTAAACTTTATCAAACAGTCTACTTCTAAACTGCCAGGCTGCCGAGCTCTATGACATGTAGGCTGGACACGGGTCGGGGCGGGCCCGGAACACTGTAAAACGGGGCAGGCCATTACATTTTTGAAACGGGCCAGGTCATGGGTCTGTTTGGTCCAGCCCGGCCCAGCCCATGAGAAAACTCACTTTAAGAGACTATAATATTATATTTGAATCATAGTCTATACTCTATAGACAATTTTGCCATCGTCTATATATAAACTCCTAAGATCATCCTTAAACTTAACTTCAAAAACTACGATAGCAATAACCTTCTTTAATCCGAAAGAACCATTACTCCATTAGTTCAAGTTATCCATAATTTCAAGCAACCTCAAATACTAAAGAGATGAAACAGATGAGGTTAATTGTTACAGTCAAGCTGTTCTTACGAAATTCTAATAGACTAACACACCAGTGCTACTGTAGGGCACTATTAAACAATTTAACAGACATACTGGAACACATAGTCCACTTCACCAATCGAAATCTGATCACTTGTTATCATAAGTGCTACACTCATAAAGTTCCCAAAATAAAACCAAGCAATCAAAGACACTGGCACTTTGTGCAATAAAGTTATAAAACCAAGCAATAAAATCCTTCACTTTGTGCAACAACTCTGGCACAGTAACCAACCAACTTAGGCTTACAGTCAATAACTTGTTTCTTAAGCTCAGAGACAGTATAAACAGGATTAACAGTAGTTGCAATTGCACCAGCAGCAATAATACTCAGAAAAGTTACAGGATATAAGATTGAATTAGGAGCAAAACTGAGAAGAACATCTCCTTTTTTAATGCCCAGATCAATGAGGGAATGTGCTAGTTTAGCAACCACGGATTTCAACTGGGAAAAACTGAGTATTTGCGCAGAATCAGACTTGTTTCAGCAGTAGCCTTCGCTGCATTGTCATGCTCAATGGCATCCACAAGAGGGTACAAGCTTTCTCCGAGCACCTGTAACATAAGGCAAAAACATATGGTTTAACTCCAAATTCAACAAGTCTAAATTTTCTGAGCTCAGGCCAAAGTTAAGAGAAGAATTAGGAAACCCCTACTCTTCCTGTACAACAGAAGAAAAACATGAGCAGAAATGCCAGGATAACAAAAACATGACATCAACTGAAATGCTAGCTTAATAGTCAGACTAATCACCTTACCAAAAATAAAAAAACAGAGGGAAAAAAGCCAGAAGTCTGAACTGTAAACTGTAAAATGGCCTGACAGTTGATGGATACGGGTAGAGACAGTCAACAATTTTCTCATGCTTACAATTTCTATCCCATGTAAAATGCTTACCTCTATTCAAATAGGCCTAGGTTATCATCCTCCTCGTCGATACATAGAGACATCAAACACATTACAAATTTACCCAATTGCAGAAAAGATCAATAATTGGGGCCATCAACAATGAAGACTATAAAAGTTCAGCAAATATAATGCCAACCAACAGACATTCGACAAAACTCATTGAAACATTTAAACAAACACTTGGTGTGCACTCTCAATTCTAAGCCTCAACTACGCAAAAAACTCAAACTTTTACAGCAACAAATCAAACCCACCAAATATTTGATGAAGCTTACTATATACGCAACTAAAACCATATAAACCAAGCAATCAAAGACACGAAGACATGTCCCTTGAGGAGTCAATTATGAAGGCATTGAGGCCAATTACAGTGGATTGTGAATCATGTCTCCTGATTCTCACATACCTGGGACAGTATCTTTAACTCTGAAAAGTGAGAAGGCCATCATGCCTTTTAACAGGGGTATCCTGCAATGCCTTACCCCAGATCATGGAACAAGATATTGTATTCATCTAAATGAAGTTGAGGTACCTAGATAAAATGAAGCCTAAGGGTTTGATTCTTCTAACACCCGGAAACTTCTCTAGGACAACATTCTAGCAGATAGTACTCGAAGTAGTAGACCGCATCTCAAGCTTCCCTTGAGATCACCTCAGTATTTTTTTTGTTCTATTACAAGAAAAGTGACGACTTTAAGCAACACAATGTCTGAATCGTTTCTGAATTCAGCAAGGGAGTATCACACAAAAGACATAAATCATTGACATGGCAGCATCACGAAGTAAAATCTTCCACTACAAAAATACAGGTACGTCCAAGCAGCACATATACACCAACGACAAAAATCTGAATACGACGACAAGATAAACTAAAACGACAGCATAATTTCAAATAGAAATCTATTGTGAAGACCATATCAGAATGAGGTAACTTACCCCAAAGTAGCCATTGAACTGAAGTCAATTAGACCACGATCATCGCACCGGAATACACTGACTTAGTCGCACTGCTCGAGCGCCCATATATGGCACCCACACAATTGATGTGAAATTTTAAGAATGACAAAACCTCATCTTTAAAGATTGAATAGCGAGACACCTCAATGAACGGAAAAAACCCTTCATCTTTCGACCCATATTTTGCCTCAAGCAGCTCAAAAAGCAGCCTTTCCCTCATCACAACAGCTCCAGGAAACTCCTTCAGATTCGCCAATTTTGTAGTTTCATCCTTCAAAGCTTCCAAGCGCAGCCATTCGAGCAGTTTATCTAATTTGTGGTGTTTGTAAAAATCAATCAGCAATCTGAAATACTCATACTCCGACAGACCGGTAAATCTCCCATGAATAAACCATAGTCTGGCGATGGACTCCTTCCAGCTCTCATTTTCAGACAATCCTTTGTATACCCCCTTGGCAATTACTTCTGGCATTATTTCTTTCAATTCGGGAATTAGATCCGATATTAGGTGCCAGCTAAGGGCACGAAAGTGACAGGCCTCAAATTCCTCTGGACCGGTTCTCGGGTCAATGCCATGGCTGTAGAACTTACGTCTCAACTCTTCTTTGAGGTAGTCCTCATCAGTTTAGGAAGAATATACCTAACATTAAGGTGCTCCCAGCTGGCAGCATCAAATACTGTCTTCCAAGGTGATAGAATGGTATAGGCTGTCGAATCCCGAGGATGCCAATGTTGAAGAGCATCTCCTAATGTCACACGGATAGCCTGATACAGACTTTCCAGTTTCTGTCCAAGGAGGGGAAGCCA
>JBBYHQ010000013.1:3967949-3985601 GCA_038382645.1 Spergularia azorica
GATGTAGGGGATTTCACTCTAGTTTTCGGGCTACTCAGAATGGACTGTCTCTGAATATGGGTAACCTCTTATGCTTAATTCTTCTTCATTATTCTCTAAGCAAAGGCCAAATGTACAAATGAGTCTTTTTGTTTCTTAATCTATTTGCCTTACAAATGAGTCAACATCTGTTCTGTAATCTGACTTTTTGTTAGAAGTGTACTAGACTTTGATTGAAGTTTTATTTATATGGAGGCTGTGATTTCAGCCTTTGTTGGGTTCTTTTTATGCAATGGTGTGAATTTTTGATGTTGAATACTTTGGAAACTTTGATGGTATTATTGAGAATTGCCTGATGCAATCGTCTGTTATCATATAAAAATTTAGCTGTTCAAGCTGTGTAATTCGAGAATGAATGTGCTGCTAGTGTTTATTCAGAGTCGTGCTTATTGGAATGTTATGTTACAGTTGCATCTTACAGATATTTCTCTCCTTAATTTATGCATCATGTGTATTGTATAGATGTGTCGACCACCATGATCGTTCAGCCAGGTCCTCTGGTGAAGTTTCTCATTGCAAACCAGAATGTCCGTGATCATTTCTCTCTTGATTGGGCTAAGGTGACTCCACGCACTGATCATTTAAATTCAACCAGCTTCTAAATGGCTTGAATTGTGACTTACTCAGCTACTGTATTTGTTTGCCTCTTAACAGGCTAAAAGAACTCTGAAGAATCTAAGAATCACTGCACAGCCATCTAACATGGAGTTCAAGATAACAGGCCTCAGAGACAAAACTTGTAGAGAACAAACGTATGTTTAACTTTCATCCATTTGATTGCTTAATTTGTGCTGTTATTTCAATGCTCAAGGGACAGTAATTGCTGCAGGTTTGAACTCCGACAGAAAAATAGTGATGGAGAAGTTCAGAGTGTTGAGGTCACTGTCTATGACTACTTTGTGAATCACCGCAACATTGATATTCGTTTATCTGCTGATCTTCCCTGCATTAATGTGGGCAAACCAAAAAGGCCTATATACATTCCTGTTGAGGTCAGTAATTGGCTTAGTATTCTATGCTGTGATACAGACTTGACTGGTATAATTTGAGACACATTTTTTTCCCTCCCTTACACTGACAATAGTCCTTATCTGGGTTACAGAGGGCATCTCTAGTAGAGAAATCCCGTCAAAAGCCTCGTGAAAGGATGTCAGCCCTAAGTGAGGTGAGATGTATGCCTAATAATCTAATATTTCCTTTTATGACACTGCCTATCCCACTAATAGTTGTGAGTTGTGACTGTGTTTGTCTTCCAGGCCTTGAGAACAGCTGATTATGCTTCAGATGCTTTGCTTCGCTCATCTAGCATAGCTATAAACAACCAATTTGTTGGAGTTGGAGGTCGGTTATTGACAGCACCAATGGTAACTAGTTGTTCTTTCCTCAGTTGTGTGTCTCACTCTATATGTGAAGAAAATCTAGTTTTAGAAGCTCATATGGAATGCTCTCCTTTGGAATCTACTACTTATTTGTTGCTTGCCCAACCATCTATCCACAGCTGAGGGTTGGAAATGGTGTGGACTTCCTTCCGCAAAGGGGGAGATGGAACTTCAACAATAAGGTACATACACTTGACGTTCTTTATAATTTTCATCAATTCACGAATGCAAATTAGGGCTTTGTTCTCTCTATCTCTATATATACTCCTTTGCCTTTCTCCAATACAGAGGGTCAGTGAAGCCTTTCACATTGTATTTGAGGAGAACGGTCAAGATGGAAGGTCTCCAGCTCCAGTAAGAGTGGACAAGATGCTTGAAAAAGTGAAGACCCAACTTCCTAGGTCGCCTCAGCTTCTTCTGTGTATTCTGCCAGAGAGGAAAAACTCAGACATTTACAGTTGGTTTCTAGTTTTTACTCTTGTTAGCCCTCTTCTTTATTACAATTGTATATACGAACATTAATGACTGTTATTCTCTATGGTTACAGGTCCTTGGAAGAGGAAATGTCTAGCTGAGCTCGGTGTTGTGACCCAATGCATCGCTCCAACTAGATTGAATGATCAGTATCTGACAAATGTCTTGCTGAAAATTAATGCTAAGGTGAGGCATTGGTAAATGTGTACCATGAGTCTATGAAACTGATTTATATTGTTTAGTATTGCCTTACCAATCCTTTCATTCTGTTCTCTCAGCTCGGTGGACTGAACTCAATGCTTTCAATTGAGCATGCTAAGTCGATTCCTTTGGTGTCTTCTGTTCCTACCCTTATAATAGGGATGGATGTCTCACATGGTGCACCTAGACGCGCTGATGTCCCATCAATTGCAGCAGTAAGTTCTCCTATCTAATAAATTTGCTTTATCAAACTATGTCAAATGTATTCTATTCCTATAAACACATTTCTAATGATTGTTAACTTATGCCCGAGTATTGTTTGTGTCTTAGGTTGTCAGTTCTAGGGGATGGCCATCAATTTCTCGTTATCGAGCAGCAGTACATACACAATCTCCCAAGGTTGAAATAATTGATGGTTTATTCAAGCCTGTACCTGGAACAACAAATGTAGATGAAGGCATGATTAGGTAACATCTAAGTAATTGAGCTCTGTTTAGCATCTGTGATTGACTACTACGCCTGTAATCATATTAAGATTACTAATAGTGAATGATATTGCAGCTTTTTGTCTTACAGCTTATGGTTTTTATTATCCATGGAACTGTTGGTTGACTTCTTTACAAGTTCGGGGAAGAGGAAGCCTGAACACATAATTATCTTCAGGTAAATAGGCTACTCATGTTTCGTAATAGATGTTTTGTTCGCTCTATTTCAAGGTGTTGAGACAATCTTCTGCTCAAGATTGGTTATTTCTATGTTTTTGTGGTAAAGATTTTAGCCTTATCTTGTAGGTAGAGTATGAATGGCTTGTTAATGTATGCTCAATCTTGTTTCTATTATGGTTGCTGGCATAGTACAGATCTAACTGCTCCTTATTTCACTTGCTCCTTTGTAGTGAATGCTCTGCTTTCAAGCTTATTGATTGCTTTGCTGATGCATCTATGGTTTGTGATGTTTAGGGATGGTGTCAGTGAGTCGCAATTCAGTCAAGTCATGAACAAGGAACTTGATCAGATAATTCAGGTGGTTAAGTTGTACTCATTTTATCTTCAGTAACATATGGCGATAGAACAGTAACTAATTAATGTTTTCAGGTGTCCTATAGGCCTGCAAGTTTTTGGATGAGAGCTGGTCTCCCAAGTTCACGCTGATTGTAGCACAAAAGAATCACCATACCAAGTTCTTCCAGGAGAAGAGTTCAGACAACGTTCTACCTGGTGAGTCATCTGATTGTTATCATTCCGAACTTTGGAAACTTGTTTATTTCTCATTTAAAAGTTCTAATTTACTTGGATGACTGTGTAGGTACTGTCATTGATAACAACATTTGCCACCCAAAGAACAATGATTTCTACATGTGCTCTCATGCTGGACAGATTGTGAGTATCAGACCAATTTCAATCACTCAAAATTTACTCAGAACGCTCATTCTGTCATTAACATGTCCTACCACCTTGATTTAATATAGACCCTGGTTTCAAGCACATTAGTTCAGTCTTTTCTAGTGATCAAGGTCCAGAATGATTAACCATATAAGTCCAATGCTTCCAAGGAACGACCAGACCGACCCATTACCATGTGCTGTATGATGAGATTGGTTTCACAGCTGATGATTTGCAGGAACTGGTTCACTCTTTATCCTATGTGTAAGTGTTTAATGCTCTCACATTTCTATAGTCCACTGCTTTGGAAAAACGAGAAACAATTGTCTGAAATCTTTACCCCCATCTATATCCTCTTTAATGTTTTTGAAATTGATGTGTGTATATTCATGTGCAGGTATCAGCGGAGTACGACCGCCATCTCTGTTGGTAAGTCCAGTTCTGCTCTTACAACTTAAGTTTGTTTGAGCTGACATCAAAGACAAAAATAGATATGTTGCTGAGTTACTCCATGAGAAGGAGAAAAATGTTATGCTGAAAATGCTGTCGTCTATGAAATTTCTTGGTTGTTTAATGTAGACTGATCAATCTGTATTCTATGATGCAGTGTCTCCAATCTGCTACGCTCATCTGGCAGCAGCACAAGTCGGGCAATTCATGAAGTTTGATGACTTCTCGGAGACATCTTCAAGTCAGGGAGGCGTCACTTCTGCTGGCAGTGTCCAAGTTCCACAGCTCCCCCGCCTGCACGCCAATATCAGCAGCTCCATGTTCTTCTGCTGAGCCCCATCAAGCTAACCCTTTTTGTATGTAGTAGAAGTCTTTAACTTTATGTGATGGATTTACACACACCCTTAAAGATAGCTTGTTCGGCTGTGTCTCTCAATAGACAATAGCAACTCCTATGAGTGAGTTTTAGGCTAATATGGGAGACCTCCGCTTTTGTAGGAAAATTCAACTATAAACCCTTATCTATGTATGCAGCTAGCCTCAGATATTTTCATTAAAAGTGCAGCTATCTGTACTCAAGCTTCATATTCTTTCTGTCAAATTTTCAGCTTTTTCTTAATTTTGAGCATGTTTATAAGGGGAACCAATGTTTTGACGGGCAAGGGTGAATCCGAACTGGCGAGTTGAACCCGGCCCTGGACATTCCAGACGGTTAAGACAAGCTCTATGCATCAGGAGCTACGGAAAGTGTTCATGCATATTTGAAATCTTATTCTTATTGAGACCACTAGAGATGCATCAAATCTGAAAATCAGTAACATTTCAGGAATGTTTGTCTGACTTTGAAGCTTCATGTCTTTGATATAGAAGAGATATATCTATGGTCTATATATTGGTGTAAATTTCATTCATTAATATTTCTAAATATATATTTTAAGAATCCATTGAAGCTGTGAGAAAGATTTTATGGTCGTTCAAAGACAGTGCGGCAGAATGCAAGGCCTCAGGACAGAGAAACTGACCTGGTGTCACTCAGAGGCTCATATCTCTCAAATGGTGATAAATTTTGGAGTGAATTTTGTTTCATATTGGAGCTAAGATCTGTAGGTTTAATTTGATATGTCATGAGCTTAATAATTCATCCGGAGCAGAAAGTTATGTCATCTGAAAGTTACAGCTTGTACATGAGAGCTGCTATCACGTCTCAGATTGTGTGCAAAGGACGGAATGTGTATCCAATTCCCCTGAAAATGAGTCACGGTGACTATTCATATATATATAGGGACGTCAAGTGAGCTTTCAAGAGCCTTTGTACAACCAGTCATATGATATTTTGCTTTAAGATGGTGACATGTTGTGTTTGCTAAGGAAATCACAAAATCAACCAGTCAGACGAAGTTGGCTTGATTTGGAGATGAAGAATAAGATGAAACAATAAGAAGGAGCCTCCCATCAACCAATAGGATTTTAGACTTCATTTCCTTGTAGGAGTTGCACTTATTTCATGTTTTTACATTATAGTTTTTACTGTTTTCTTAGCTGGATTCTAGAGACATCCCGAGGTTTTATCTAGGGTTTTAAGAAGGGTGACTTCCTATATAAGGGCTTATTTACATATTTGATGATGTGGTGCCTGTGGAACAATATTTGTGTTCCATGGTGGGAACGGAAGTGAGAGCAGTGTGTTTGTGGAGCGAGCTCAAAGTTACTTTGCTTCGTATAAGGATCTGTTCAATCAGAAGTTGGAGCCTAATCCCTGCCAGGTAGGTAAATGGTTTGCGCCCGCATATAATAGATGGAAACTCAATGCCAATGGGGCTCATTTTGGGAGCTGATGGGTGAGGGCTAGGCTTGGTAATTCGGGGTGGTGCGGGTGAGCTGTTTCTTTCTGCTTGTCAGCAACCCAAGGTAGCGTGGGAGCAGCCGTTGTTGAAGCTAAAATTGTGAAGATGTGTCTGCAACTGGCGTGCCAACAAGGTTCCCAATATGTGGTTGTTGAATCTGATTGTCTTCAAGTAAAATTTTTTTTTTTTTGAACTGAGTCTTCAAGTAATTTTGATGCTGAAATCTGAGACTTTTCCTGTCTTATTTAGGTACGAGTGTACGATAGATAGGGACATAGACTATAGTTTCTTTATGTAGTCATTTTAATTCTATGTTATTTTCGCATGTCCGTAGGGAAGGTAATCAGGCGGCTCACTTTATGTGCCACCTATACCCCGTAGATGAGTCGATTCGATTTGAGTGTGGCTTGGCCGGCCCTGATGGTCGCCAAGATGCACTTCTAGCAGACTACTTTTCAGCTTTTCAGTTTCCATTTCCATTGCAAAAACACAACTGTGCTGGCGTAATCCGTGATGCAGGGGGCAAAAAAAAAGCCACCATAGAACCATGAAAGTTTTAGCAGCAATTACAACGTAGAAGACTGGAAGTTCAGACTTCAGAGAGGCGCAACAATATATCAATAGAAGTCGAAGAGCCACAAAAATACTTGATGAGAGGTCTCCAATATTATGACAAGACCTCCAGGAGTGTTCAAAGACGGCATTAACAATGAAAGTTTGGAACGGATCTCAACTATATCTCGAAAGAGGTTTGTCGAAATCACATCAATATTTCATTAGAGATCTCAAAAACTACACCAGTATCAAATTACAACTACAATTATCATTCTTCCATTGGTGCTGCGCTTTGATCGGCAGCAGGAGCATCTTCTTGAGCTGGAGCAGGTTCAGCTTCGGCTTCTGCAGGGGCCTCTTCCTCGACCATTTCAAACGAGTTGATTAACTCCTGGACTGTTTGCTGATCCAATGTGTAGAACGGCTCCTCTACTCCAACAACAGAAATTGTGCATATGGAGCTCTTAATCTTCTCACCCTGTAAAGTCTCCTTGATTGCAAAGAGAGCATGCTTGATCAGTTCATCTTTCGAGGCCTCATTAAATGTCTCAAACTTACGTTCCAAGTATGTCTTTGCAGCTTGTGATCGGGACCCAATGGCAAAAGCCTGATACTCAAAGTAGTTTCCACTTGGACAGTTGTAGTAAAGATGAGCCCCAGCTTCATCTAAACCACCTACCAACAGACCAACACCATAAGGCCGTTTCCATGACCGCTGTGTACAGACCTGTCAAAAACAAATTTGAAAACATGAGGACATCAATCTACATAAATTGGAATACACTTTACACAACAATTTCACCGTTCACCCAAAAAAAAGAATCTATTTCACAGCCTCCTTAGTAGAAATTCACAACAAACCCAATGTACTCACTTTATTATTCAATCAACCAATGAAAACAACACTACCCAAAGTACCCAGTGATGAGGTTACCAATGAAATGTATCACAAAAAAGAAGGCAGCCTACTTCAGCCACAGAAAACAAAGACTGAAGCAAAAACCTTCTACACACTACTAAGATCTCTTTATCAGCTTCGTAGCACCCTCCTTTTGAGCTGAAGTCTTTTATCAAGTGACTGAAGTAAAAACAACAAAGGGTACTACTTTTATCCACCTTTAAAATTCATTTGCCTATTAAGGAGGACGCACAGACATATCACAGGATGTAAGTTGGTAAGCGTTCCCAGATGCTATCTACCTTAAATACAATATCACTACTCGGCTACCCCTGACTCCGAGGTCCCAGCATGCAGAGCTAAAGTAAGAAGTTTCAGATTAAAAAGCAGTTTTGAAGACCAACAAGTCCGCAATCTTTCAAGGGTTCTAATAATCTAATGCTGTACAAGTACACTAATGACTATACCGCTGTACGTCTCTACCTCGAATTAGTAGGCATAACTCATAAGTAATTAATGCTGTCATATGTAATCTGCACATTAAAAAGGATCTTTACACTGTCATGCACCACTAGGAGGGTGTATGCACCTTGTTTCATTCATACATCAGGGACCGTGGGACACAATCAAAGCTCCATTCAAACAAACCAAAGAGAGTTGCCTAATAAATTTTTATTTTCAACCCCTTCAAAGCCGTACCAAATGGTCTTCAATTTATGAAATATAGATAAAACAATTTGCTTTTTTCTATCCCTTCCAAAAATGATACTCGCCAATGAATAACTTATATCCCTTCCTCTTCCTAACTTATACCCAAGTACCAAATGATGAGGTGTCAAAAGGCGTCTATAAGTGCCAAAAATCGTATGGAAAGATAGGTGGACCTCAAATCCAAACCACAATAAGTATATGTTTGGCCTAGCTTTTCAAAGTGTTTTTAGTCTCTAAAACCATAAACATGGCCAAACATAGAGTTTTTTAGAAGTTAGAAACTATTTAATAAAAGCATTTCCTTGAATATTCACCGTCAAAAGCAGAAGCGCCAAATTGGTGTTTCTGCTTCTGTTTCTCTAAAACTAATAGCAGTCATTCTACGGTGAGACCGTCTTATCGTATGAGACCAATTAATGAGTTACTTTTGAATAAGTTGGCTTTGAAAAGTAATAGTTACTTTTGAAATGTGTGAGAGGTCTCATACGATGAGACCGTCTCACGGTAGAATTTGGGAAAAAACAGGTTACAATAATAAATGAAGTGTTAGTGCAGTATGTTGAACCAAACACTTACTATATTTTCAAAAAAACAGTTTTTAAAAAAACTGATTATGAAAACAGAAACAGATTTATAAAAATCTGGCCAAACAGACACTATCTAGAGCACCCAAAACACCACCTTCACCAAAACTCATCAAATGAAGAGTCCTAGTGACTATTTAAAAGGGTTTAAAGGAAAGCAAAAGATGTTAACCTTTACATACTATAGGCTATAGCAATAAATCTTCCTTCTACTTAGCAGAACTTTCAACAATGAGGATTTCAATATGAATACCCATGTATCCCAAAGAAGACAGAAAGTAACTAGTACAAAATTTTGAAAGCTTCCTCCGCAAACAAACACACATACTAAAAAGCAAAAACAAGGGGTCTTGCCAGGAAAAGCATAAAGGATAGTCATCTTGAACACTAGTTCATACCTCCTAGCCCATCTTCGCCACAAATTGAAGGCTGGAGCCTTGGAAAATACAAGACAATTGAAGGTAACCAAACCTAGCTTTTGAAAATAGAGTGTGTTAATATCAATATTACAACTACCACGACAAATGCTATTTAAGCAATCTCCTGCTTTGCTTCCTTCTCTTGGGAGCTAAACAAATCAAACATCCTCCAAAAGATAACGTAACTAGTTGGCAAGTTGGTTATCTTTGTGCCAACAAGGGCATTCAAACTTTACATGTTTACTCCCATTTACCCAAGTTGAAGAGGGTGAGTTGCCTTGAGAAAAAATCACCCAAACAACAGCTGAAACATCCCAAACCAACAGCCAAGAGGTAGAAGTTGAAAAAAGTAAAGAGGCGATGGAAAATTTAAAAGCTAAAAACTTGGTATTCAAATCGTTTTCCGACAATATGCCAGGAAGCTCATGAACATGGGAGTTGCAAGCTCAACAGTGGTTCATGGTTGGACTATAATATTCTATTATTAGTTCATTACTACTATTATTGGTAATGCCAACTTTGGTAGCTAATCTTCGGTTGCAACTAAGTAGTATAAATTTATGCATATTGCTTTCTATTCAACTCAGAAACTCTATTATAAGTTGTAAATAACAAAACCCTAGGCCAAGTACATCTACCAAATTTCAAGCAGGACAGACATATATTTTGGTATGCATTAGGAAAAAAAACCATGCCCGTCTGCCTATCACTCAAATTTCATAGAACTGAGAAAAAAACTAATCAGTTCTGGACTTCTGGTGGTGATGCGATGTCCAACAAATAAGCTGAATAGCTCAATATTCAATAAGTTTTGATTTGTGTGTAACGGGCCACCGATAGGTCAAACACCCCACCGGATGTTGATGTCACCCCTTTCTATGAAACTTAAGTCTTAAACAACCCAAGCACCCCCTAAAAAAGAAAACCTAATTGCTTGCCAAGTTGGTTATCATTGTGCCACCAAAGCCGAGTAAACTATTTACTCCCAGTGACCCAAGTTCTAAAGATGGGTACCGGCCGCAATGCAGCTGATGTACGCCACACAACTGACAAAACGGGAACTTAAAAAATGCTTCAAAATGTGAAACACAGATGGAAAAGATTGAAACTTGACATTCGAATTGGTTTTACACAATGTACCTAGGAGCTCATACACATGGAGGTTGCAAGCTCAATACGCATCTGTAACGTTTATTGCTCTTTCTTCTGACGTAATTAGTTTCAACAGTGGTTCACCGTTGGAGTTTGGACCGTAATATCATAATGATCACAAGTCGGAAGTAGATATCTTACTAGGCATTAGGCAAACACCATGTCCATCTCCCTATCCCTCCGCAAAAACTAATCTTTACTTGATAACCAAACGGAATTGCCCAAAACTCGACTATGAAGCTTTGATTCATGTGCAAACGGGTCTCCAATAAACAAATCTTCGTCACCAATAACACGAAAAATTCGACCACAGATTTTTGACTTGCAATTAACCCCATTGCACCTAAAAGATCCCTAAATTCAAACTAGATTACCCAATTACTACTGCATAAAAAATCGAAAAATCGGAAACAATGGGACGATTTCGCAATCAAAATTCAATTCAGTAGTTAAACCCTAACTCCCTAAATTAGCAGAAACCATAGTAAATCCAGCTAAAACAGATACAAAAATAGAATGAAAAAGTTAGGGTTTAATTAAAAACAAAAAATTCAAACCTGAGCTTTATCAGCAAGTTGAACGACGAGGCGGCCGACAGGGAGAGGAGACTCATAAGTGAAAGCGTAATTGATACACTCATTACGCATGTAGCGGGAGAGAACGCGGCCGTCGGCGGTGAGGCCGGCAATGGCGACTCCGATGTGGTCGTCGACCTTGAAGATCTTCCGCTGGTGGGAGGACAGCTCCGATTGGGCCTTGTTCACGGTGGCGAGGACCACGTGTGTCTTTGATCGGAGGCCGATTGCGGCGGAGCCTTGCTTCACGGCTTCCATCGCGTATTCCACCTGAAATAGGCGGCCGGCGGGGCTCCATGTCGTCACATCGGTATCGTACTGGTTACGGAACATGGTGGCTGCTGCGGTGGCGGTTGCTGGTGTTTTTGGACTTTGGTTGTTTAGTTTAGTTGAGTTGGATACTTGGATGTGAAGTGAGTGTTCTTTTATTTATTTAGGAGAAGTGAAGTGTCTTATGTGAGAAGTTTGAGGGGAAGTGCGAAATCTTTTGGAGCAAGGCAACACTCAAGTGACTCAACACAAGGTCGAGGCTTTGAGGAGAAACGTGTTTTCCAATTTTTTTAACTTTCGGTCTGAACGTGGGAAAGAAAGAGTTTTTTTGGCCAGACACCACCTTTTAAGTTTCTGATTTTGACAAATACCACCTATTAAGTTCAGAAATCTCAAACACCACCTTTTAACACATTTTCCTTTGACAAACACCACCAAAAAAAAAAATCCAACCCATTTTCTCTTGACTTCGGCATTGACCCACTCTCCGATTCTTTTCCGTTGCTTTCTTCTCTTCTCTTAAGGTCGATACTTCCTTCCCGAAGAATCTATCATATCAAGAATCTCTCTGATCTCTCTCCTCACCTCTAATGGAGGTTTAGATTCGACAATTGTAAGCAACATGCATCATAATCATCGTCAAAGGTACGAACAACACCATTTTTACCCCTTTCCCACTCTTCGAACTTCAATTTCACTCCATTTCATCAATTTCATCTAACAATAGCACAACTATGTACTTTTCAATTCTCTTCCTCTTATCAATCAGAGAATGGATCATATCTCTTTGTTATCCAATCATGTCCCAACACACGCAAAAAACCTAATCAAAGTTGTTAACACTCTATCTAGTCAAACGAAGAGAGAGCATGTGAGAGTAAGGATGTTAGAATAAATCAAGAATCCAAGCAATGGTTGAGTAGAGAGAGGGACGAAGAAGAGTGAAACAATGAACGGGAAGGGGGAATATCGAACTCAAAAGAGGAAGAAGAAAAGATAGGGTGAGTCAACGCCGGAGTCAAGAGAAAATTTGGCCGGAATTTTTTTTGGTGGTGTTTGTCAAAGGAAAAGGTCTTAAAAGGTGGTGTTTGAGATTTTTGAACTTAAAAGGTGGTGTTTGTCAAAATCGGAAACTTAAAAGGTGGTGTTTGGCAAAAAACGATGGATCGTAGGAATATAGGGAACACTTCGTATTTTTTATTACGATTATCTTTTCGGTGAGCGTGTGAGCGAGAGCTTCTTATATAAAGTTGAAAAAAAGAAGTATTTTTACTAGCAAATATTGGTCTGGTTGCGTGAATTATTAACGTTTGATTAGGCATTTATGATTTGTGACCCAACAATGAGACAATACTCGTGACACTAGAGATCAACGTAAAATAGATGAATGAAATGGAGAGAATAGTTTGTATGACATGATGTGATTCTTAAAGCAATTATTGTTGGTGCCTAGGATTGTATACTTTTTAAGATACGAGCTCAACTTAATCAAGACTGAGGTTCACCGAATGAAGCCTAGGACTTCACCAGTGGCAAGTGCTTGCTTGAGTAGTCGTGCCTTGTAAACCTGGCAGCACTGACTCCGACCCGAATTATTTGATCCCTATTCAACCCGAAATTCCAAATGACCCGACCCAGACCAAATTTGGCCCGAATTATGTTGGGCCCGATATTGACTCGTATAGAACATGGCCCGAATTATGTTTGGCCCGATATTGACTCGAATAGAACATGACCGATCTAAAACAGAAGTGACTAGAATATTTACATCAATCGGTTGAACAAAAATGACTTGGTTCAGCTACTCTTTATCACAACTTCACTCAAATTCTAATAAAACTTTAATATAAGATAATATGTAGTGTGGGACAAATTTTTAAGAGATCCAACATTAGTATATGATCGGAATTGACAAATCTAAAATGATCGATTTGGATCGACCCGTGGTTTACACACCCGAAACTAGACGCGACCCAAACCAACGTCATAACTGACCAGAAATATATTATCCGTAAGGTGACTCGATTCAAATTGATCTTTCTAAACCGACCCGAATGATCTGTTTGCCAGGTTTAGTCGTATCTATAAGAACTAGATATGCATTATTGTATCCATTATGAGCCAAATAGTAGTAAGCTTGGCCTTTTTTGATGATTTTGGTTCCTAAATTTCAACATTCAACAATCAACAGCTGATATTTCCAAGTCGACTTTAAGCAGAGGAGGCCACTTAGCTAGGTTGATGGGGTCACCGCTGATAATAACTTTGCAGCCTTGCACCTCAAACATACCATAATTAGATAATGTTGAGAGTAAGTAAAAGCTTGAAGATGAAGCTGCACCCAAACTAGAGAAGTTGAAGTTCCAACAAATATAAGTGGCGGGACGAACGTCGTACGATATTCCAACTAACTTCAAATTCAAGGTAAGTTGGGTATTCCTACTCAAGTACTCATCTTTCTTTTGAGGTCCAACAACTCTACTTTTTGTCTTTGTTTTTTTTTTTCATTTTTTTTTTTTTGTTAAAAACACATAATTTGATAGGTTAGATTATAAGGCACGTAATACAAAGACAAAAAAAAAAAAGAGAACACAAAGAATAGCCATTCATGCATGTTGTAAAATAAAACTTACGTTAGGTGTCATTTAATAAAGATAAAAATGTAATACAAAACAAAGGTATCAGACATTGCATGAATACAAATGTTACTATGTAAGTATACTTACAATCTGGCTACACCGACTAACAATTTTGCATTACTTGATCTAAAAAAACTTTCTATTAGGCATAAAACCAATTATTGAGACTCAAACAAAAATCTAGACGGATAGTTGAGACTCAATAATTAGTTTTATGCCTAATACTTTGCAATACGTATGTAATTTTTATAATGTTGCTATTTTGGTACATACAAACAAACAACAACCAATCCTTTATTCCCAAAATGATTCGGGGTCGGCTAACATGAATCGTCATCAAGTAACCGTCTTGCGTACGCCATAAAATTTCAAAAACGTTGTAAACCATTTAGAAATATTAATACACTTTCAAAATAAGTTTTATAAAGTCATCAAAATAAATGAAAAGGTTTGCAAAATATTGAAAAAACATATGAACTTTGAAGGTAAAGAAAAGTTTTGGGAAAAGAGTTAGAAAACCCAAACAAAGAAAACCAAAAAGACTCAAATTAAGTCATCTGCATTGGATACAGTCTCTCCACACCGCCCTATCCAATATCATACTCTCTCCAAGCCCTAGGAAGCTCATATCACTTATAATCACCCTCATCCAAGTCATTTTGGGTGTGGGGGGTCAGATCGTATCTCGACACACCAACTTCTTGTAAATCATTATTGATTTTTAGTCTCAAGTATTATAATGTTGCTATTTTTCATAATCACAACTCGAGAGTTCAAATTCTAGTTTCGCACTTTACCTTTACATGTCCAACTGTTTTACATGGCTTCCGCAAAACAACTTTTTTCACTTGCTCTTTGGATGCCTTTCATCAAATTTGTAACCCTGTTTCACAAACTTGTGAAATAAGATGACATTGTCACGTAACACATTGCAATGCATTTTAAGTTTAACCATAATCTCCAGCAAAATACCCTGTTTAACCCCATTGAAACCCTGTGCCCTCCACCTGTTCGACGAAATGTCTGTCACAGCCCTCATGGCTGTGTCTTATTTTCTGTTCCATGTACGCACCACCGTTAGTATGATGATGGTAGAATCACTAACTCATAGCAGAACACCTACAACTCAGTAAAACAGTTGGCTTCGTCGTATTGCTTACTCTATACATTTCCACCATGGACCAATGTGATTCCTTGTACAATAAGTTCCAAAGGCTTCGATTTTTAGACGAGGGTCGTAGCAATTATGGTTGAGATTTTTGGTATATTATGCCATGTAGATCATTATTGGACACAACAACTAAAGCCGTAGTTCCAATTATGGTTTTGATGTCATTGCTGAAAATGAACATGCTGAAGGTGGAAACTGGCAAACTGTTTCCAAATCAACAAAAGGTATGAACAAATCCCCTATTAATCCTTCAAATCAGATAAAGAATAAATCTTTGTTAGCTTTGACTGATGAGGATGTAGCGGAAGGGAAGGAATATTGGGGAAATGATGTTGTGTGTTTCATTGTTGGTGCTAACCCTCCCCCTGATGTGATAGATGGGTTTTTTCATAGAATTTGGGGTCATAAGGGGCTTGATAAGGTTGCGTTTCTGCCAAATGGTGTTTTTGTGGTTAGGTTTAAGACTATAGAACAAAAAGATGTTGTCTTGAAGGCTGGACATCATTTGTTTGATAATAAACCGCTAATCATACAACCTTGGACAAAGGAAATGGAATTAACAAAGCAATTTGTTAAAAGAGTTCCCATTTGGGTGAAATTACTTAAGCTGGATCTTAAGTTTTGGTCACTCAATTGCATAACTAAAATATCTGGGCTGATTGGTAAGATGATTAAAACTGATAGACTTCTGAAAGAACTATGCTTGGTTATGCTAGGGTAATGATTGAAGTGGAAGTTGGGCAGGACTTCCCACAGATGTTAAGGTTTCTAGATGAAAAAGGAAAAGAGGTAGAACTAAGTGTGGAGTATGAATGGAAACCTAACATATGCAAGAAATGTAAGGGAGTGGGGCATGATACAGATCATTGTAGGAAAGCCCAGAAAGCAAGACAGCATGTGACAAAAAAGGTCAAACAAGTTTGGAGGCCTAAAGAGGTGGAGAAGAGGACTGAGGAGGCAGAGGAAACAAATGGATTCACTACTCCTACTGTAACTGTGCCACAAGTTCCCATTTCTACTACTAGACCAGTGAATAGACAGCTAGTCTTATACCAAGGGCAGAATGTTAGACAGGAGAGTAATGTAGGCACATCTGGGTCTTATGCTGATATTCTGAGAAATGGCATTGGTGTGGTGTTGGGAGGAACTGGTAATGTTAACCATGGTCAATGTGACCATGGCTAGTCTAGGTTTTTGGAATGTAAGAGGCCTAAATAGCCCTACAAAGCAAGCTGGAGTGAAGAAATTCATGGATAATCATAGGGTAGGGCTATTTGGTCTCTTGGAGACTAAGGTAAAACCTAGTGGACTATCTAGTGTTTACCTTAGTGTGTGTCAAGGATGGTCAATCACAACAAATAACAGTTGTCATAAAGGAGGCAGAATTTGGGTTCTTTGGGAGCCAGGAAAGCATGATGTTCAAATTGTAACCATGGGAGCACAATTCATTCATGTGAAAGTGAGGGATATTGGCAACAACAATCAATTTTTTGCTACTTTTGTATATGGTTCCGATGATCTCGCTGAAAGGAATGAGCTTTGGCTAAAACTAACCCAATTTAGTCAGTGGATCAGTGAACCATTGCATGGACCATATTGGGGGATTTTAACAATGTGCTGCATACAGATGAAAGGATTGGATCAAAGGTTCAACTTGCAGAAATTCAAAACTTTCAGAATTATTTGAATAGTTGTGGGATGAAAGATATCAAGACAGGAACTTGTTGATCGAGAAATCCCAAGCAAGATTTGTAATATGGTGATCAAGGAAGTGAAGCAGAGAGTAAGACATGTAGTAAGCAATTGTAATGCAAAAGATAGAAATTGGCTAGATTCGAGCTTGTTGTACATGTATGATTCAGAGTGACTGACTTTTGTCAGTTTGTAACCCTTTGGAAGTTTTTTTTTCAATAAAATTAACATTTTAACAAAAAAAAAAAAAAAAAGAAAAAAAGAAAAAAAAAGTCGTAGTTCCAAAATGATTTGGGGTTGGCTAACATATGAAACCGTCATAGTGTGAGTTTGGACCGATCCACGCGTGCGTGAGTGAGGCGCGTGTACCACAAAGACAATCCCGTGTTTTTAACACTGCCTAATAAAAATTTATGTTGTTGCGGCCTAGAACAAGAGAGAAAGATTTTGATGTTAATGTGGCTAGGCGTACACAAGTATTTCATGCTTATTCTTGAAAGTGGATGTGTATTGTAGTCAGTTTGAATTAGGAGGAGGTTTGTGAGATGGCTGTGCTGAATGCAGTAGGAGAAGAAGCGACAACGTTCAGATCCCCGAGAATTGAACAGAATGGAGAAAAGACCAACAAAGAAGATGACAATGCTGCTGCGAAGAAAGTCCCTTTCTATAAGCTTTTCTCTTTTGCAGATTCTACTGATGTAGCATTGATGGTTATTGGCTCTATCGGCGTTGTTGGAAATGGTTTAGCTATGGCTTTGATGGCTATCCTTCTAGATGATCTGATTGATTCTTTCGGCCAGAACCAAAACACCAAACATGTTATCCATGTTGTGTCTCAGGTGATCGAACAATGTTGCTACTTACAGAGTTGAGATACTAACACGCTTTTACATACGTTGTGTTCCTAGTTATAACTCAATCTGCCTTCAAACTCTGTCTACAGGTGTCTCTTAAATATGTTTACTTGGCGATTGGAGTAGGAATTGTTGGAAATAATGGAATTAATCTGACTTATCTGATCGGATCGAAATAACGAAATTGTTGTGCCGAGATCACAAAGTATCTCTGTACTTAAAGACGATTTCGCCGATCCACGGTGCAAGCTCCTCACAGCGGTCGCCCTCCAGGTTACACAACACCGAACCTCTTCTGCACTGAAGAACCTCGGTTGATATAACAGATCCCGAACGCCTCTCCTATGCTCAAACCACACCATC